>CANTUT010000925.1:7500-157500 GCA_947687605.1 Reutealis trisperma
ATAAAGTTATTTTATTTATTTAAACTTAAATTTTAGCTCAGTTCTCTAGAATGCGATAATATTATTACTTATTTTGAGAAATAAATAGTTCTACAATTTTTAAATAAATTATAATATATTTTTAGTTTTTTTTTTATTTTTGCAGGTTAATATAATTTCACAGTGATACAATAGATAATGTCATGACTCAAGCGATGATATCTTTTTATAAATGATATAAACGGTGATGTTATTTTATAAATAATACAGGCGATGATGTTAAAAAAATAATGACGTAATCAATGATGCAATATGGTTGAAAATGAAGGTGAAATTTGCCTATAAATAGGCATTACTTCTCTTCTCCAAAAACATAATTGAAGTAGAACAAAAAAATATATATAGAGAGATTTAGATATATTTTCTTAGTGTAGATTTCTTTTATTGTTATTTTGAATAAGAAGAGGAGTTTTTAGAGCTTGCGTTCATCAAAGATTGTATAAAAAAAATTATTTCTAAACTTTACTCTTGAATTTAATTATAAGTTATTATTATATTTGTTAATGTATTGATTGTTAATTTAATTGTTTCTTCCTTCTTCATTATGAGTAGCTAAGTTTAGTTTTTAGGATTTAGATGTAATCTTTAGATTTGCATATGATTATTTATATTTAATTAATTGGGTTTAATTATTGGAATTAATCTTATAACTTAATGCTTGTAATTAACTGGCCATTAATTGTCTAATTTGAGATATTGTGAAGTAGCGAGAGTGGAAACACAATATTAGTTTATTAGGATAATTGACCTAGGGAATGTATTGCTTAGAGATAAAATAAATAAAAAAAAACCTCATTTGTGATTGTTAAAAGTATTTCCATAAAACTTAATTGGTATATATTAATTATTTATAATCATGAGAGTAGACATAAGGTTAATATGAACATACATGTTTTATCTTGAGAGAGAACATCATATAATTCAGGCAAATCTAATTATTAATTCCAGTAACAATAATCCATTCTAGAAAATACAAAATAATCATAGGTAATCAATTGATGAATTCTAAATCCTAGGCCTTTAATCTTATTTTAAATTAATCATCATTGTTTAATTACTTGAATTTTAATTTAGATTGAAATATAAATTCTCATAATTGATTTTCTAAATAATAGAGCAATCTTAAATTGGTACTTGACAAATCCTTCTTCATGGGATTGACACTTTAATAAAAAATATATATATACTATATTACTTGTTCATGACCTGTGCACTCATAGAAATTGTGCAATAAACATTTTGCTTGAGTATCATTCCATGCTTCAGAATGATATCTTACTAATGACTCTTGAATGCTAGAGGGTAGTTTTTGTTTAAGAATACCACCATAACTTAAATTAAAAGCATTTGTTTCTACTATAAGAAAGCATTTGTTTCTACTATAAGAAAAGCATCAGGGTGAGGGATGGATAAACATGGGAGTTTTTTAACTTGACTCTTAATTTGTTGAACTATTTGAGTGTGTTAAGATGTCCAAGGTGGGGATTCTTTCTTAAGTCGTTGGAATAAGGGCTGACATAATAGTCTAATTCCTAGTAAAAAATCTGCTATATAATTTAAACATCCCAAAAATCACTGTAATTGATTTTTATATAATTGATTTTTATCTTTAATTTGATCGGGAAATTTATTAGTAAATTCTATAGATCTATCTATCGGTCTAATTTGACTTTGAAAAATATCATGTCCTACTTTCTTAAGTTATTGGAATAAGGGTTAACATAATAGTCTAATTCCTAGTAAAAAATCTGCTATATAATTTAAACATCCTAAAAATCATTGTAATTGATTTTTATCTTTAATTTCATTAGGAAATTTATTAGCAAATTCTATAGATCTATTTATCGGTCTAATTTGACTTTGAAAAATATCATGTCCTAAGAATATAATTTTTGTCTACGGTAATTTCATTTTAAGTGCTGACACTACTAATCCATTTTGTTTAAATATATTATAAAATTTTTGTAAATGAGCAAAATGTTGATCTATGCTATTGATTTGCTTGATAATCTTGATAAGGAGCTCAATACATATGCGACCAATGTTAGAGAATGGTACGGTTGGCATTTTCCTAAACTAGTTGTACAAGACAACATCCTTTATGCCAAGTTGGTGAAATTGATGGGTAGCTAAGATAATGTTGCGAAGCTTGATCTCTCCAAGGTAAAGATCTAAATTTGTTTAAGCTGTCCTTATTTTTACAACTAATATTACTATGACCATAACCTATTTTATCTGTAATTACTGAAAACAAAAAGCTACTTTTTTGGAAATAGGAAATTGAATCAAATTTTGGCTAAATTTTTCTAGAAAATTCTTTAATAAAGGTAAAACTTAAGCCCATAAGATTTAGGCCTATGTTGCAATGCAAAACTAGATTTCTAAGAAGGTTGTTTAAGTTTTTTACACGTCTTTTAGACCCTTAGTTGCATGTATCTTGCAAAGGGACAAGTGTTCTATCTAAAACAAACAGTTGTACCATCTTTAGTGGAGGACCTGACAAAGGACTTCTTGACCAAACCTCTTCGACTTCACCTATTTGGTCCCTTTTAATGGCTCAAGCCTCCGAACAAGCTCTTCTTCTGCCACTCCTTGTCCTCCTCTCCTGATGAAGAGACAAATAACTCTAAAATGGCTTGCTATCTCATATGAAATTTGGTTACCTGCCACCTCATATTAGTCCAAAGGCTGCTCTTACCCATCTACACGTAAGATATCGTGCAATGATTACTTAGATATATCAATCTACCATAATAGAAGCATATCCTCTTAACATGTCATTTTTAATCACAACAAAGAGAGAGATTAGCAGATGTAAAAGGGAAAGACCAATGTCATGCTCAGGTTAGCTCACTCTACCACTTCTCACCTTCTTATATTTTAAATTTCCGGTCTTTAGGGAGTCATCTTCTTCCTCCAAACCATCAAACTTGAATCTGACTTAAGCATCAAAGGGGCTTTGCCAAGCAAAGGCTTAGCCCCTCTGACTTGGATCTTCTCTTTTGCAAGTTCATCCTCACCTTCATTTCAGTCCAAGAACATGTCTAAGCCCAGATTATCTAGCCCAAGTCCATCTTCAAAGATCAAGAACTGATCATTCTTATTTTGGCTAAATTTTTTTTAGAAAATTATTCATGTCTTTGGAAGTGACATGAATAGTTAGTCGCTGCCTATAGGAATGTCATCTTAATTCCTATCTTTTCTCTCAAAAATTTTGCTAAATTTAATTTTCTTTTAGTCCCTATAAAAAAATTTTATTATCACTTTAGTCCCAAATTGAAAATACTTTTCAATGTGATCTACAATTTTGAAATTTACATATTTTTTCTTTCAGAAAAATTATGGCTAAGTCATTAAACAACTTAATTTGAGACAAAATTCAAAAAATTAAGTGTCAAGCTTAATGGGTAGGAATAAAGAGATTTCTATCGATAATTTTTTCTTTAGGAATGACCTCTATGAACAATATTTAAGGAGAAGTGTATCAACTCACTGAAGAATTTCATACGAGATGATCTGTAAGAGAGAGCTGCTTTAGCAAATGAAGTAGGAAGACTGATGAATGAGAGATTGGATGCAGCAAAAAGAGAAAGGAATCAAAAGAGACTAACAAAATCTTATGGTTACAAATTATACAAAAAAAAAAAAAAAATTAATGCCTTCTATGTTTGATCAAGATGCAAAAGGGTTAACTAGGAAAATAATAATCTGGCCATACACCTTAGAAAATCTATAGGCCTAGTAGATGAGGCTCTTTTACACCTTGATGATAGAACTTTTAATAAGCTAGTATCTGCAAAGAGGAATTTTCTCAAGCTCAATAGGATAAAACAAGAATTCATATATAGAGATAATTCTTTGAGGCTTGTAATGAGTCCACCAGCTTTTGTTGATGTAGATTGTAAAAAGCATGTATCTAAAAGGATTGATGAGTGCATCACCAAGATTAAATTCATCGTCAAAATCGGGGGTTATACTCTATTAAGTGCCTTCAAATTGTGTAGAGCTACTATGGTTAACAATGCTCAAAAATACTGAAAATTACTATTAGCAAGTGTCCAACTTAAAAAAAAAAAAAAAAAAAAAAAAAAAAAAAAAAAAAAAAACTATTGGAAACAAAAACAATAGGGTATATTTGTGCCAGTGTGTATAAATCAGGAGCATAACTGTACTAAAAAAAAAGTCTATTGAGATTAAAAAAAAATAGAGGTCTACTTGTGCCGTTAGATATATAGTTAAGGAGCATGACTGTTTTTTTTTTTTTTTTCCACCCATATAAAAATCAAAAATGAGTATATAGATAAATTATAATTATCTGTCAAGAGTTACATCCCAATTTTAACTCATACAAGAGGAATGAATGTGAATTGCTCTCTTTTCCTTTTTTAAAAAATGGATGCCAAACAAGATAGATAATAATTTCACCTTCATTCCCTTTTTTTTTTTTTTAGGTGAAAGTGGAAAACAACACCAAAAAGATAGACCTAATATCCCAACTAGATTGGCGCTTTAGAGAAAATCCCTAAACAACTAACACAAATATATTAAATTGCAAAGACAATAAGAAAATGTTTAATACAAAGAATACTAGCCTCATGGAGATTTCAAATTAAAAAAAAAAAAAAAAAAAAAAACCTACCCTGCCTCAAAACGAAAATTTTCACTATAGCTAAAGTCATTATATACTAAGCGATTACAAAAAGTAGGATGGAAGTCCCACCAATGAACCACCGAAGACGATCTCCCAAACTCAGCAAGCTTATTTGCAACTCTATTCCCTTCACGATAATTATGTGAAACACGGATGATCATCCTATTAATAATAGATAAACATTCAGGCCACTGCATTCGAATATGCAATGGCACATCCATTAATTTATAGCGAAGAACATGAACCACGTAGGCTTAATCACATTCTAACCATAATCGATGCCAACCATTATTCCATGCCTTAGATTAGAAATCACAAAGATAGCAGCTTGGAGCTCAGCAGCAAAAGCAAAGGAACTCAGGATACTAAATGCAGAGGAACCATGTGCATAACCACGTGTATTGCGAAAAATCCCACCAGTTCCAGATAGACTGGTAGCACCTAAAGAACCATACATGTTCACCTTCATCCAACCACAAGGAGGTGGCTGCCATATGACGCTAATGATTTAAGGAGCCTTGCCTGGCCTTCCATGCATTTTAAGAGATCGTAACACACTTAAATTCAACTCCATTCTTTAAATTCAATGCATAGTGTAAAACTCATAGTTACCTGGTACGTGGTATGGGTACGGGTACTTGGTACGCTTATTGGCTATATACACGGTACTCTAGGGGTAGACTTAGTTGGTTCGCTTTTTTGGAACGTGGTATGTTAAGATTTTATATTCGGATCGTTTAGTAAAAAATTTAATAATTTTTCTTTAGTTTGATTTTGTCAGAAGTTAATATTATCTTAAATGTCTATTTTAAATAAAAAAAATTATATATCTATTTTAAATAAATAATTATATTTTTTTCCACATAATTATTTAATTTTATGATATTAATAGTATAATATTTTCTTGAAAATAATGGTAATTTTAATTAGTTACATTTAATTTACTACTGCTATTTAATAATATACAACTGGCTTTCATTTGGATTCTTTAATTTTCTCGTAAAAGAAAAATACAGCTGGCTTCCATCTCTTTCAATTCTTTTCGTCTTCTTCTTCTTCTTCTTCTTCTTTTTCTTCTTCCTCCTCCTTTGTTCTTTTAAAATTCTCTGCATAGTGGATCTCCATTTTTAGATATCCAAATCGCGTACCAAGGCAATTTGGAGCGTAAAAGAACTGCGATTCGGATCGTGAGTACCAGATCGCAATACGAGGGGGTGGGAGCAAATTAGATAACTATGGTAAAACTTTAAAAAAAAATTAATTATTTTTCTAATGCAAATAATTTTTAAAATTTTAAATTTTAACACAAAAATATATTTTATTATTTAAAATATTAAATCATTTTTCCCTATATTTAACTTAAAAGTGACCGTGGTTTTTTTTTTTTTTTTTTGGTTAGTATTTAACTTAGGCTATGTTTGCCATGCTTCGTTGTGCCAAACGAGGGATTCAGATGAAATCTATAAATTACACAAGGTGTTTCATTCTCTGCAATCTTTCCTTTATTTTTTTTTTTTGAGTTTAATGTTTTAAAATCCATATGAAATGTGGGTTTTTGCCAAATCCTTCATCTTAATGAATAAGAATTTTATAAAGTTTTTATACTAAGATGGTAAATCCATAGAACTAAAAAGTTCCAAGATGGTATAAATCTAAATAATTAAAATCCAGAATTTTTATTCTATGAATTTTGACAAATTCCATGTATATCCAAAACATTGCCTAATAAATTTTTAGGCGTTCAATACCAAATGTAACTAACTACTCTTTGGTTGGTGCAAATATAGACTCGTAACGTTAGTGATCATTTGGCTGGCACTTGAACGAAGGCAACGATAAACTAATTGGAAACTGAAAAGACAACTACAAAACTGAATGGCATGTTATTAAAAACAGTATGTTCTTGTGATGTGATAATGTCCGGAGCTGGCATGAATATTTTGCACATTTGGAAATGGATAGAAATCCAATAGATGATTCTATGTTTCTCATCATTCTCACAGTGCAAGCCTCCATATGATCCATACCCAGGTGACAAGAACTTGGTAACCACAATTGCTTGGTAGATCTCATTCGCCACGCAGGGCAACTAGATCAAAGCCTTACCAAGTTTTGGACTCATTACATCAAAGGCCAGTTTCAGCTCTAATTGGGACCCCTTCACTGGGGATGCCTAAAAAAAAAAAAAAAGAAAAAATGCATCTCGTCCTAGGTATATTACCAATGTCAGTAGTTGATGATTATACACTTACGAACAATTTTGAATTCAACTCGCTAGCAGAGGATGTGCAGTGTCTACATACTCTTAAACATATACGCTGATGCAACAATGCACGGAGAATGAAAAATGAGCACAACTCAGATTAATGGCAACATGAAGTAATATGATAGAGAATAGAGATGTGCAGCATGTGTTTTCTAGGAGTTTTGTTTTCTCAAGTCTTGGCCAACCTTTCCGTCTTAAAATTAGTTTTCTGAAGTCTTGGCCAACCTTTCCATCTTAAAATCCTTTCTACTGGTTATAATCCTGGCAAGATTTTAGGACACGTTTGATGAGCTGTAATGAAATACATTCCATTATATTAAAACCCACCATTTGTAACTTAAAGATATTACGATGATCTTTAATTAACTAGACTAAATTCATCACATGGAAACTTCAAAAGTCAAAGCAAGAACAAGGCAATCTCCATTGGAGTTCTAAAATTTAAATTATGCAAGCGAATGAACAAAGAATATATGTAAATAGAATTACGAGAACCAAAATATATTCATCTACGAAATGGTATAATATACCCCAAAGCTCACCAAAAATTCATAATTCAGACGCTAGGGGGAAACAAAACCAATCTTTCTTTGCCAAGACTTAACACCAAAATTCTTGAGCAAAGCAAAATTAAGATATCTTTTAACACTCAAACAAACAAAACCAGTAAAACTAGATTACTAGAGTTACCTACCAACAAGCTAAGATAGCCTTTGATTACTTGATTGAATCCAATGTTAACTTAACCTGTTCATGAACCAACTCCATTCTCTGCACGAACAACTCTAATTCAGCTTGTTTCAATTTCTTCCACTTCTCCTCCAATTCTTTCAACTTCTGTTTCTCAATCATCTCCAACTGCTCTGTCAGAGTCACCTTCACATCTTCCGATAACCCTTCCATTTCTAATGATTCCCTCAAAAAGGGATACTTATCCCCAAAAAACTCTTCCAAAATCTCACCCTTCTCTTCTTTACTGTTAACTTGAAGATTTTCTTCCCTTTTCCATGCACTATTCAGTTCCCCATTTGGAGCGCGCATTGGCTTTCTAGCTCTCAATTCATGTCCCTTTCCCTGACTTGCCAACCCCAAAGTAACACCGCTGAAATTGCCACTCTGCTTTTCTTCAGATATTTTCTTTGATTGCTTTACATTTTCTTCCCATACTTTCTTTGAAAGCTCAAAAGACTTCTCATCATGAGGTTTAGAGAAAACAGGGTCTTGGCCAATTTCAGCTCTTTCAAGATTGTTTTGGTACTTTTTCTTCAGCCTTCTGATTTTATCCATCAGTTGATTCTTCGAAACATCGACGTGCAGAGATTTCTTGATGAATTCATGAAAAGCAACCATATCGCCGGAAGGATCGGCGCCTTTCTCTGATTTATACTGACTCAACCCTTTTAGAATGGCTATCTCGTCGTCTTCGCTCCATAACCGTTGGATCGCAGACCCTTTATTCTTAGTCTCGTCATCATCGCCACCACCACCTCCACCTTTATTCCTTCTCTTACTGGGTGGAGGTGTTTCCTTAACAGAGTCGGATTCAGCGGGTCGCTTTGGCCCGGATTTGTTAGGCTTATGGAACTTGATGTTGAAAGCAGATGGGGAAGGGGATGGCTGAGTTGACTCAGAGTCTGAGTCAGAACCCGACCCGGATTTCTGAGGAGTCCCAACGGCGGTCGACTTCTTTGGCAGAGGCGATTTCTCCTCTTCTTTTTCTTCCTCATCCTCCTCCTCCTCCTTCTCATCGTTGTCTTCTTCATTTTTGTCAACGCCGCCGTTTTGCACATCTGCAACGCTGTCGTTTTGGTCATCAGAGCCTTCTTCTTCTCCTTCTTCTCCTTCCTCCTCTTCTTCTTCTTCGGAAGAGGAAGAAGCCGGTGGCGGATTTTCAGAAAGCCGCTTAGGAGGCATCGAGTATTGAGAGAGAGAGAGAGAGAGTGACAGTGGTGAGAGATCAACGGTGGGGAATGGACTGTGGAACGAGGATATATACGGAGTGAGTGAGTGTGTGAGGATTTGTAGGGTTTCGAAATGTTATTAGAAGTAACAGTTCTCTGTTTCCTATTAATGGGCTAGTGGTTGCCTCGCCAATTAAATAGTTAATTCGTGTTACCATATAGCGTGGTAGTAATAAAATTTGAGTTAATTAATGGTTAATTAGTTCCTGAATTTTTACCGAATACTTGCATCCCAAATTCATTAAAAATGTATCGAGATTGCCAAGACGTTAAGAGGTAAAGGCACTCAAATTAAAGATTTTTATTATAATTATATTCTTAATTATTTATATTTATTTAATAATAATTAATTATATTAAAATTTTAATATGGTCTTATCATCCTTTTAATTATATAGGCAGTAAAAGATTTCAAACTCGAATATCCCAAATTACAAAAAATTTTGATCAATTTGATAAGAAATGTTATATAGAAAGTTATATCCATTATGCAGTCAACAATTTTATTTCAGCATATTGGACCTTCCCAATATATAAAAAAAAAACTAATATATTATGATATGAGTCATGCTAAACAATTCAATAGAGAGTAAATTAATACAAATCAACAAAGATCTATTTATAATTTTTAAAAACTTAATGAACTCTATTGTTTAACAAATTTGGAGGCAAAATTATTTTAATTAACAGCCAAAATAACACAAGAACAATGCTAACAATGGGAACCATTTTCCTACCCATTGATTTCCCTCTCCTCTGTGCATTTATTTCTTTGTTATCTCCTTTCTACATTTATCAATTTATAGTCCTTCTTATGAGATACTTATCCTTCATCCCATTTGTCTTCTGCATATTATCGAACATAAAATCTCAAAGCAAAATAGAGGAAATCAAAATATGATACTAAGATGGGAGATAAAGTAAAAGATTTGATAGTAGACTAAAGGATATATTCGGATTGCATTGAGATGACAATTTGATGAATGGTGGCAGAAGTGGAAGTGATGATTTTGGAGATAATGGAGTCATAAATAATTACAATAATGAAGAAGAAGAATAAGAAGAAGAAGAAGAAGAACAATACGAACAAGAAAACAATGATATTAATGTTGATTTAGGTCCATAAGCGAGGATATTTTTTAACAGTATTGATGATTTATTCAATGCATATAAAGATCATGGTAGATTGAAAGGATTTTCCTTTGTAAAGAAGTTTGCTTCAAAGGGTATAGGAAGTCAAGTAAGAAAATATCAAACGCTCAATTGTGATAAGATCAGAAAATCAATTGCAAAAATTACAACAAAGATGATAAATCGTCCATCAAGGATTAGTGCGGCCTTAAGAGATAATGGGAAGTGGGAGATGACAAAAGTCATTGTAGATCACAATCATGATTTGAACCCAAATATGAGTCTATTCATAGTAGGTCACAGAAAGTTAAGTTCTAATATGAAGAGGAAATTATTGTCCAATGACATAGTTGGTTTAAGATCTTATAAGAGTATTTGAATGCTTGAAATTGAAGTTAATGGTCTAGAAAATTTATCCTGCCATGGAAAAGATTATTGAAGTTTTATTGATAAATAGAGGAGACTATAACTAAGGGTGTAAGTGAGTCAAATCAACTAGTGAGCTACTCAAAATTGACTTAAAAATTACTCGAAATTGACTCGATATAAGTTGAGTTGAGCTCGAGCTCAAGCTAGAGCTACTCGAGTAACTAGACAAGCTGAGTTCGAACTTTATATTACTCATCTTGATAGGCTTGCAAGCCTAATCAAATTTTTATGTATTTACTATTCTACCTTTTATATATTATTAATCATGCATAAACAAGTCGAGTCGAGGCTAAACGAGCCAAGTCGAGGCAAGTTGAGCTCACGTTTGGCACTATGTCAACTTGATTTGATTCGATTAATCCCTTACTTGTTTAGACTTCACTATAAAAATCTAACGATTCAATGATGAAAATTAGCGATGGACTGAAATTCGTAACTAAGTATTGATCGAATACTGACAGAATATTAATGGAACACTTTCCAGCAATGTTCGTCTCTTTACTAACCATTTACTAATGAAAAAAGCAAGATTACTGATGAAATACGAATGAAATACATTGATGAACAGTGACAAAATTTTACCGATGGTTTAGTGACCAATTACAGAGGGAAAAAGATACGCGAGAATATTTTGATGGCAATTAAGACATTTACTGACAGATTATTGATGGAATTATTTGCTGCAGTAGGCATTCCGTTAGTAAACTGTCAGTAAATCTAACTAGATACTGATGGAAAATTGACCGTATTGAAAAATAGGGGCAAAAGGTTTTCGCATGAATCAAAATATTTATTAACAGAATGCCATGCGACAGTAGGCTTTCCATTAGTAAACTATAAATAATGCTGACAGAATACCGATGGAAGTAAAAAATAGGCGCGCATTTTATCGCCTTTAGCCTTTTATTGACTGATTATGGACGAATTTTTTAATTCACGTGGCCCTATCCGTCAGTAATCTGTTAGTAATCATAAAATATAAGCTGTTGACCTTCTTTTTTCTCTCTTCCCTTTCTTCTTCTTCTTCTTCTTCCTCTCTTCTTTGCTGCTACTGCCGCTGCCTTTGCTCTCTACCACCTTCCCGTATACTAGCTGGCATTCATCTCTCACCAGAGATTTCATTTTTCCATCGGTATTTACATTATTACCTTATTATTGATTATGATTTTAATTGAATTTTTGTTTTACATTGATTTTGTTGAAAATTTGTTAATTTTTTGTTTAGATTATTTAGATTGATATGGGATTTGTATATATATATATATATATATATATATATATATATATATATATGCTAATAAATTTTTTTATTTAAGATATTTTATATTTTTAAGCTTAATAAATTTTTTATAAATTTATGATAATATTAAATATGGTGAAATTATTTTATTAAGTTATGTTAGTAATTATTTTATTTATCTTTATTTTATTAATAGAATTTTAATTTTATTTCAGATAATTAACATGTGGGCCAATAATATAAATCGGATTCTTGCTTCAAGAAGTTCGTACTATAATTTAATTTATTTATAGTAATATATAAATATAATAATTTGGAATGTAATGTTCTTTTAATTATTTTGTGTATAATTTGTAATTTGTCATATTTATTTGTAAATATATATGAAAAAATAAATGTTGTGATGTGAATTTGTAATTTATGATTGATTTGTGTATTGTAATGTAATTTTTAATTATGTTGTTAAGTTAGCGTGAATTTATAGATATATATGTATGTGATGTAATTTTGATTTTATTTAAATAAATCCGTTAATAATACCAATAAAATGATTAATAAATTTATGTTTAATCGTGCCATAAAAAGTGAAATTTAATTTTTATGAATTTCATAAAATATCAAAAATTCTCATTTCATTAAAAAATTAAAAAAATCCATAAATATGCTACCAAAAATTGAAAAATATATTCATTTTATAAAATATAAAAAAATAAGAAATTGCAAATAATTAGGAGTAAAAATATTTTGACGAAAAAATAAAAAGAAAGTAATCATGTTATAAAAAGTAAAATTTATTTTTTATGAATTTCATAAAATATTAAAAATTCTCATCACATTAAAAAATTAAAAAAATGCACAAATGTAATACCTTGAATTTTTCATTTATTTTACAAAATCCTATTTTGTATGAAAATATATTATTTTATTATTTTCTTTATTAAGGCAAAAATCAAAATTATATTTTTATTAAATTTTATATATATTCCTATGATTTGAAAAATATATTATTAATTTCAATTTAATTGAATGTTAAATATGTGAAGATAATAAATTCTATAGTTTGATAAATTAATATTTCTTTTAAGAATTTTTGGAAATTAATTTTATGTTTAATTATTTTTAATAAATCTAAAAGTAATCATTTTTCAATTTTTAATATATCAAATTAAAATATATTTTATAAGAAATGTAATGACTATTTATTTGTAACTTTTGTACTTAAAATGAATTTTCTACAAATTTTAAAGTAAAAAAAAAAAAAAAGGGAGAACCAACCCAAGGCTGCCAAGTGGTAGCCTTGAGCTGGCTGTTGACTAGCAAATTTTAAATCTGTTGGTTACGTTTAAGAGGTAGAAGAGGAAGAAGGAGGGAGAGGGAGAGAGAGAGGAAAGGGAATAGCTAGTGGTTTTTTGGCTATAATTTCGTCATCAGACCTCCAATTGATGTATTGCCAGTTGGACTGGGAAGCTAACATCTAGATGAAGCCAACGAAACCAAACTTACTCCGATCAGACACCGAACGGCACCGGACGCACTTCCCAAAGTTGACTGTTGCGAATTCCAATGAACTCCGATGACTAAAAATTCAAACGGCCATATCTCTCTCATCTGAGCTTCGATTCAAACGATTCAAGATGCGTTGGAATTCTCTCTTCACCAGCTTCAATATGATACCAAGTTTGCCACTATTTTTTGACTGAGAAGGAGATCGAAGGGTGTAATGCCGCAACTTTAAAGCTCAATTTCTGGCGATCGATGGCAAGTGAGAGAGAGTGAAGCATATGTCTGTGCTCCTAATGTCGTGATGAGTGGTTTGGTATAATTTTGACATCTAAGACCACCATCCATGGTGATGCGTGGCCGCACGGTGGTGGCGGTCCTCGACGCTCCGGCAACCTCAACTCAGCAGCTCCATCTCATCATTTTGGTGTGGTCCTCGATGTTCGTACGATCGAATTTTGAGAGGGTAAACCTATATCCTTTGAATTTCAATTATTATTGTGTTATATTTATTAGATTTTAGTTCGTATTTAATGAATTGATAAGTTGGAATTGCTTATTGAGTTGTAATGATGATTGTGAGTCGAGAGTATCAAGAGGGCTCTCTAGAATTGTGTTATACGGACTATTGAGGTTATTTTAAAAGTTTTATGTTTTTTGTTGATTTTGGATAATATTCTAGTTAAGTGAGATGTTGCTGTAATTTCAGCAAGAATCTAAATAGTCTGTCACCTATGTCTTGATAAGTGAGTCGTTCTTATTCTAATGATATTGTTTATTATTTAGAGTCAATGTCTCTGGCTTCTGTCATCAAAGGTCGCACTTCCGAGAGAAGTTAGTCGGACGTGTCATCAACTAGGTGAGTGATACTCCCTAATATATTATTCTGTTTTCATATGCATTTGCATCTACCGTATGTATATGTATGTACATTATGCATTATTACTGCATAAATGCATGTTAACATTTGATTGTGGTTGATGAATTGATATTCTACATTACATCGTGATTGTGGTTAACGGATGAAGATCAGGAGGATACAGTACCACCTAAGAACTTTTGATATGGATATGGATATGGTTAATATTATGATTATGATTCTGATGAGATTTAGAAGATGAGTTATGACTGGTGGATGTTGGCCGGGCCTGCTCATTGCTAGGGCCGCTATTAGTCAGGTCAGGGCTGTATGGTATAGACCAGTCCAGGCCGATTGGACTAAGAGACAGATTATTGGATTTAGAGAGCCAAGATAGGGGGATCGGCTCCCCATATTGAGTATTAGTGTGGTACTGTGGACTGTATCTCATCCTTGTTTGATTGTGTGATTTGTCTATCTCTGTGACATAGTGTATAGCACTAGCATTAGAGTTTTGCATGTAAGGCACCAGTTTAATATATTAGCTATTATCATTCATTGAGTCGAATGCTCATTCCTATTCAATTATGTTTTTCAGGTCGAGGAATAAGCTTGTGAAGGGATTATAATTGAGTAGAACTGCCAATTTTCTTTCGGTAGTAATTTGTATTATAAGTGCTGAGTTTTGTAATTAATATGTATTTAATTATATTAGTACTCTAGAACTCCGCAATGTTACTCTTGAAGTATGTATTCTATTCATTATTAGTTATTATGTATATTTTGAGTTGAGATATTGTATGTTAAGCAGAACCCAATACTATGTTGCAATTGATTTGTATAAGATATTTGAGCTGATAGCCTAGTGTGGCTTTATTTGAAAATGTTGTTTATTCGAATCTGCTTAATGTGTGGGCCCATAGCCCTATTGTGTAATAATTTGTCATTTTATGTAAGGTCAGGCTTACTACGGGCACTAGTAGCCACATGCATTACCCGTGTCCTAGTGCCAGTCATGTGCCCTCAGGTTTGGGGCATGACAAAGATGGTATTCGAGCATTATCTTGTGACCTAAATAAAGACATGGTCGTATAGGTTTTATACGAGTTAGGTTGTAACATGCGAGTATAGGATTCCTAGTTGTCTTTTGAGTCTCACTTGCTTTTAATTTAGCGTGGTCAGTGGTCAGTGTCTTTGGTAGCAAAGAGCATTACTTAGGTGTACATTATTTGAACTTCTCTAATTTTAATTGTGAACAAATGATGATTATGGATAATGATGATGAGATTTTAGTTATAATGGCAAGCTTAATGTTTATTTGTTGAGATTTAATGTGGTTGTTAATTGTTAGTTAGGATCCTTAGTAAGTTATAAGTGGTGTAATTTATTATTATTTTTGAAGTTATATTGATTGATGGGAGCTATTTATTGAGGAATGCAGAAGATGGAAATTTTGTCTGATATCTTTGTTTCTTTAAATTATTAGAGTATTTGGTCTGACAATTTCTTTTATTGGTGTCCTTTAGTAATAGAAATACCCTATTGCCTAAAAGATAGGATAAGCCCTAGCTTGCTTTGTTTCTAGCTATCCCATGAAGTAAATTGATTATTTTCAGATGCATGCGGATGAACAGCTATTACCTTGGATAGAGTTAAGAGCTATAGTTGTTTGACTTGTCTTATCAGTTATATCTACACAAGATCTTCTTTTTAGCTAGACCATTTTTTCGAAAAAAAAGTCTACTGTAGTTTTGTCGGTAAGGATAGTGAGACTATTATTTATTGGGGACACATGTATCAGGCAACTCACTATTTAGTTCTAACTTTTTTCGAGTTTGTGAATTCTCTCTTGACCTAATAGTTATCCTTTCTAATTATTAGCTTAATTTTATGGCATCCTGTTCATCTTCCTCTCCCTCTGGACCTGATCCTGTTCTTTACCAAGGCCTTCCCCTAGAGATTTGAAGCAATATCTCTAAAAGAGCCCTTAAGAACTTAGCCTCTGAGTAGATTTTTAAGTATCAAACATGCCTCATTCGAAAGTATGGCCCTCGGCTTGTGAGAGAATAGACTATCCACCCTGAGTATCCTTTTCTGAGACCATATGCTTTCATGGATATGACAGTGGATTCATTTTAGATATGGCCTAAAGAATTCATTTGCTTTCTGTGGTATTTCCTTCATCTCTATCATATTGCTGTGGAAATTCAACCCTTTCATTTTCTGCGATATATTCAGTATTTGGAAGGCAATACTGTGGCTAACCCACATTTGGTTACCTTTCTACGTTGGTTTAACCCTCTGGAGCAGTGGATAAGGTTTCATTTTACTAGTTTGGGTAAGTCTTTTTGGACAGATGATCCCACTGTTCGAACTATGCTTGTTTTTCATCGTCCTTATACTATTGTGAGTGATCTTTCAGGCACCAATATGGTCATGAATCCCTAAGTTCTTATTTATAAATCATACTATTTTTCATTTTATAGGGACGTGTTTGATTATTCAAATGAGTTTACTGCCTTTCAGCACTATATGTGTGAGAAAAGTAATGTTGCTTTGCGTGAGATGTGGCCCCCTAATGAACCCGATGCTCCATGGTGGGATTTTTCTCCTGAATATTGTTGCAAGATTTGCACTGCTAAAGATGATTGGGATCAAAATTGTCTTAAGGAATTGTATCGGAGGGATGGTTCCTTGCCTATGGTGCCTAATGATGATAAGTTTGACCCTACTAATCATATTTGGACTCACCTTTTGGAGCCTTCTTCAGACTCTACTGATTTTGATGAGATAGTCTTCTTCAGTCAGTATGATGATGATGATGATGACATTATGAATTTGTCTCCCTCGTATTAGCCTATCAAGAAGTGATAGGTTAAGAAGTTTGTTGTGAAAATCGATGGTATTTATGATGTGAGATTTGCTAGGTTTGCAGGGTCCTGGATCTGTGTAGGTGTATTTCTTTCTTTTCCTTGTTGTGAGGGAGTAATTTTCTTTTATTTTTGGTTGTGATGTGTGCAGGTGTTGAGGTAGGAAACAAGACTAGAGACACTACCTCAGTAGGTCGTGTAGACCTGTGTGATGTACCCCCTTTTTTTGTATAAATTTATGTCTAGTATAGTATATAAGAATAATTAAGCATTGGTGTATTTTGAGTAGATTATAATGATTGTGATGATTTAAAGAGTTCATATATTTTGATGAAATTAATTTTTGATGATAATTGTAGGGAGTATGATTATAAAGTTTATTAAAGTTTGGATATTGTAATAAAATAGAACAAAATTGCGATGTGGTTTTAGTTTAGAATTTAAGGAATTGAACTGAGGTTATAAATTAATAAAATGTAAGGTCATATGAGATAGGATTGAGTTTCCTATGTTTCCAATTTAATGTTAAGGTGGTTTTATAATGAATTGTTGATATTGATTTTATGAGTGTGTACTATTTTATATTGTATGCTTGTGTTTGTGAGATATAATGAATTCATTGACTTTTATTAGAATTGTGATTATCAGAAAGTTGTATATATCTGTATGGTGTTACTAGATATTCTTTACCGATGAAATTCTTTGAGTGTAGAGAGTACAATTAGAGTATAAGAATTTGAGTTTTGATATAGTGATAAGATGTTATAAGAATTGTGAATTTGAGGATTCTCGAGGATTTAATCCATGAGGGTATAAAATGATTAAATTAAAATTTTAAATGATTTTGAGATAAAATGTTCTAGTTCTGATTTGATTATGTAAATGAGCTCAAATATGATGATTGATTTTAAAGAGTAATTTTAAAGGTAGTTTTAGAAATTATTATTTTGGAACTCTGTATTTGTGTCCAGTGTGTCTGTGTATATGCATTGAGTCTAGCATTGAAAAAGTCATACATCACTAGTCATGCATTATTAATCTCGTCAATCATTACATTACAGTTCATGTTGTCTATCATCCCTGGACACAGTATTTTGAGTTCTAAAATAAAAATGAAAATGTTTTCATTTTTACAAATGATTCTAAATAGTTTTGAAAGTTTAAACAATTTTAAATATACTTGAAATGGATTTAAGTCCTTGGGATGAGATAATACTTTGAGGTATTAGATACTATAATATTGATTGGAATTATTGAAGCTTAGATAGTGATTTTTGATAAGTAAAAGAATTTTATTAGATAATAAAGTGGAGTTGTTATTCGAGAGTTTTTGTGTAGTGTATATGTTTTAAGTTGAGATAAGTTTAGAATGTCATAAATTGGGAAAGACACAAGAGTTGCATAGAGATTTTATTGAATTCATTATTTTTATGAATAAGTTAAATGATTAAGAATGTGATATTTAGCATGATATAAGTAAAAGATTTTAAGTGAGTTAATATTGTGAGTTAAATGTATATGGATACGAGACAATAGCTGTTTAAGTCATGATATCGAAGTATTTTAGAGAAAGAGAGTAACTTTGAAATAATTGTGAAAAGATGAGATATGTTTTAGAGTTAATAGAATTTCTCGATGACCTTGTGAAAATAAGGATGTTGAGATGAATTTTAAAATTAATGGTTTTGTATATCAATTATTATGTACGCATAGGTGGTGATTTCAAATTTATAAGATAAAAGTTTATATATACATTTGAGATATTAACTGGAGTAAGTATGAGTAGGAAAAGTATTCTTGGAAAATATAACAAAGGAATTATTATTGGAGCTATTGTTTGTGATCAAATGTGAAAATACCTTATTAAGGTTATAATAGATTAAGTAAAAATTATTAGTATAGAAAGAATTGTCAGATATCAAATAGAGTTTTTAAATTTCATATGTTATTTGTAGTTAAGATAGTGTGTTAGAGTATGCAGTAGAAGCGCGGTGGAGAATTTTAATTGAAGTGCGTTGTGTTCGAAAATTCGAGGATGAATTTTCTTAAGGGGGAAGATTGTAATACCTTGAATTTTCCATTTATTTTATAAAATCCTATTTTGTATGGAAATATATTATTTTATTATTTCCTTATTAAAGCAAAAATTAAAGTTATATTTTTATTAAATTTAATATATATTCCTATGATTTGAAAAATATATTATTAATTTCAATTTTAATTGAATGTTAAATATGTGAAGATAATAAATTCTATAGTTTGATAAATTAATATTTCTTTTAAGAATTTTTGGAAATTAATTTTATGTTTAATTATTTTTAATAAATCTAAAAGTAATCATTTTTCAAGTTTTAATATATCAAATTAAAATACATTTTATAAGAAATGTAATGACTATTTATTTGTAATTTTTAGACTTAAAATGAATTTTTTACAAATTTTAAAGTAAAAAAATAAAAAAAAGGGGAGAACAAACCCAAGGCTGCCACGTGATAGCCCTGGGTTGGCTGTTGACCAGCAGATTTTACATTTAAGAGGCAGAAGAGGAAGAAGGAGGGAGAGGGGGAGAGAGAGGAAAGGAAGCAGCTAGTGGTTTTCTGGCTATAACTTCGTCACCAGACTTCCGATTGATGCATTGCTAGTTGGGCTGGGAAGCTAACATCTAGGCGAAGCCAACAAGACTAAAATCACTCTGATTAGATACTGAACGGCATTGGACATGCTTCCCAAATGTGACTATTGTGAATTCCAGCGAACTCTGATGACTGAAAATTCAAATGGCCATATCTCTCTCATATGAGCTCCGATTCAAGCGATTCAAGATGAGTTGGAATCCTCTCTTCACCAGCTTTAATTTGATATGAAGTTTGCCACTTTTTCTTGACTAAAGAAGGAGATCAAAGGATGTGATGCTGCAACTTTGAAGCTCAATTTCCAGCGATCAACAGCAAGTGAGAGAGAGTGAAGGGTATGTCTGTGCTCCTGATGTCATGACGAGTGGTTTGGTATAATTTTTGACATCTATGACCACTGTCCACGGTGGCGCGTGGCCGAATGGTGGTGGTGCCAGCGGGGTTCCGGTGACGCTCCGGCAACCTCAACTCAACAGCTCCGTCTCATCATTTCAGTGCAGTCCTCGACATTCGTATGATCAAATGTTGTGAGGGTAAACCTGGATCCCTTGAATTTCAATTATTATTGTGTTATATTTATTAGATTTTAGTTCGTATTTAATGAATTGATAAGTTGGAATTGCTTATTGAGTTATGATGATGATTGTGAGTCAAGAGGACCATGAGGGATCTTTGGAGTGTATTGGGTTGTACGAACTGTTGAGGTTATTTTAGAAGTGTTATGTTTTTTGTTGATTTTGGGTAAGGTTCTAGTTAAGTGAGATGTTGCTATAATTTCAACAAGAATCTAAATAGTCTGTCACCTATGTCTTGATAAGTGAGTCATTCTTATTCTAATGATATCATTTATTATTCAGAGTCAATTTCTTTGGCTTCTGTCATCAAAGGTCGCATTTTCGAGAGAAGTTAGTCAGACGTGTCATCAACTAGGTGAGTGATACTCCCTAATATGTTATTCTGTTTTCATATGCATTTACATCTACCATATGTATATGCATGTATATTATGCATTATTATTGCATAAATGCATGTTAACATTTGATTGTGGTTGATGAATTGATATTCTATGTTACATCATAATTGTGGTTGACAGATGAAGATCAGGAGGATATAGTACCACCTAGGAACTTTTGATATGGATATGGATATGGTTAATATTATGATTATGATTCTAATGAGATTTAGAAGATGAGTTATGATTGGTGGATGTTGGCTGGGCCTGCTCATCACCAGGGCTGCTATCAGTCGGGTCAGGGCTGCATGGTATAAACTAGTGCTGGTCGGGCCCATTGGACATAAGAGATAGATTATTGGATTCAGAGAGTCAGGATAGGGGATCAGCTCCCTATATTGAGTATTAGTGTGGTACTATGGACTGTATCTCATCCTTGTTTGATTGTATGATTTGTCTATCTCTGTGACATAGTGCATAGCATGAGCATTAAAGTTCTGTATGTAGGGCACCAATTTAATATATTAGCTAGTATCATTCATTGAGTCGAATGCTCATTCCTGTTCAATTATATTTTTTAGGTCGAGGAATGAGCTTGTGAAGGGATTATAATTAAGTAGAACTGCCAATTTCCTTTCGATAGTAATTTGTATTATAAGTGCTGAGTTTTGTAATTAATATGTATATAATTATATTAGTACTCTATAACTCCACAATGTTACTCTTGAAGTATGTATTCTATTCATTATCAGTTATTGTGTATATTTTAAGTTGAGATATTGTATGTTAAGCAGAATCCAATACTATGTTGAAATTGATTTGTATAAGATATTTGAGCTGATAGCCTAGTGTGGATTTATTTGAAAATGTTGTTTATTCGGATATGCTTAACATGTGGGCCCATAGCCCTATTGTGTAATAATTTGTTGTTTAGTGTAAGGTCAGACTTACTGCGGGCACTGGTAGCTACGCGCATTACCCACGTCCTAGTGCTGGTCACGTGCCCTCAGGTTTGGGGCGTGACAACGAATATGCTATTAAAAATTGAAATATAAATGCATTTTATAAAATACAAAAAAATAAGAAATTGCAAATAGTTAAGAGTAAAAATATTTTGACGAAAAATAAAAAAAAAGTAATAAATTAAAAATTTGCCATTAAAAATTAAATTTTAAATACATTTCATAAGATTTCAAAAAAAAATGACAAATATCCTCTTAAAGGAAAAATAGTCTATAAAATATAATAATACATAATGGCTTAATTAATGCTAACAAATAATTAAAATTCGAATATTCAAAATTAAAATGATTAAGAAATATTTTAATTAAATTTTTTCCTAAATGATGTAAAAAATATCTAATATAATATTAATATCTTTATTATTAAGTAATAATATATATGTGTAAAATTATGATACAGTAAAAAAATGGAAAAAAGTATAATACATTTATGAATTTGTATCGTATTCAGCAACATTTTGCATTTATCTTGTGAATTTATTTTGTTAATTTTGATTATATGTTCTTATGTTATGATGTTGCGATTTTTATTTGCATGACGAATCTATACCATTTTGTTATTGAATGAATTTAAATGATTTTAATTTTATTTTTGGACTTTTACAATCAAATGTCCAAAAATATTGTTAATTAAAATGATTAATATATTTAGGATTAGCCGTAGATCCCGTTTGATGTCCTGCTTATCGGATGGTGAGAAGATATTGAATTGTCCAAATTGGGCAGTTTAGAAATCTCGTTGTCTGTGTATATAAGTATTTCATATAAATGTCTGAAATTTCTGTACTATCTTCCACCATGTTCTCTTAGTGCACATCAAAATAATGTCCTGATTATGTGGATTTTTTCAAATGTGGTACACTAGAAGAACTGTAAGGAGGTGCTGACGAAATTTTAGCAGATGTATGAGTGTAGAATGTAACAGTAATAGTTATGCAGCAATGAGTTTCTAAATAGGTTAGGTTCTTACCTTATAGGGAGGGAGATATAAGGATGTAAAATTAGATGTTGCAAACATAATTAAAATTATAACCAAACATATAAGTTTAAATGTAATTTTGTTTGTGTGATATAAAAAATAAATTAATACTGTTGAATGTACAAGGAATAATTACCAAGACCGATAGGAATTGGATGTACTCTAGACTTACTGATGGGTATTTAAATCAAAAATTCTTGGAGGATTTAGACCAATTCATGCAATTCATAGTATCTCAGCCACAGTGCATGAGTGAGACTAGTATTTGATGTCCTTGTAACCATAAAAAATGTTAGAATTGAAATTTCCTTGAGCCAGATACTGTCAAGTTGCACATTCTGAAGAAGGATTTTGTACCAGGGTATTATGAATGGTATTTGCATGGTGAAGTTAGTGGGTTTGAATCTTCAACCGCGGCAGAAGTAGGCATTGAAGATATGAACTGTTGTCCTCCAACTACATACCATAATATGTTAATGGATGCCGCTAGGCTGGATTTTGATTGGGATCGAATGGAGGAAGCTCTAAATCTGATCGCTCATAAACTGTATGATATGTTAGAGGCAGCTAATGAAGAATTATGGCCTAACTGTGAGAAATAGTCTAAATTATCTACTGTGCCACGACTTCTGAATATCAAGTCAGAACACCATCTATCTGAAAGGTGTTATGATGAGATATTGTAATGGTACAATGAGTTGTTACTTATAGATAACACAATGGTTGATAGTTTCTATAGCACTAAGAAGTTAATGCAGGGTTTAGGCCTTCAAATCGAGAAAATTGATTGTTGCAAGAACAATTGCATGCTTTATTAGGGGTGAAGACAGTAATCTAATTGCATGTAAGTTTTGTGATTGGCCAAGATATAAACCAAGTCGTAGGGGTGCATGTCCATCGAAAAAAAATATTCCACATAAGATTATGTTTTACTTCCCTCTAACTTTGAGGTTGCAGAGATTGTATGCCTCTAAGGCAATTGCAAAGAATATGAGATGGTATGCGGAACATGCAGAGGAAGATGGGTGATGCGATATTGTTCAGATTCTATAGCATAGAAGCATTTCAATTGGGTGAATTCAAATTTTGCTTCTGAAATTCGCAATGTTCGTTTGAGCTTATGCACTAATCGGTTCCAACCTTTTGGACAATCTGGACAACAATACTCATCATGGCCAATTATAGTGATGCCATATAATCTGCCTCTATGGATATATATGAAAAAGGAGTACATGTTCCTTTCTGTAATAGTTCCGGGACCAAATAATCCAAAACAAAAGTTAGATGTATTTTTGCAGCCTCTAATTACAGAATTGCTACGGTTGTGGGATATAGGCGTTGAAACATATGATGTGTCTATGAAGTAGAATTTTCATATGCGAGCTACTCTAATATCGACTATGAGTGACTTTCCTATGTACAGTATATTGTCTAGTTGGAGTACTCAGGGTAGACTTGGATGTCCATATTGCAAGCAACTAAAAGATTTTTTCACTCTTCCTAAAGGTGGTAAGCAATCATGGTTTGATTGCCATCGCAAGTTCTTACCACTTGATCATCCTTTTAGACAGAACATAATAACATTCATAAAAAACAGAGTTGTTTAAGCAATTGCTCTACCTATATGTTTGGGAATTGAATTGTTGTAGGAAATAACTAGTTTAAAGTTAATGAGGGTGACTGAAGTAGGAGCTAATAATGTGAATACTCAAATTACAAAGCGAAGCAGATGTGGATGGAAGAAACGAAGTATATTTTGGGATTTACCATATTGGAGGACTAATATGATTAGACATAATTTGGATGTCATGCATATTGAGAAGAATGTGTTTGAAAATATATTCAACACGATAATAGAAGTCCCAGGGAAAACCAAAGATAATACTAAATCCAGACAAGACTTGAAACAGTTTTATCTTTGTAAGGAGTTAGAGATGGATGAAGTGTCTGGAAAATATCCAAAGGTAAAATATGTGTTCCATTAGTAGGCTAAACAAGTCTTATATGAATGGCTAAAAGATCTGAAATTTCTTGATGGGTATATATCTAATATGGGTCGATACGTTGATATGCAAAAACTAAGATTGTTTAGGGTGAAGAGCCATGACTGTCATGTTTTTATGCAATGCTTTCTTCTTATTGCATTCCGTGAAATTTTGCCGAGGGATGTCTGACAACCATTGACAGAGTTGAGTTTATTTTTCAAAAAACTCACTTTAACACTTCTTAAGGAAGAGGACATGGCAAGGCTTGAAAATACAATTCCACTCATCTTATGTAAACTGAAGCGCATTTTTCCTCCAAGTTTCTTTGACTCCATAGAGCATCTACTAGTACATCTTGCTTACCAAGCTCATATAGCGGGTCCAGTTCATTGCCAATGGATGTATCCATTTGAGAGGTAACATATTTGCTGATTTTAATATTTACAATCACATCCATTCATTTATACTCAAATGTCATAATCTATGATATTTACATGCTGTAGATTTAATGGACATTTGAAACATAATGTCAAAAATAAAGTAAGAGTTGAAGGCTCCATTTGTAATGCATACTTAGTTGAGGAAGTTTCATCATTTTTCTCTTATTATTTTGAACCCCATGTCTATACAAGGCATAGGAGAGTAGCTCGAAATGATGATGGTGGAATGCTTGAAGGAGCAAATATACTTGGTATTTTATAAATATTCACTCATCCAAGGAGACCGTTTGGTTGACCTAAAACAAGATTGATGACCGACAAAGAATATCAAGTAGCTCAATCCTACATTCTTCTTAATTACTCTAAAGTTGCAAAATACGTCGAGTAAGTTACAACTTAATTAAAATAACTCATTCTTCATCATTCTGCATAGTTTCCTTTCCATTTTACTTACTATTTTCCTTATGAATGAAGCTTATACATTGATATGTTGAAGCAAACTGTGCCGAATATATCAACAATTGATAAAGACAAAAAATTAGAGATAGAATTTGTGCACTAGTTTCATTCATATGTAAGTCTAATGTAGTACCATTACTTAAAAAATTAATCTTAAATTTCTATTCTAAGCAATTAAATTGATATGTTTAACTTTGTCATAGGCCACTGATCCTACGAATAGAATAACAAATCAATTCATTATTGATCTGTCCAAGGGTCCGTTATGATATGTTATGACCTATCCTATTTACTTCATGAACGGTTATAAGTTCCATACTGAAAAGCGAAGTTTGGGTAGGTCATTAATAAAAAGTGGGGTATGTATAAAGGGTTCCAATTACAGTGAGAATGTATTTCACTATTATGGTTGATTAATCGATATAATGCAATTGGAATACTCTGCACTTCTAATTAAGAGTACTTTTTGTTTAAGTGTGAATAGTTTGATCCAACGACAAATGTGGGAATGAAAGTTCATGAGCAATATAATCTTGTTGAAGTCAACCACAGGTGGCGATTCAATAAATATGAGCCATCTATACTACCAATGCAAGCTTGTCAAGTGTATTATATTTCCTTTCTGAGTCTACGATGAGATAAAGCGGATTGGTGGGCAGTATGCAAGATTAAAGCTAGAATAGTCATAGAGATTAAGGAGGGTAGTGAAATAAATACAACATCTGAAGAACCATTTCAAGACGACGAAGTTGATGAGCTTATACTCAACGTTAATAATGATGAGCCTCTTGTAACTTTAAATGATCTTGACAAGCCATCAGTTGAAATGGATGATGAAGATGATAATGATACAGATGATGAATTTGAATTTGATTCAGATGTCGAGACGTCTAAAGAAAACATAGACGAAGATGAGCTCGAAGAAATAGATTTTGAATAAATGTATTGTGTACTTATTTCCCAATGATTGTGTATGGATTTTTCCTAATTGTGTAAAAGAATATTATTTTTACATTTACAATGTTACATTATATTTCAATGAAGTCATTTTAAACTTGTGTTGTAATTTTTTTTAATATTTACATTATTATTTTGCGATTACGCCATATCTATTTTCAATTTTTTTATTTGTGTGGATGTACTTTTTATGCAACATTAAATAATGAATGAACTTATTAAACTTTATTAAATATATAGATGTCGATTCTGAGATGTGTACTGACTCTTAGAGATACTCCTGGTAGCAGTACATTGACATCCCAGAAACGGCGTTGCTCGCAGGGAAGGCCTGCTACCACTAGTGATCTTCCCAGTACCCTTTCTTCTTTACCATCTTTCTGGCCTTCTATACCACCTACATTCACCATTTCATTCGTCACCACATAGATCCCTTTATCTTTTCCTCCTCTTATGTCTACTACTTCATCCACCAATCCTATACTTTCATCACCTTCCATTATTCCTTTTTCCATTTCCCCTCCATCCACTATGCCTTCTTCTGTTACCCCTCCATCCACTGTCCCTTCTTCAGTTACCTCTCCATCTACTATTTTTTCTGTTACCTCTCCATCTACTATTCCTTCTGTTACTCCTCCATCCACTGTTCCTTTGCCTATTTCTCCATCTACCCATCCTTCATTTTCTACACCTACCGCCATTACCTCTGCAAGAGCTCCTACCACTACAGTAGTTCCTACCACTGCGTTAGCTTCTATCACTGCCCCACCAATCCTACTTTCAGATTCGAGGTGTAGGCAGCATCTCACACTAGAGGGAAATATGTAAGTACTATATTTCTTAAGGTAATTCTTAATTTATAATATCTTACTTTTTGTTTAACTAACATTTAAGTTTTTTAATTGCAGGATGTATTCGCTAGATGCGACATAGATGATTTATAAGATATTTAAGAACCAGTTGAGACCTAAAGGCACGCATTGGAAATCAGTGCTTCAGGAGACGAAAGAGTTTTACTGGAAGGTAATGAATAACTTATTATATAAAATTCGAAATTATATATATATATATATATATATATATATATATATATATATATATATTCTAAAATAATAAATATAAAAATAATACATAATAAATTATATGTTATATATAATACTATATTAAAAGATATTAAGTATAATAAATATAATAATATATAATAAACTATAATAATATATAATAAATATAATAATTTGTTAGTAATATGTATTAAATAGATACATATTATTAGTAAATTAATTTTGTATTTTATATATTAATTATTATTTATATACTAACTTGTATTTTTGTTTTTTTTTTTTGCAGAAGTATTTTTATTGGAATCTCGCTATATCAGAGATGGTGAAGATACTCTTTTTTAAGAAGGCTGCAATTTGATACAATAACTTCCTCTACAACATTAAGAAAAAGGGGAAGAGAGAGACGTGGATCCCTCAGGAGACGTGGGATGCTTGAAAGAAATACTAAGATTCTTTAGAGCATAAGCAGCTATCCCAAAAGGCATCCATGAACAGAAAGTCAGAAAAAGGCGGTCCAGTGATTGGACTGTCTAAATATATAGGAGGGTCTGTCTCAGTTGCGAAGCATGCTAGAAAATTGGTAAGATGTTGATTTTTTTTATAATAAGTAATTAAGTAATTCAGTTTTTACAATTTTTTTTATAATAGTTTTTGTATTCTAAAAAATTAGAATTTTTTTTTTCATATTTGAGAACTCAAAAATATTATTGTTGAAAAGAAAACTATATTACATTTATATAAGAGTATTTTCACAAATTAATTCAAATATTTTATTTAAATTATATTTCTTGCAAAAATTTAACAACGAATGTATTAAATAATTTTTTTTTATCACCAACACAAGATTAAATAAAAGGTACCCTTCTTAAGATATGTTATTTAATCCAGCCAAAGTTAGATGAAAATAAAAAAATAAAATATTTCATAAAGGCAAAGTTGAGTTATGAAATCAGAAAATTAGTAAGATGTCAATTTTTATTTCATAATTTTTTTATTTACTAAATGTGGGATGATACTTTTAATTTTTAACAGAGAAATGTTCTTGGTCGAGACCCTACTCCTGAGAAAATCTTCTCTACATCCACACAAGGAAGGAAGACCGACAGACCTTTGTTGACCAGTGCTCCAAGCGGATTCATATAAGTTTTAATTAGCAATTTTCTCATTAAAGTACATTAAAAATTTTAAATGCTAACTACTATTATATTGAAAACAGGAGGATCTCAGAAACTTCCATAAGTAGATGTCCCAATTGGCTCTCAGATCTATTGAGCTAGCTCATGTAGATGAGTTTAAGCTATACTTCAAAACTATTGGGGGCCGGGAGAAAGGGCAAGTCTATGGAATGGATTTGATGGCTCGCTCATTTGGATATCCTGGAGCCAGTTCTTCCTCAGCTCCATCACTGCCACTGTCGCCTACAGCTGAGCTTATGTAGTATGAGATCGATAGGCGAGTAGCTCAGATGTGGGAGGAGATGCAGCATGAGATGCAGCAGACAGTCCAGGAGTAGGTCTGCCAGCAGGCCAAGCTGCAAATGCAACAGTTCTTCTTTAGGTATTTTGCTGGTGGTGCTGCTCCTCCACCTGTTCCA
The DNA here is from genome assembly GCA_947687605.1 of Reutealis trisperma. NCBI lineage: Eukaryota > Viridiplantae > Streptophyta > Magnoliopsida > Malpighiales > Euphorbiaceae > Reutealis > Reutealis trisperma. The sequence continues at coordinate 36,528 of CANTUT010000925.1, forward strand.
TCACCAGCTTCTACTACTTCTGATTAGCACACTTCAGCTAGAGATGCTTCTATTGCTGCTGCTGATACATATATAGTAGATTTGGAGCATGGCCAGCATCATGCTGAGGGCCATGAGGAGGATGATGCACAGGAGCATGATTAGTTATTTTTTTAATTTAGTTATTTGTAACATTTATATGGTGCATAGTATATTACATTTTTTATAAATAATATTACATTTTATGGAATGAAAAATTTTTATATTCACATTATATATTAATTTATAATTTTCTAATTAATATATAATATATAAAATTAATTTATTAAATAATAAAAAATTTATTAAAATTTTTTTTCAATTTACTGACGGATTACTGACCGAAAAGATTATTAAATTATTATTTTTATATATTACTAATGGATTACCGACCATTTTATATAAAATAATATTTTTTATGCTTATTTTACTGACAAATTATTGATCGTGAAATTAAAATATTATTTTTTACTAAAAATTACTGGTGGATTACCGACTATTTCGTTATAAAATATTATTTTTTATAGTTATTTTACTGACGGATTACTAGCCGTCATATTAAAATATTATTTTTGACTGAAAATTACCGATGGATTACTGACCATTTTGTTATAAAATATTATTTTTTTTAGTTCTTTTACTGACAGATTACTGACCATAAAATTAAAATATTATTTTTGACTGAAAATTACTGACGAATTACTAACCGAAAATATTATTTAATTATATTTTAATGACAAATTACTGACCAATTACTGATGAATTTTGGTTTTTAGCGACGGATTATTGATGGAATATTAATATTTGTGATCTTTTTCCGAACGAAATTATTGACCATTTTCCATAAAATACTGACCGAATTTTGTTGGTAAATTTACTGATGGAATATTTTTTTCATCGCTGATGATTTACTAACAATTATTTTAACAACGGATTTTTTTTGGTCCTTAATCCGTCGGCAAATTCATTTACTGACGGATTTTCAATCATTACTAAATGATTTTTCCGTCGGTAAATTAATGGATTTTTGTAGTGCTTGAACTCAATTCAATTAAATTCGAGCTTATTAATTTTGCTCAAACTTTGGCTGAAGTTTGAACTATTCAAAACTCTGTTTGAGCTTAAGTTTTTAAGATCAAGCTCTAGTTTGAATACTCCAAAACTTGACTCAACTTGGCTTGTTTACACTTCTAGCTTTTTTTCATTCAATTCGACTTGATGTATATGATAGGTTCTCTGATTTTTTGGATTCATCCTTGAGGCAGGGCTACTTATAAGGAGTTCAATGATGTTGTGAGTTTTGACACCACTTACCTAGTCAATCAATACAAAATGCCATTTGCAACTATTGTTAGGATTAACCACCATGAACAGTTTATTCTTTTAGGTTGTGCTTTGATATCAAAAGAGAATGTTAATTTTTTTAAATGGCTATTTTCAACGTTAATTCTTTTAAATGGCCATTTTCAACTTTGATGGCTATAGGAAACATAGAACTAAATGCTATTCTAACTTATCAATATAAGAGCATTAAAGCTATTATTAAGGAAGTTATGCCAAATACTATTACATAGATATTGCTTATTGCATATACTCAGCAAAATTCTTGATATGTTGAGGGATGTTGATGATTTTGGAAAAGCAGTCATAGAGTTTAAAGTTGTAATATATGATAGCTTGATGATTGATTTATTTGAGAGCAATTGAAAATTGTTTATAACAAATCATCAATTGGAAGAAAATGATTAGATTTCTAAACTATAAAGATGCAGGAGAAAATGGGTTCCTATATTTTTGAATGACATATTTTAGGCTAAAATAGCATCGACACAAAGAAATGAGAGCATGCATGCTTACTTCGATGGTTATGTTCACTCAATGTCAACTCTAAAGAAATTCATCAAACAATATGAGATTGCAATATGTGATAAAGTTGAGAAGGAGTTCTATACAGATTACAAGTTAAAAAAGAAAAAGATTAATTGCATTTCTGAATTTAAAAGGGAGAAACAATTTTAGAAAGCTTACACAGCTATACTATTCAAGGTTTTTCAAGAAGAGATAAAGTACATATGGCATTGTCACGAGTCTAATTCTAATGATGATGAAGTGGATGGAAGAGAGGAGTTAAATATTGAACTTGGTTTGGAGAAACATAAATTTTTTAACAAAAGGCTAATCTATTATTGGTATCAAAAGGAGTTTCTTTATAAGGTTCAGTATAAAGAAGATGGGTTTTTTTTTTTTTTTTTTAAGTGCAACTACAAGAAAATTAAAACAAAAGGAATCCTATGTTCTCATATCCTTAAGGTGATTACCATGAAAAGTATTGAGATTATTAATGAACGATATTTGATGAGAAGATGGAGGAAAGGCATTTACTGTTCACATAGCCAGATGTTTTTAATTGGAAGGTATACCACATCATCTAAGTATCAGAAATTGAAGGAATTTGTTATTTTCATGAAATTGTTGATAGAGTACTTAAAGAGAAGTTTGGAAAACCTAAAGCAAAGAATGCTGAATTGGCATAGTGTAAACCCCCAATTTTGTACCCTCATTATGCGATCGTAGCTTAATGCCTGCAAAGTTTAATGAACTATGTAGAGTTGGCAATGCCCCCAAAAGAAAATTTTTTAACCTTCAAATACATTGCTTTCTGGATACCTAATTTTCCAATGCAAACCAATAATCAATTTCTAAAAAAAAAAAAAAGACTGTTGCGTCGTAGCCATAGGACTAACCTGCGATGCTGCACCAAAGCTGCATAAGCTATGCTGCGGTGGTCCCCACATGTTAGTGCAGAATTTCCAAAATACCCCTCCAACTCAATTTCTAGCCATACCCCTCCTTATATTTTCACATTTCACTTTTCCAAACTACCCCTCACCCCATTTGCCTATAAATAGGCCCTCATTTTCACTACTTCTCTTCACCTCTTGTGTTATAGTGATGACTATCCTCTAATTCATCTCTTTCTCTCCCTCTAATTAATCTCTTTTAATTAATTAATTAACCCACTCCAACCAAGTTAATTAATCTTTTTAATTAACTAATCTTTTTTAAATTAATTACTCAATTACTCAATTAATTCTTTTAATTAATTAATTAATCACTTTTCAAAAATCAATCCATCCTATTAATTAATTAACATTTTTAATTAATTAATCAATCAACTCACTTAATCACATTAATTAGTTAATTAATCATTTTAATTAATTAATTAATTAATCCATCAATTAATCCAATCCTCCAATATTGATAAAACGAAACTTCGGTTCGACAAAACTCTCTGCCTAACTCATGCTAAGGTATAAACACCTTCTCTCACCACACAATCCTCAAATCAAATCAAACCAAATCAATCAATATGTAAATCCCTCTACTTAATCGTAGAATGAACTACATAGCTTTTGAACCCTATTCAATGGGGTACGTAGACAAATTTGGAATCTAATTCCAAACCTCAAATCCAATTCTAAATTAATTCCATTTTCCATATACTTTCAATTGTAATTATTTATTTTTTATACTTTTCGTAAGGAAATTTTTGTAATTAGTTATCTAATTGCTTTGGAGTCAAAGAGTGATTCTATGATTTCTTTAAAATCTATAAGGATTAGAGGGAACACTCTCCTTAGCTTGTGGATGTTTATTTGTTTTATTTCTTAAATTCCCTCTTGCATTTCATAACTAAGCCATGCTCATGCATTTTAATTATTATTTTATAATCACAATTCATGAAACTAATTTTTAAGTCAAATTAAAGTTAAAAGTCAAATCGTGATTATTTAAAACCAAAAATTTAGTCCTTAAGCTCAACCTGGTTCGAGGCTAGTGATTTTATCCATGAGTAAATTAATTGAAAATTAATGAACTGGAGTCACAAATGGGTTTTCCTTAATTTTTCCATTTTAAAATTAATTAGGGTGGTGACTCTTGGATCCTTTTCAAAAATAAAAAATCAATATTCTTAATGATTGTTATTCCAATCATGAACATCAAAACTCGTTCAATAACCTACTAAAAAATTGCCTACCTTTCTTTAAGGCATTTTAGAGTGAGGAAGGGTGTTCAGGCAAGGTCTCATAGTTGGCAACTCCACTGGGGACTGATTGCCACCTTTTAAAATAAAAGAAAAAAAAAAGAGGATTACTATTTAGTTAAGAAAAAATTTTCTAAAATAATCTCCATTTGGCTCGTTAAGTATAATTTGATTTTTATGCATCACTTTGCATAATAAAGGCTCATTGCCTAAACTTAACTTTAGGAAAGTTTTCAGATGGCAAGTAGCATTAGCTCGATAACTCTCTTTGAGTATGTTGGGAGATAGCAAAAGCATTCTACCTTGTGACGAATCCCTAATCATTTCAGTGATGTAATAAGTAATCAATTCTCTTGGATCCACGTGAGGCTCCTTGCTACACATATGATTAGGTATATCGATACTCTAGTGAGATGTGGACCTTTAACTAAGCCACACTTCATCCTCGTGTATATAGTTGCCTTGACCTTTAACCTTAAGTTCCATGCACTATAATAATCTAGACCTTTGTGCATATTCATAAAACTATTTTTAGCATGCACCATAACATGACCATGCATACATATAAATAAGATTAAGAGCCTTAAGTCTAGGTTACACCTTGAACCAAGCCAAGACTTTTGGCTCATCACTATCACTTTATGACCAAAATTTTTGCACCTCACCTATTTGAAAACCCAAAACATTTGGCTTACCATTACCTATAACCTAAAAATTTTGGCACCTTATCTCTCTTATACCCAAAAAGCCCAAGACATTTGGTCCATGACCACCTTAGGCCTAAAACCTTTTGGCCTAAGACCTTAAAATCCAAACACCAATACCCTTGCCTAAGCACTCCAAGATACTAACCCTTTATTAAGTCTAAAACTTTTTTGGACCTTAACCTAAAACCTAATTTTCAAGCCCAAAACCTTTTTGGCCTTCAATTCATAACCTAATCTTTAAAGCCTAATACCTTTGGCCTAATGAAAAATCATTACCCCAAAAAGCCTAAAACATTTATCCCAAAATACCTTAGGAAGTCCTTTTTCCTCAAAATTTGTAAACTCTCATCACCTTTTCATGTCTTTTCCATACATTTACCTTTCTTTTTTACCTTGAAAGTACCAATGGCCTGCCCAATCAATATGAATACCATGAACATTCTTCTCACTGACCTCTTCAAGAAAGTAAGAGGAGAATTTTCAAGCCATTCTCCACTCTGCCTTTAGTGCTCAACAAGCTAGCTTCGATGATGCTTGACTTGCCCAACAAATCAAATTCAACAAAGCCCTGATTGCTCTACAAGTCAGCTTCAATAAAGCACTAGCCTATCTTGCTAAAACCATGTGCTCTAAAGATAGTCCACGCATCCAAACCCTTTGATCATACCTCGTGCTTCCCATGTTACTGTACTCAAAATCACAACTACCCATTTTGCTAACCAATCGAAGTCAAATCCAATTAATTCAAGTTCCACTACCCCCCATCTTGACCCAACCAAAATCATAGCTCCTCTTTATGAATCCTTAATTTTGCACCCTCATGATCGATCCAGTTGCAGCTTGACACTAGCTATAATTAATGCGCTACGCAAAGCCATACGGTAGTCCCGCTAGCCGGTTAGTAGGCTGGGGTTAAGGAAGCAGCGCCCTATAAAAAAAAATAAGTTTCCTTAGTTTTACACCCTCTAGTTTGCATTTGAACCTTTGAAGCACCTGAACTCGATAAACAGATCTTTGGGAGCGATAAACTAGGAAATGAAGCCCTGGGAATCACAACCTATCCCTCTAACCTCTGAACCACTCTCAAATCATCTGAGATTCAATAACGATCACAATGCAACTAGAATTACTTAAATCGGATAAGAAACAGGCCAAAACAGGCAAAAAAAGGATAGAATTCTGGCGATGGGTGCTGCCGGCACGCCTCCTATCACATTTTAATTTTTGGAGATATGATGGTCCTACAACACAGGGAGACAAAAGGTCATTCACGCTCGTAGAACCCACTCATGCACATATGAACACTGCCTAGGATTGTACCAAAACCTCATGGATTAACTTAGACATCTAATAATAAAGAAAAACTTTAACTAGCAGAAGAATAGTTTTAAAATACTTTAAATACAATCCATAAGAGAAGAACATTTAAGACTCCAAATAAATTATAAAATGAATAATATTCCAAAATAAAACTCCCAGAGCATCTAATAGGGGCTCTTCATATCATAGTACGACAATAGACTTGGACAAGGAAATCCCCTAAGCAGAGTAGATTTGCTTGAGCTATGACCTTGCCTCCTCATAATGCTCACCTGAAACCACATAAGGAAAAAAAAAAAGAAGTGAGATAGATGATCTCAATTAGTAAACAATACAACTTGAACAATAACACATATCCCTTCATAAGGGTTCATAATTCATAAATTCATGGTTTGTAATTTAGCAGGGTTTACATAAATCAACTTTTAACTTGTAAACTTGTAGAGTGACGGCTATTGCCTTATTCACTCAAGGGAGAAGTGGCGTCATACCAAATTCCAACTCCTAACTTGTAACTTGTAACTTGTAAAAAAGAGTGAAACTAATTAGGCTTCATGACTAGAACTGCCCCTTCTAGCTGAGGTGGATATACTACCCTTATCCATCAGGTTAAGACTATGTGCATAGGTTTCGATAATTACCCACATCGGTATGAGGATTTTTGCATAAAGGATTCATAGGTACCATAGCTAGAGCTAATGGCAATCATTTGTAACAATATCATTGAAGAATGCAATCACATGTAACATAATAGCAATAGAAGTTTAGCTTATTGAATAAAAGATAAATAACAGTGTGGTCCCAAAAAGAAAGTAAGGTAAGGCAATAATCACAAAGGTACTTTCTTATCATTGAATAAACAATAGTATTTTTGGACCAATTGTCCTTTTGGCAATAAAGAAATCACATAGTTATAATTGAAATTAGAAAGGAAATTAGGTTTTAAAAATCTCAAAGGTTCACATAACATGATAACTTGTACTTGTAACATGAATATAATGTCACTCACCTTGTGATTCCTTAGCTCCTAGTGCCTGTAGCCCTTGAACTTCTAATAATCCTCAAGTTCTAATATACATTACAATTCAATACTTAGCATTTACTTAACATCATGCTATCCTATCCCATAACTACCCCATGCACATATAACATTCACATATACTTAGAGTTGCACTTAGAAGTGCAATCATCACTTGCATATAACATGTTGACTTTTTAGTCTTACACACTTAGCCTTCTTAGGCTCATATGAAAACACATAATAACTCATACCAAGACTTTTCTATAGCCAAACACAATATATCATGATCTTAATATCAATTAACTTTAACATCTTACTTAGTACATTTAACACCTTCCATATTTATCAGCTTAACAAGTAACCTTAAAAGTGTCATACTTATCTCCTTTGACCAAATTATACAATCAATCTCATAGTCAATTTAAGGTCATTAATTCACCATTAACACATCATAAGGCCTAATTCATATGTCACTTAATCATATACACATATCAATCAAACATGGTAGTTAGGGTTTGGAAACCCTAGTGTAGGCTAAACCTCTCTAGGCTTTGTCTAGAGTTACTTCTTCAACCAACACGTAATTAAATCATATATCATTCATATACACATGTTAACAATCATTAACATTTATCATACAAGAATTATAGGTATTGGGATCAAAATCTCAAGGTAGGCCGAATGCACACAATTATGGAAAAACATGGATTTTCTTGCTTTTTCCACTTTCCATTCATTACAGTAATATGCAAAAATATTATTTAAACTAATATTTTTCATCTAAACATAACAAAAATCATTTTAGAACACCTTAATATACAAATCAACACCCTCTTTGCTCATATACATGAAAATTCTAACTTTTAGGTGTTAGGATAGAAACCATGGATTTTCTTGCTTTTCGTACTTGCCGATCATTACAGTAATATGTAAAAATATGATTCAAACCATTATTTTTTATATAAACATAACAAAAATCAATTTAGAATACACAAACATACAAATAGCCCCCTATAGAATACATGCATGAAAATTCCAACTTTAGGTTTTAGGGTTCACCTTTAGTGGAGTGTGAAGAAAGAGTTGTGTTTATGGTTACAAATTGGTTTTTCCTTCAAATAAAGCGCCTAAGCCAAATTAAACATCAATAAAAATAGTAAATATATAGCTCCATATGGATTTCTCATGGTTAGTTTCATAAAAATCAAATAGTAGATTGAAAGAAGAGAAAAACTTATGAAAATGATCACAAAATCGCAAGGTTTGAAGGCACCTGTGAATTTCAGTTGAGAGGGAAGTTTTAAGAGAATTTTTTTTATAAAAATCTGATGGAAAATATAATGGAGGCTAACAAGAGGATGGCGTGACCCAATATTAGGTTACAATTACAGTTATGGTGTAAAATTATAAGTTTGCCATTAATGAGCTAGGTTATGAGTGTTTTGGTGTGTTGGGTTTTGATGAGTTGGGCCTTTTAATTTAATTTTTGGGCTGATTATAAATAATTAAAAATAAAATATTTTTCTTATTATTTTCATTAAAATCCCCTCAAAAATATTTATTTAAAAATACTTATAAAATTATTTTATGCTTAAAAATTGCTTTGTGCGTGAAAATTCACTTTGTATGCAATAAATCATTTTATACTTAAGCAGTTCACCTAAATCACCTATTTTACATTAATAATTCATATTATGCATATTAGAACTAATATAACATGCCACATACTCATCAATCACATAACACATGAATTATCATATAAGCACACACTTTATCATAATAGCTCTAAATTCAAGTAAATTGTCATGAAACTCCTAAAGGGGGATGTGGGTTATTACACCACTAGTGCTGCCAGCCTTCGCATTTTTTCCTATTTTGCCCTTAATTTTTTCCTATAAATAGGGGGGTTCACTCTCAGTCATTTGGGAGAAAGAGGTGGATAAATAGTTTTAGATGTAAAAATCTCCAATTTCTATGCAAGATTCATCTCGTGAGATCCCGATCCAAGGTGGAGCTCAAATCTGGTGTAAGCTTTGTCCCGTTCATATAAAGAAAGTGCAAAACCAAGGTATAATTTCTTCTTTTGAAATTTCTTAAATTAGATATAAAATTCTCTCTTTTATATCTTCCTTTAGGTCTAAAACTGAAAAGACATAATCTTGTTAATTTTAAATTTGAATTAAATTAACAAATTAAATTTATATTTTCTAAAACCCCTCCTTCATAAGAAGGAAGAATTATGTGGGGTTTGATTTCCATTCAAAGGGATACGCAGGCATACCAGTCATTCAGGCATCAATTCCAAACTATTTTATAAAATAATGTTTCCCTTTCTTTCATTTTTTATGAGATTAATTCTATTTTGCTTTCTTTTTTGTATGATTATTTCTATTTTGTTTTCTTTTATGTACAATTATGTTGTTTCTTTTTGATTTGTTAATTCTTACAATTAGTTGAGAAATGTGTGCTTTTTCTAGTACCCATAAGGGCTAGAGAAAAGATCCTCTATCTTATTTATTTATTCCATTTTTGTAATAATTCTTAAGTATATTTTACCTTGTTTATCATTTTATAATTGTCATGCATTGCACAGATATTATTCCTCAAGCATCATCTTTATTTCTGTTCATAAAATTTATTTTAAGTTATTTTGTATTAAAATTTCCAAACTAATTTTGTTAAAATAAACCAAAAACCTATTCCTCGAATCCTCTTTAGTTTCAAAACTAGTGATCTTTTCCTTTGGGATATTAATCAGAGTCAATTTGGGTTTTTCCCTTAATCTTTTTCCTAAATAAAATAAAATTAAGGTGTGACTCTTTTCAAAATCAATTTACCTGAACTCAAGGTTCCATCATGAGTTATAACTCAAATGAGTATTTTAATCCCTTTCAGCGGATAGGACCGATGTTCAGGTGAGACCAAATAGTTGGCAACTCCACTGCGGACCACCTTCTTTTTAACAAAAGAAATAAGAGGACTACTAATTGGTTTAAATCAAAGTTTGATACTTTTAATATAGAAATGACTTTCATGCATCATTTGCATTGGCTCCTTGCCTTTCAACCTAGATTTCTTAGGAATATAATGGATAGAAAGTAACATCGAGTGGGTAACTCTTTTTGGGTCTATTCGTCGATAGTAAAATCATCTACCATGCGATGAATCCTTTAATCCTTTCAAAAGTGTAACAAGTATGCACATACCATTAGACCCACACAAGGCTCCTTGACTCACGTGTGGTGAGGTATATCGCTACTCTAATGTGATGGGTACCTTACATAAGTATAACAACCCACACCTACCCTAGTAATTTTCGTGATAAATTGCTTGATTAGAATCTATAAGGTTAAGTGTGTGCTTGTGTGAAAATTTGTGATCTAAGTGATTGATGAGTATGTGGCATATTAAATTAATTTTAATATGCATAATATGTGTTGCTATTGTAAAATAAATGATTTACATGAAGTGTATTTGTTTATTTCAACGATAAACAGACACACTTCATAAAGGACTGCCCTCATATGAGGAGCCAAGGGAATGGGACCATGGTACGACCATAACCTAAGCCATTCCAAATGCAAGGACAAGGAGTCAAGGACAAAGGACCAACGGTTGGGAATGCACCGACGACAGAGAATAAGGGCAAGGGTCGAGTCTTCACGTTAAATCCGCAAGAGGCTCACGATTCGCACACTGTTATCACAGGTATCATCCCCATCCAAAGTTCTAGCAAAAAATGTTTAATTGATTTTGGTGCTACCCACTCGTTTGTGTCACCTTATTTTACTAAGTATTTGGGTATAGATAAGGAACTGATGAGTGAACCGTTAGTAATAGCAACTCCTTCAGGGGAAGTGATGGAAATGAAGTATGAGTATAAGGGATGTGATGTAGACATTAATGGACAAACACTTTCGGTAGTATTGCTAGAATTGGACGTACTAGAATTTGATGTGATATTAGGGATGGACTGGTTGTATGAGCATGGAGCTCGTATCAACTGTAGGAAGAAACTTATCGAGTTTCGAACTAGAGATGGGAAGGAGTTTGTGTACCAAGGAGATAGGAATGAGAATCCTTTGAACTTGATATTGGCCTTAGGAGCAAGGCAGATGTTAAGGAAAGGATGCCAAGCATATCTAGCTCACGTAGTCGACACTGATAAAGAAACTGCCATTCCAGACAAGAGCATTCCAGTAGTGGATGAGTTCATGGATGTCTTTCCAGAAGATTTACCCAGATTACCCCTTGATCGTGAGATCGAGTTCAATATCGAATTGCTACCCGGTACACAACCGATATCGATACCGCCATATCGTATGGCACCAATGGAGCTGAAAAAGTTAAAGATGCAATTACATGATTTGCTTGATAAGGGCTTCATTTGACCAAGTAGTTCACCATGGGGCACTCCGGTGTTGTTCGTGAAGAAGAAAGATGGATCGTTTTGAATGTGCATCGACTATTGTCAACTTAACAAAGTCACTGTGAAGAATAGATACCCGTTGTCGAGATTGATGATCTCTTTGATCAACTACAAGGAGCTGGTCACTTCTCTAAGATTGACTTAAGGTCTGGCTATCATCAACTAAAGATCCGACGAGAAGATATCTGCAAGACTGCCTTTCGTACTAGATATAGGCACTACAAGTTCATGGTTTTGCCATTCGATTTGACAAATGCTCCTGCTGCTTTCATGGACTTGATGAATCGAGTTTTCAAGCCATTCCTTGACAAGTTCATAATTGTGTTCATCGATGACATCCTGATTTATTCGAAGAATAAAGAGGAACATGAAGAACATCTGAGGATTATACTACAAACGTTATGTGATCACCAATTCTACGCTAAGTTATCTAAGTGTGAGTTTTGGATGGAGTCGATCAACTTTCTTGGACATGTAGTAAGTAAGGAAGGAATTCAAGTTGATCATAAGAAAGTTGAAGTAGTAACAAATTGGCCAAGGCCCACAACAGTTTCTGAAGTATGAAGTTTCTTGGGTATGGTGGGATATTACCGTAGATTCGTGCAGGATTTTTCTAAGATAGCAGCCCCATTGACCAAGTTGACAAGGAAATAAGTTAAGTTCAATTGGGAAGAGTCATGTGAGAAGAGTTTTCAGAAACTCAAAGAGTGTTTGGTATCAGCACCAGTTTTGACATTACCTGAAGGGGAAGAAGGATTCACGGTCTATTGCGACGCTTTGAGAGTAGGACTTGGGTGCGTTTTTATGCAAAAAGGGAAGGTCATCACCTATGCATCACGACAACTAAAGAGACATAAAGTAAATTACCCTATTCACGATTTAGAATTAGCTGCAGTAGTATTCACTCTAAAGATTTGGAGACATTACATGTATGGGACAAAGTGTGAGATCTATATAGATCATAAGAGTCTTTAATATATCCTGAGCCAAAGAGACCTCAATCTAAGACAAAGGAGATGGATCGAACTATTGAAGGACTATGATTGTCAGATTCTCTATCATCTCGGGAAGGCAAATGTAGTGGCAGATGCCTTGAGTCGAAAGTCGATGGGAAGCCTAGCCTATGTGGATGTGAGAAAAAGGCCAATTGTAAAGGAACTAAAGGAATTGTTTAATCAAGGATTGAGACTGGAGATTGGAGGATCAAGAGTTCTATTGGCTCATTTCCAAGTGTGATCTAAGTTAATGGAAGAAATAAGGAATGCGCAAGATAGAGACCCATACTTGATGAAGTTGAAGGATGAGATGAGAGAAGGAAAGAACCCTGAATTTGAGATAGTCAATGGAGTTTTAAAGTGTAAGAATAGAGTATGCGTGCCTGATGTGGATGGACTAAAGGAAAGGATATTGAAGGAAGCACATCAGACACCTTACTGTGCTCATCCTGTAACTACCAAGATGTACCACGATGTGAAAGCTAATTATTGGTGGCCTGGATTGAAGAAAGATGTAGCTAAGTTTGTAGCATCCTACTTGACTTTCCAATAAGTCAAGTACAAACATCAACGACCCTCAGGATTGCTACAAGAGATTTGATTACCTGAATGGAAGTGGGAGCGCATCACTATGGACTTCATTTTTGGCTTACCTAGAACCTCTAAAGGATATGATTCTATATGGGTCATAGTAGATAGATTGACAAAGTCTGCCCATTTCCTAGGAGTTAAGACCACTTATTCTGCAGCTCAGTATGCGGAGTTATATATAGATGAGATTGTGAAACTACACGGAGTGCTAATTTCTATCATCTCCGATCGAGGAATGCAATTCACCTCAAGATTCTAGCAAAAGTTGCAAGAAGTGTTAGGAACACAATTAGATTTTAGTACGACGTTTCACCCTCAAATGGATGGCCAGTCTGAAAGAACGATTCAGACACTCGAGGACATGCTAAGGATGTGTGTCTTGGATTTTGGTGGTAGCTGGGATAAGTATTTACCCTTGATCGAATTTGCCTACAACAATAGCTATCATTCATCCATTGGTATGGCGCCAGACGAAGCGTTGTATGTGAGAAAGTGTCATTCTCCGATTTGTTAGAATGAACCTAGAGACAAGCATATAGAAATTCCTGAATTGCTCAAGGAGACCACCAAGAAGGTACCAATAATTCAAGATCGACTGAAGACGGCATTCAGTCGACAAAAGAGTTACGCGGACTTTAAGCGAAAGGAAGTCCAATTCGCCGTGGGAGATCATGTGTTCTTAAAGGTCTCACCAATGAAAGGAGTTATAAGATTTGGCAAGAAAGGAAAGTTATCACCTCATTTCATAGGTCCTTTCGAAATCTTAGATAAGGTTGGAGAAGTGTCTTATAGACTTGCCCTGCCTCCAACTTTGGCGCATGTACACCCAGTGTTCCACATTTCCATGTTAAGGAAAAATGTGTTAGAACCATCACACGTTCTTTTACCTCTAGACATTTCGTTAGATGAACAACTATCTTATGAGGAGTCACTAATAGCTATAGTGGATTGACAAGTAAAGAAGTTAAGAAATAAGGAGATACCCATGATTAAGTTTCAGTGGCGAAATCATGGGATAAATGAGTGCACTTGGGAAGCGGAGGAGGAAATGCGACAGAAGCATCCTCAGCTTTTCAAGAGTAACTAGGTAAGGGTTTAAATTTGAGGATGAATTTCTTTAAGGGGGGGAGAATGTAACAACCCACACCCACCCTAGGAATTTTTGTGACAAATTGCTTGATTAGAATCTATAAGGTTAAGTGTGTGCTTGTGTGAAAATTTCTGATCTAAGTGATTGATGAGTATGTGGTACATTAAATTAATTTTAATATGCATAATATGTGTTGCTATTGTGAAATAAATGATTTACATGAAGTGCATTTGCATAAAAGAATTTATTTTAAATAAAATGAATTTTCATGCATAAAAAAATTTTTAAGCATAAAATAATTTTATGGGTATTTTTAAAATATTTTTAAATAAATATTTTTGAGGGAAATATTCCAGAATTAAAAAGAAAAATATTATTTTCATTTTTAAACCCATTCAGCCAAAATTTTTAAAGAAAAAGCCCAAATACCCAAAAGCCCATTACACAAAAATGCTCCTAACCTATTTCATTAAGGGTAATAGTGGAAATTCCACTCCAACCCTAATATATATTCTAATTTTCGGCCAAACAAAGGTTTCCAGCAGCCATTCCCTTATTTTTTCTGTATTCTAGATGAAAAACCTCTCAAAATAATTCTCTCTACCGAAATATTGAAAACACTTTACTGTTTCACGATTTCGTGACCGTAATCGTAAGTTTTTATTCTCTTTCGATTTCTAAACTGTTTTCTGTGAAATAAATTATGGGAAAATTATTTTGAACTGTTTGATTACTAATTTCTATAGATTCAATTCTGTTTGAGTGAATTTTTGGGAGATAAAATTTATCTTCTACCTAAAACACGATTCTTTCTGCAAGATTTCTCCAAAGGTGAATTGTATAACTTAAAATCACAATTTTATTGCATAAACATCATAAGGGGGGGGGGGGGGGGGGGGGGGGGGGGCGCGGGCGATTTATACTTGCTTGCATTCTAAACTGATTTTTGGTTTGTTTTTATGAAAAATATTGCATGAAATAATATTTCTGCATATTTCTGTGATGACCGAAAAGTTTTGAAAAACAAAGGAATTCAAGGTTTTCGTGTTAGGATTTGGAAATTGGAAAATTCTATTCTTTCATGAATACATGGCTATTGATTTGTGTGAATTGATGTTCTAATATGATATTTATTTTGTTTATATGAAAAATAATGACTTGAATCATGTGTCTGTTTATCGCTGAAATAAACGAAATGCACCGAAAGCGCGGAAACTCATGATTTTTCACCTAAGCCTTTGAAGTTGGAATTTTTTTGGTATAAACCTTACCTATGGCTTCCAATTTGTGAAAGAATGTGTTCTAAACTGATATTTTCAATGATTGAATGAAAAATAATGGTTTAAACAACCTGTTTGCATATTTCTGAAATGACTGAAAAATACCGAAAACAAGAAAACTCATGTTTTGTGCACTGTAATGCAAAAGATTGAATTTTTATATATCAATGGCACCAATAGTGGCCGATTCTTATGGATTCAAGTTCTAAAATGATTTTTGTTATATTTACATGAAAAATCTTGGTTCAAACCATTTTTTTACATATTTTTGAAATAGACGCAAAAACACGAAAATAAGAAGAATTTGGTTTTCACCTTAATGATGCATTCGGCCTACATGAACAATTGTGTCCAAATGTTTATAAATTTTATGTGATGTGTCTTCATGATTGTTGACATGTATGTATGTATAGTAGATGATGAAATTGCATGTTAGTTGAAGGTATGATCCTAGATAAGCTTAAATGTATAATAGTATACTTAAGGTATACTTAAGGTATCTTAATATTATATTATGGTTAGAATGCAAATGTGATTGGGAAATATGAAACTAGATGTTATGATGGCTTGATGATGAATATATGATTATAAGTTAATGAAGTAAAAGGGATCATAAGAGTTAAGTATGCAAGGCTTTTAAGTCAACTTGATATGTGCAAGTGATGAGTACACCTATGTGTGGACTCTAAGTATATATGTATGTTATATGTACGTGGGTAGTTATGGGATAGGAACATCTTGAGTAAATAAATACTAAATATTAAATCAAATATTATGATAGAGTTTGAGGAGCCTTAGAAGTGCAAAGGAGACTACGAGTACTAGGAGCAAAGGAACCCCAAGGTGAGTAAACGCAATGCTTTTGTTATAAGTGTGAGTAAACGCAATGCTTTTGTTACAAGTGTGAGTAAACACAACGTTCTTGTTACAAATGTGAACAACATCATGTTGTGTTATATGATATGTGATGTGAACCTTTGTGATCTTTGAAACCTAAGTTCTTTCCATTTTCAAATATTATTACATGATTTCTTTGTTAAGCTTGGGTTGCCAAAGGACATTTGGTCCAAAACTATTTTGCTTATCCAATGAGAACTTTTTTTGTGATAAACACCCTAACTTGTATTCTTTCTAGAACTACACTTTCATTGTATTATTGTTGAAAGCCAAACTACTATTGTTATTGAAATACATATTATTGTTGCCATATGTGATATTGTTAATTGTGTTTACCAATAGCTCTAGCTATGGTACCTTTACCCTTTATGCAGAATCCTTGTGCCGATGCGGGTAATCATCAAAACCTGTGCACATGGTCTTATCCCAATGGATAGGGTAGTGTATCCACCTCAGCTAGAAGGGGCGGTTCTAGCCGTGGAGCCTGATCAGCTTCACGCTTTATATGTGATGGGAGTTGGAATTTGGCAAAGGCCACCTCTCCTCGATGTGTTTGAGTGAATTGAGTATAGTCTTCACTTAATAAGTGTTATAAGTGTGATTTCTACAGACTTGCTAAATTGAACCCTTGCTAAAATTGCAACCTGATTCATGAGTTATAAACCATGAACTATGTGTATAAGCTATGTGTTTCCTTTCAAAGGAATATGTGATAATGTATGTGCCTTTTTGTTTACTCATTGAGATCATCTATCTCACCCCTTTTCCTTATGTGGTTCCAGGTGAGCAAATGTGAGGAGGCAAGGTGATGGCTCAAGCACTCTACTTCACTTAGGGAATTCCTTGTCCGAGTTATCGATAATACTATGTTTATGAAGTCCTATCTTTAGATGCTCTGGGAATGTTAATTGATACTTATAGAGATTTATATTACTTTCCTTATGGATTTTATATGTAACAATTTACTTTAAGTCTTCCAC
Organism: Reutealis trisperma; assembly: GCA_947687605.1. Lineage (NCBI taxonomy): Eukaryota > Viridiplantae > Streptophyta > Magnoliopsida > Malpighiales > Euphorbiaceae > Reutealis > Reutealis trisperma. The sequence goes on from CANTUT010000925.1 coordinate 53,901, forward strand.
AAATTATGGTATTTATCTAAATGTTTTAAATGAGTTAATGAAGAAGGTTCGGTAAGATCCTAGGCATGATTGTTATATGTTAATGGGTTCTATGGGCGTGGGTGACCTTATGTCTCCCCATGTTCTAGGACCGTTGTATCTCATAAGGTTGGGATGTGACAACAAGCCACCCTTACCCTCTCATGTAATGAACCTACCTGACCTTAGGTTGTATGTACCATAATCAAAGCCTTATGTGATTGCATCTTTATGAAACATTTTTTTTTCATACATATCATGCATCCATTGTGTATAATAAAACATTCATTTATCTCAAACATAGGCTGCACCTTGAACCAAAGAAGGGTCATATATTCACTTATATCTAAACACCTTCACTTTTAAACCATAAACACTCTCATATCTCTATCCCAAACACCTTGGTCCCCACAATCCTAAAAAAGTCATCACCTATAACCCTCATCCAAATACCAATACATAAATCTCAACTTTTTACCACACACCTTAAAGCACCCCACCTTAACCTTTAACCTTACATGCCATTAACCTTAGCCTTTAACTTGAAAGCACCTCACCCTAACCTTTAACCTTAAATGCCATTAACCTTAGCCTTTAACAAGAAAACACCCAACCTTAACCTCTCACATCTATCCAAAACACCCTCACCTTCATCTCAACCCTTTCATCTCTATCCAAACACCTTCACACCCAAACCTATAGTTCACCTCAACCTATGGTCAAAAACTCAAACTCATGTCAAACACATGGTGAAAATAAACCTAACCATGGTACCTTTATTTGCACCCAAAATTTGACCTAGTTTTCATCCTTCACAATTCTTATCCAAGTTAAATACTGACCTAACTTTCATCGTTCATTATTTTTACTAAGCTAAACACTGACCCGGCTTTCATCTTTTACAATTCTTACCTAAGCCAAACATTGACCTAGCTTTTATCCCCATAACCCTTACCTAAGCTAAACACTAACCTATCTTTCATCCTTCACAATTCTTACCTAAGCTAAACATTGACCTAGTTTCATCCTTCACAATTCTTATCTATGCTAAACACTGACCTAGCTTTCATCTTTCACAATTCTTACCTAAGCTAAATACTAACCTAGCTTCATTCTTATCTATAGTCCTTACCCAAGATAAACACTAATTTGGCTTCATCTTTTACAGCACTATCCAAATTCATGGCCCATCTAAGCCTATGGTCCAGTCTAATCAAACCCATTATCCAATAGTCACCAAACCCATGGTTCACCCAACATCTAAATCCATGGTACATACATAACCTAATCGCAAAACCTATGGTCCCTCCATCCTTAAGCCCATACTAAACGATCCATAAATTGCAATCCTAATTACTTGAGGCTAAACTTTAACCTAGCCTTCCTAAACTAAACTTTAGTTCCTCAAAGCTAAAATCTAACTTAGCTACTCAAAGCTAAAATCTGACCTAAATACTTAAAGCTAAAATCTAACCTAGCCACTTAAAGCAAAATCCTTATTCAAGGTAAAATTTGACTTAGCTCCATAGTTAAATACTGACCTAGCTAACATCATACACCTCCACCCTCATCTTTACACATACCTTGTCAACCTAACCATAAGACACCATCATCCATGACCATTAAACCTAAGGTCCTTGGTTTGTCATACCCCATCAAAACTTGATACTGATCCAGCCCCTTTTCCTTTTCGACGATTGCTAAGATGTTTACTGGATTTTACAAAGAGGTCATGGATAAGCTTCTAACCAAGCTATTAGAGCAATAAGAAAAGATATTTAAGAGACAAGCGGCCCAAATTCAGGCCTAAAAGGAGGCCATACTAAATAATGTCAAAGACATGCTAAGCTGGCAGGCATCAACAAAACCCACTCTCCAAAATCCACTTAACTTGGACCAAAATTTAACATCGGTTTAGGAGCACACTTCTTATTCCTCCAAGTCAACCTCTAAAATTGTACATCCGCCATCACCTGCCAAGCTCACTTGCTAACCCAATATTTATCCACCTTTAAAGCTTTAGTTTTAACTACATTAAAGATTGAAGAATGCATCCAAAGAGAATCATTTCAACCTAAATTCCTTACCACTAACTTGAATAGTAATGAGAAACACAAACCAAACCCTCCTTGTCTCAGTCCCAAGTGGTATGACATAAAAGAGTTTAAGCCTAGCTAATCTGACATATCTGAGGTTGAATTTCAAGTTTAAATATGAGTCTAAGTCCAAATCTTAAAGTTTAAGTCTAAATTTGAGTTAGAGCCTATCGTCTTATTTTCTTATTTTCTATATTTTTGTGGACCATATTGGTCCCTTTTTTTGTTATCTTGTAATAAAGTTTTCTTTATAGTAATACATCTACATTTTTCTTATATTATTTGTGCATTAGTTTTCTTATCTTCCTTTTTAGTCCGACATGGATGAGCTTTAATAAAAAAAAACATAGAAAAAAAGGGCAAGAAAAAGAAAAGCGAGAGAGAGAGAGAGAGAGAGAGAGAGAGAGAGATGAACAAACAATCAAATCCACTACAATTAGCACTTATTTTAATTTAAGGTGCCATCAACAATCGCACCTAACCAAAGATAGTTGAAGCATAAGGAGCAAATCAAATAGAATTACCCATTGCACTTTGGGTAATCAAATGATGAACCTTAACAAGGGGTAATAAGTTTAGAGAAGACCTTTGTCAAACCCAGAACTTAAAATTCAAAACCCTTCAACGTAGCAGCCCAAATCATCGTGAAATGTTTTCTTGTAAATTTCATTAATTTAAGCACACTAAGTTGAAAGCTCAAAAGGGCAGCTTAGGCAGAAATTAGAGCTGAGAGAGAGAGAGAGAGAGAGAGAGAAAGTTGATCTTAGTCATCTTTCCTCGCAGTCAAATCATCTTCAATCAATCCTCTTGTCTTATGTCCTTAAAGTCAACATTCCTCACTAGAGGCTTGTTCTTTGAATTTATACTGTCTTCTATGCCTTTACCTTATAATAGGGGCATGCCTTCCTAGAATGTCATCATTTCTTGTTCATCCATCTCGTCACTTAGCTCAAAAAGCTAATGCATAATCTTTAGTCTGTCACATACCTATCTCTTATTTGGGGTATGATCCCTAAAATTATCTTTTCTCACTAGCCCTTTAGTCATTCCTTAGGGCACTTCACTTGTGTTGAGCCAAACTAAAATGGGTCTTTCTAAGAGTCTCCCAAATAGCAATAAAGCTTGTCTTGCTTTTTTCCATGAATCATGCTACAAATAGCAAAACCATACAACCTCCTTGATCCTTTTTAGAAGTTTCAACCTACCAATCTCGAGCTTTATGAAATCATACTATTCCATCCTGAGCCTCTTTAGCAAATCATACCATCATTTCAAGTTCAAGTCATGTACCACCCTTTCCTTAGCAAAATCTCATTATGGGTAGAACCAAAAATCTCAAGTCTCTTAGGACTCATCATCATGGAAGTTAAATTCCTTAAAAAAATCAAATGTTGAGGCATATCATGCAAAGCCTATCCTACACCCAGTCAAAGCTTATCCTATGCCTTTTTGGCAAACCTCTTAATATCCTTGAAAGGATCAAGTCTCCTAAGCAAAAAACATGATCCTTAAGGTCAAGGTCTCTTGAGGCCAAATAAATAGCCTTGATTGAAATTCACCAAAACCATTTTTACCTCTAGCATTAAGGTCAGACAAATAGCCTTGATTGAAATTCATTAAGACCATTCTTAGTTTAATCATCTTAAATTGATGTAACCATCCATGAACCTATGATCTTCTCATGATTAAAACCTTTAGCACCATACTTAAGTTAAAGCCGACCATCTTCAAAAGAGGCTTAAAGCACTTTATAGAAAAGCTTAAACTGACAAACTATCCTCAAAGCTAAAAAGCCTTGACCATGAAGCCTAACTAAGAAGAATTGACTAAGAAGCCTAAACTTAGAAGCCTTCATTATAAAGCCTAAGCTGAAAAGCCTTCACTATGAAGCCTAAGCTGAAAAGCCTTCATCATGAAGCCTAACACCAAAAACCTTCATCATGAAGCTGAAGCCCAAGACCAAGAAGCCTTCATCAAAAAGCCAAAACCTAAAAGCCTTCATTATGAAGCCTAAGCCGAAAAGCCTTCATTAGGAAGTCTAAACTTAGAAGCCTTCACTATGAAGCCCAAGCCCAAAAAGCCTTTACCATGAAGCCTAAGCTAAGAAGCCTTCACCATGAAGTCTAAGACTAAAAGCCTTCATCATAAAACCTAAATCAAGAAGCCTTCACCATAAAGCCCAAGCTGAAAAGCCTTCACCATGAAGTCCAAACCGAGAAGCCTTTACTATAAAGTCTAAACCGATAATCCTTCACCATGAAACCCACTCCCAAAAGGCCTTTATTTATGAAGTCCATAATCTCCTCTAAGGCTAAATCTGACTAGACCTTCCAAATTGATTTGCTAGCTTGACCCTTCTTCTAAGCAAGACTTAGCCTCCCAGTTTGATCTCCTACAAAGTCTAGCGCTTTAGCATAATCTCTCTGACACAGTCTTAAGATAAAATATGACCAATCCTTTCGAATAAACTCCCCAAAGGCCATAACTTGACTGAGCCTCTAATCTAACCTCTTATATAGCCAAACCGAATTGAGCTTCCAAATGACCCTAGCCAAGGCCAAACCCAACCTAGCCTTCCAAGATGATCCACTCATTCTAAATAATCTTCCCTAAAACTAAACATGACCGAGCTTCAAAGTTAATTCTCCTCAAAGGCCAAAACAAACTGAGCCAATTACTATACTTGATTAAAGAATTTTGTATTAACTTCTCTAGAAACAAGCCCGATAAACTGACCTTCCCTAAAACTAGGCCTAACGTAGCCTTCCAACTTAATCATCTCTAATGACTTGACCTCCGTAATCAAGCTTTCCAATTCAACCTCAAACCAAACCTTCTTTGGAGTCAGACCCATCTAAGCCCAGCCCAATCTCTACTAGCCATTCCTGGCTTAACCTCCTAAAGTGACTTCTTTCTAGGCTGAACTGATAGCCATTGACCAAGTAGCCTCATACCTGATATGACCCCAAGCTAGTTGCTTAATCTGATCCTAAATCAGAAGGCCATGCCTAACTAAGCCTTTTAAGCTGACTAGCTTAATCTTTTCCATATTTGACCTAGCTTTCCTCTAAGGCTAAATTGATAGCCTTTGACCAAACCTTCAAGCCAATCATTATGCCCAGTCTAAATCGAGTGTGACCATACCCAAGCTAGTTTATTCTAACAAAATGACCAAACCACTTTCTTTTATCATTTTAAATTGGGGGCACTTTCCTTCCAAATATTCACCTTTCCGAAATGGGGGCATCTTTCTCCAAGAACTTAGCACTTTCCTACCAAAGTGACCCTTTATAGGTTTAAAGTATCTAATTGTTGTATAATCATATACATTTTGTATTAAGTAGACTCTTGAATCAAGACAAATTATCATGTCAAAATACACAAAACAAGATGGATCACCAATCTAAGTCAAAAAGGATCATCAATCCATTTATTTGAAGTAAGGCAAATCATTAGTTCGAATCAAGAAAGATCATTAATCTAAATTCCTGAAGCAAGATAGACTATCAATCTAACAACTCCATTAGTCTGAATCCCTAAACCAAGGCTGGAACCATCAATATCAGATCCATCATAGGATAACCTTAGGATTCGTACCTTAAATATGAATTAGGTATTCCACTTTTGAAGATCATCCTAAGATAGGCTTAGGATTATCAACCTAACATAGGATTAGGTTTCTCTTTTGGAACTTTTCCAACCATCCTAGGATAGCCTTACAATTATCAACCAAACGTAGGGTTAGGTTTCTCTTTCAAAACTTTTCAGATCATCCTAAGCTAACCTTAAGATCATCAACCTAACATAGGGTTAAGTTTCTCTTTCTGTAGGGTTAAGTTTCTCTTTTACAACTTTTCAGACCATCTTAGGATAGTCTTAGGATCATCAACTCAACATAGTGTTAGGTTTCTCTTTAAGAGCTTTTCAGACCATTCTAGGACAGCCTTAGTATCATCAACCTAACATAGTGTTAGGTTTCTTTTTTAAGACCATCCTAAGATAGACTGAGGATCATTTCACCCATAAATGTCCAGTAACAATCATTTAGGCATCCATGTGGTTCCTAACCCCTCTTATTTATCAAAATTCTTTCAAAACTTCACCCATAAATGTTTAGTAAGGATCACCTAAACATCATTACAATTCCTTTTTCCACCTATCCTTTACCTTTAAAATTCAACCACGCCTTTCACCTAAACATGTCTAAATCCTGACCTAGACATCTCTTTGGTTCATTTTTTTCATTCCTCATTCTCGGGTTCACTATCATTAGAATCGCCTTTTAGTTAAGCTAATATGATGAGGGGGTAGCTGTGAACCCTTAATTTTGCACCTTCATGATCTAGTCGTAGTTGGTCATTAGCTACAATTAGTATACTACACAGAGCCAGTATGGTTGTCCCATTAGCTAGTTAGTGGGCAAGGTTAAGGGGGCAACGCCCTATAAAAAAAGTGGATTTCCTTAGTTTTACACCCTCTACTTTGCTTTTAAACCTTTAAAGCACCTAGGATTGGTAAGTATACCTCTAGGAGTTAAAATTCCTAATAAATAAGAAAATGGAGCCCTAGGAACCAAAACCTATCCCTTTGATTGCTAAACCACCCTTTGATCTCTAAACCACCCTTAAATCATTTGGGATTGAATAATGATCACAACACAATTGGAATCACTCAAATCGAATTAGAAATGGGCTAAAATGGGCCAAAAAAGGATGAAATTCAAGTGCATGGTGCCACTAGACCAATGGCACCACTATGGTGCCATGTGGTGCCGCTCATGCTGCCAATGAACCTTCAGTGCCTTAGGCCCTCCCATTTTTTCTATTTTGCCTTTAGTTTTTTTTTTCACTCTTAGTCATTTAGGAGGAAGAGGTGGATGGATGGTTTTAGATGCAAAAATCTCCAATTTCTGTGCAAGATTCATCTCGTGAGATCCCGATCCAAAATGGAGCTTAGATCTAGTGTAAGGTTTGCCCCATCCATACAAAGAAAGTATAAAAGCAAGATATAATTCCTTCTTTTGAGATTTCTTAAATCAGATCTAGAATTCTCTCTTTTATATCATTCCTTAGGTCTAAAACTGAATAGATATAATCTTGTTAATTTTAAGTCTGAATTAAATTAACAAATCAAATTAACTTTTTCTAAAACACCTCCTTCATAAGATGGAAGAACTGCATGGGGTTTGATTCCCATTCAAAGGGATATGTAGGTATGCCAGTCATTTAGGCATCAACTCCAAACTATTTTATAAAATAATTTTTCCCTTTCTTTCATTTTTTATGAGATTATTTATATTTTGTTTTCTTTTGTGAATGATTATGTTATTTCTTTTTGATTTGTTAATTCTTACAATTTGTTGAGGAATGTGTGCTTTTCCTAGTACTCATAAGGGTTAGAGAAAAAATCCCCTATCTTATTTATTTATTCTATTTTTGTAATAATTCTTAAGTGTATTTTATCTTGTTTATCATTTTATAGTTGTCATGCATTGAACATATATTATTACTTAAGCATCATCTTTATTTCTACTCATGAAATTTATTTTAGGTTATTTTGTATTAAAATTACCAAACTAATTTTGTTAAAATAAACTAAAAACCTAGTCTCCGAATCCTCTTTAATTTCGAGGCTAATGATCTTTTCCTTTGGGATATTAATCAGAGTCAATTTAGGTTTTTTCCTTAATCTTTTTCCTAAATAAAATAAAATTAAGATGGCGACTCTTTTCAAAATTAATCTATTTGAACCCGAGGGTTCCATCATGAATTTAAACCATAATAAATATTTTGAACCCTTTCAGCGAATCAGATTGGTGTTCGAGTAAAGCCTTTCACTCTCATGGTTAATCAGCCCATCACCTCTTTTTTTTTTTTTTTTGGCCAACCACACCTTTAGTCGTATTGCTACAACCATACCAACTTCTATTATTGGCCTTACCCATGATAAAGAAGTGTCCAAAGATTCCCACATAGCTAATTCCAAGCATCCATACAACCTAACTTTTGTTATTGATCTGACTGACAATGGAGGAGTCCTCAAAAGTCTCATGTCGCCAAGCATCAAAGTTAACTTTTTGCCTTCCTCGAATACTTTTCAAGGAATGGAAGCATCTGCCTAATCAAATATCAAAAAGTCCATAAAACTACCTTTGAAGTATAACACCAGTATGCTCCAGCAAGTTCACACAATTGGGAAAGATGCAAGAATGATAAATCTTGTGCTATCACCCATTTTATTCCACTGAATAGAAGATCAAAGAGGTAGCTACCATTGCTAACCAGCAATCTAATAAACTAAAGAGAAGGAAGTTCATTGATTTAGGGATTCCCTTAAGCATGGTCTACAAGATGACTCTTGAAGCCAGCTTGGTTAAGCCTCTATAGCAGAAAACCTCTAGCTTGGTTAAGCCTCTGGAGCTAAAAACCTCTCCACCCATCCATCTAAAAACTATAGACCTGATGAGTACTATGAGTACCACTAAGGAGTTAGGCAAAAAACCAACACATGCAAAGGCTTAAGGCATTGAATCCAAGACCTCATTGACGATGTAAATATCCACCCTCCAGAACTAGTACCTAGTGTACCTACCTATCTTATAGACATTATAAATCTCAAGCAAGAGCACACCTTGCCAAATTCATATAACCTACTTAGTGACTAGCACTTTGAGGGGAACATTGGCCTAGCTGACATACCTTTGTTCAACTCCTACAATCAAGTTAAGTCCAAAACCATTTGAGTCCAAAGTTTGAGTCATCTAAAGTGGGGTCTGAGTCTTTTGAGTCTATCAAGTCTTGTGCTTCTTTCTTTTCTTTTAAAGTCAGAGTCAAAGTTTGTCATATGTTTCTTCTTTTTTGAGTATATGCTTGACCTTCCCATTTTATCTTTAATGAAAAGTTGGAATTTTTTCATCTTACATCTTATGTATATTCTTTTTGAATCCAACTTGAATGATACACCATTAAAAAAAAAAAAAAAGGAATAAAATTTTTAAATAAAAAATATAAGGGCAAGGAAATCAACGCATTTTGGCAGCCAAAGACATACATCATGCCAAGTTAGAGATTGAAGACAAAATAATCTTTAGAACTCAGCCACAAAATTATTATACGTGTCAAGACTATCCTTCCTTAAGCTGAACCCAGTTAGCTCTTATTTAGGGCAATCAAGTCCAAAATCCTCAACCAGCCACAAGAATATCTTAATGGCTATAGATCACTTCACAAAGAGGATTGAAGAAGGGCCATGTCAGTTATTGAAGTAGTCAGTTTATTGAAATGGGAAAGACCTAATGAAAAGCTACAAAGTAGATAAAATGGATAACAAGATTGTCATGCTTGTTTTTCATAAGTATCAGAGTTTTATCCACACTATTACAAGAACTACGTGGATCTGATTTTCCCTAAAAAGGAAAAAATAGAAGCAATGTAAAGGATATGTAGGCAGCCTATCTTGGGTACAGTATAAATCATAGTAAAAATATCTGTTGTCTTTTATGGCATTTTGCCTTTATGTTCTCTGAATCACATTAATTGCATCCCCACTTGATTTCTCTGCCAAAAAAAAAAAAAAAGATGATGTGTCATTCAAATTAGATTATATTCTAAGTAATGTTAAAATCCATCTATTTGAATATATCAAGTCGATCTAAATAATTTATCCTCATGAGTAGTCAAATAATTTTATCCTCCTCAAAGTTTTTCTTCTTTGTGTCTCCCCTTTTCTTCCCTTAATCCTTCAAAGGGTAAAGAAAGTTTTCAAGTTGAATATCGAGTGCTCACAGATAAAGTTGCCCTTACCCATTATCAGGGATATGTCATTTGAAGACATTCACATTCTTTCAAGTAACCTTTGGTCAGTCCACCATCTCTTGTCAAAACAAGATATCTAAGTCGGGTTTTCCTATTAAAGTGCTTAAGTTACCAAAATACACAAATTAGATGGTTCTCCCTTACTCCTAAAAGTTCATCTCAACCTTTATGCCAATCAAACTAAACCCAAAAAAAATTGTCTCTAAGAGCCTTCATAACCAAGATAATGCATTCTTTCCTTTCCATCAAGCATTGCCAAAAAAAAAAAAAAAAAAAAAAAAAAAAAAAAAGAATAACTATAAAGCTAAAGCCCTTGGCAGAACAAAACCAATTAAACCTCTTGAAAATCTGCATCACCTAAGCTATGTGCTAGAAGCCCACAACCCATTTTGAATCTCTATTTTCTTGGCAAAATGAAAGTCAAGCACACTTTCTAAAAGCCCTAACTTTAAATCATAAGCCAATGTAGAAAGCCTACCTCTTATTTCCAAAGCCTCAGCTCCTAAGCCACTCAAAGCATCCCACCATAAACTGAAATCAAAGCATATCCTTCTCCCTATTTAAAGAAAGTCCAATCTCTAAAATGAAAGTCCTTTAAAAAAGCACAATCATATGAACCCTCCAACCTTATCCAAGCCATTTTTGCTTATAGTTGAAACCTTGGCATGCTAAGACCAGAGTAACTCCCCCTATAATAGGCCCACCAATTTTTTATTCACCTTTAAAGCTCTAATTGCTTTACGAAACCTAAACTAAACCTTTTAAAAAAATCAATCCTCAAAGCCCAAGCCATTTTCATACCATCCTAATAACCAAAACATCCACCAAGACTAAAGCCCATTTTCAAAGTCTCATCAGGAGCAAAACCTCGATTTTTTCACTTTTTTTTTTCAAAGGAACTATTGGCCACATAGAGTGAACAATAAATCTCTGTCATCTATGCTAAACTATAAATCTCCTCATGGCCACAACCTTTCAAAATTGAACTAGGAGTAAACCATCGACACCCTATTACTAAAACCAATCCTCCCTCCAAAGTCTTAGGACGCCTAAGCAAACAAATAACTTTTTGAACCTAAACTAAGCTACCTACCTACTAAATCTTGGCTATCCCATTGTCATGACAAGTCCTAACCCATGTTAAAATAGCTGAATTATTGCCCTTCAAAATGAAGCATCTTCCTAAAATCACCTTTTTAGATAGCCAATCATTGGTTCATGGCATCTAACTTACATAAATGCCTTTCTGCTTAGGGTCTAGATTACCCATCTTTGTCATCACTCAAAAACATCATAGAATTGTCAGAACTTCCTAGGATAACCTTAGGAATCCACTAAAAAAAATCAATCAAAGTATTCATCTTATAACCTATAGGCCACTTTTAGGAGTCAGCATTGCATACAAATTGCCTTTATGACATATACAAAGCAAACATGTTAATCCACCCTCTTGCATCCACTACATGCATTATCACAAAACATCCATAATGCAGAAATTAAACAAAAAGCTCACAAATCTCAGAACACATATATATAAATATACATCATTTATGCGCTAACATCTATGTAACCATCTACCATCATGCAATATCATTCATGTAATGAGCTAATGACCTCCCCTCCTTTATACCTACCAAATGTCATTTGCCAAACAATATCAAGGTAAGTTGAGAAATTAGAGATAGTCACATCCATCTAATTGATAGTCATACTCCTATCGATGGACCACACTATAAGTTTGCTGAGCATAATCCTAGATAATCTGTAGGAGAAAGCAAAAAGCTTTTTTACTGAGGATCATTTTCGAAAGTAAAAGTAGGTCCCATAAGGGCGCATCACCTTTATTTTTCACCAAGTATTTTCAAAGGTCAAAAGGAAATATCTTATAAAAGGCATACCCTTAAAGTCATCATTCCCTCCTAGCTAAATTAGCTAAATGATCCTTATCCCTCATCAGTAACGTGTAAGTCAAATGCTCATTGCTTTAGGTTAAACAAACCCCTCCACTTTTAAAGACCCATTAAGTCAAGTGGCAATCCTACAAAATCTAACTAATGAAGTGTGACTTTCAAAGTCCCTTTAATCGCAGTAAAGTTTCTTCAAGCCTTCCAAAGGCCCAGCAAAGTTTCTCTCGAGCCGACCCACCATAGGCCGAAGCTCTCCTCTTACCAAAATCATTTCAAAATCTCCTGAGCCTACTCATCATAGGCTGAGGCTCTCCTCTTACCCAAATTGTTTTAGAATCTCTCAAGTTGACTCATCATAGTTTAAGGTTCTCCTCTTACCAAAATCATTCCAATCGATTCGCCATAGGCTGAGACTCTTCCCTTATCAATATTGATAAGTGTATAATTGGCTATATTTTACCTCCTGTTTTTAGACCATTTTTGTTGTTAAATTGAGTTTAATTTGTTTGTTCAAGTGCTTTTTAGAGTATTTCTAGGAATCATTTATGTTTTACAATGTCTTAGTCAATTGAGCTAGAATCATGGATAAAAATCGAGAAACTGTGCATTTTTGGACAAATTTTCAAAGGACACACCCATGGACACAAGCGTGTCACTGCTCGTGTCTTTTGCATATCATTCTCAAATTTAGACAAAATGGTCCCGTGTGTTTAGAGTGTCAACACACCTAGAGACATAAGCTTATTACTAGCTATGTCAGGCTAAATTCCAGGGTATAAAAGCTAATTTTAGATAGAATTTTAGGGATCCACAATTTTTCATTGAACAACAGTATTTCCTAAGGCTGAGAAGAGAGTTTTGTAGCGAAAATTAAAGGTGAAGGTCAAAGTTCTTCAAGTTTCAAATCAAGGATTGAAGATTTGAGTTTGGATTATCATTCATCCACTATAGATTGGTTAATTTCTCTATCTTTTATCTTTTATTCTTGTTACTTTTTCATTATGAACTAAATTTTTCATACATAGGTATTTGATGAATCCTATATTACTTTGTATGGATTGAATGGGTTTTTAATCAATTAAATCATTCATTTGGATTGATTTATCATTATGATTTATATTTGTTATTTCTAATTGTCAATTGCATGCTATTGAAATTAATTTTCTTGCTAATTGTCTTGAGAAAGCTTTGCATAGAATTGATCACTCATAAAGGTTGAGAATTGATTAGGATGCTAAAGATAGAACTACAAGATTCTTTGATTTATGGTTCCTTGATTTTAATGTTGTTTCTATTTAATTATAAATTGAGAAGAGATTCCATTTATAATACTTAGTAATTAGGGATTGAATCACTCGAGAGAGGTTTCAATCTAACCTAGTGGAATGCCAATTCAATAGAATGTTTGGTTTAGTTGAGTTTCCATTTATGAAATACATATAGGGTCTAGGAGGATCCAAATATCTAGGTAGCTTCTATCATCAATTTTTCTCTTTTAATTCACTTATGTTATTTTAGTTAAGTTTTTAATTTAGTTTAGTTATTTCAATTTAAACATTACTCAAACTTTTGATTTTCTAAAAAAAAATTTAAATTTGTGCTAGTACTTGTACCTTGTCTCCAATGGAATGATAACTCTATTCATCATTATATTACTTGTGTGATTTGTACACTTACAGAACATGCATCAAGTTTTTGGCACCGTTGCTGGGGACAACGGTTTTCAATATTAGCAATAAAATTGAGATTTTTGATTTAGCTTTTATTTTATTTATTTTTAATAATTGTTCTTGCTTATTGGCTATCATTTCAGGTACCTTTTTCTATTTATGACTAGAGCTAGTTCCTCCAATCTACTTGAATTTGATCAAGAGCTAGAGAGAGCTTTGAGACAAAAGCAAAAAGAGGAGTAGGAATTAGCTTCGGTAGAAGAGGTAGCAGACTTGGACAACATAGATACATAAGAAGAGGTTGAAGTAATGGCAAAACACCAGCCAAGGGCTATGCAAGAGTATGCATAGCCCACTCTCAATAGGTTCAATTCAAGTATATGGAGGCCAACAGTCACTACAAATAACTTTGAAATTAAGCCAAATGCGATACAAATGGTGCAGCAGACCTGCCAATTTGATGGCTTCCTAGATGAAGACCCTAATGCTCATCTTGAGAACTTTTTGGAAATTTGTGAAATATTCAAGATAAACAATGTCTCAAATGATGCAATTAGGTTAAGATTGTTCCCTTTTTCACTCTAGGACAAACCAACTAAGTGGCTCAAGTCTTTCTTAGTTAGCACTTTTACTATATGGGGTCAATTGGCAGAGGAGTTCTTCGAAAAATACTTCCCACCATCCAAGACTGCTAAGGAATGACATTTCCTCCTTTCTTCAACAAGATAGTGAGACCCTCTATAATGCATGGGAAAGATTTAAAGATTTGCTGAGGAGGTGTCTGCATCATGGCCTTCCACTATGACTTTAGATTCAAAACTTCTACAATGGTTTAAACTATACAAGCAAGCAGTCTATTAATGTAGTGGCTAGTGGTTCCATAAATAACAAGAGACTTAAAGAGGCAAGGGATTTGATTGAAGACATGACTCTCATAAACTATCAGTGGCAAGTCCCTAGAGATTAGAGAACGATTGGAGGGGCTGGTTCACATTAGGTGGACCCAATTGTTGCACTGATTGCTCAACTTGAAGCCATGAACAAAAAAATAGACTCCCTAGCTTCATCCTCAAGAAAGAAAGCACAAGTTTTGTTTTGTGATTGGTGTGAGGGTGGACACCAAAGTCATGATTGTCAAAGTGGCAACAACTTTGCCAAAATGAAGCAAGTTGAGTATGTTGGAAATGCTCCTCAAAGGCAGCAAAATAACCCCTATAGGAACACATATAATCTGGGGTGGAGAAATTATCCAAATTTCTCATGGGGCGACCAAAATGCCATAAGACATCCACTAGGATTTCAGCAATCAAATGTGGTATTCCAAGCTCCTCCTCCTAGAAAAAGCAACTTGGAGGAAAATATGGAAAAATTTATAGGTGCTTCTAAAATAAGGTTCTAAGCAACAAAGGCTGCCCTTAGGAATCAACAAGCTTCCATCCACAATCTTGAGAATCAAGTGTGGCAAATGGCCAAAATCTTTAGTGAGAGACCTTAAGATAGTTTGCCTAGCAACACTAAAGTAAACCCAAAGGAATAGTTGAAAGAAATCACTTTAAGGAGTGGTAAGCAGGGTCAGGGGGGTATTGTTAAAGAATAAGAGGTGGTTGAGAAAGAGGCAAAGGCACAGGGTGCCAATGATAAAGAAGCTGAGGAGGAAGTTGCATCAGGAGAGCAGGTAGCAGTGAAGAAAAAGAAAGAAAAAGCAACACAAATGCCTATCCCGATAGTAGAGGAGTATCAACCTTAAGTGCCATACTTTGCACGTTTGCACAAAGACAAAATTAATGCTCAGTTTGGTAAGTTTGTTGAACTTTTGAAGTAACTTCATATTAATATTCCATTTGCCAAAGCTTTATCACAAATGCCCAAATATGCTAAATTCTTAAAAGACCTCTTTTCTAATAAAAGGAAGCTTAAAGAAGTGTCTATGGTGCATTTGTCAGAAAAGAGTTCAGCAATTTTGCAAAGAAGGTTACCTAAGAAAAACCCTGATAGTTTCAATATTCTATGCTTCATAGGTAAACTTGAAATAGAAAATGCTTTAGTTGACTTGGGGGCTAGCATAAGTGTTATACCCTACAAGGTGTTTAAGGAATTGGGTATTAGAGAACCCAAACTAACACTCATGATAATTCAATTAGCAGATAAGTTGATAGTTTACCCTCGTGGTATCATAGAGGATGTGTTGGTACAAGTTAGGAATTTTATTTTCCTTAATGATTTTGTTATCATCGACATGGATGAATATGTGGATGTTTCACTTATCCTTGGTAGGCCGTTCTTAAATACAGCCCGCGCCCTTATCAATGTCCATGATGGCAAACTGACCTTGAGAGTGGGTAGTGAGAAAGTTGTTTTTCATATTCCTAATGCTATGAAGCACCCATTTGCACTCAACGAGGCAAATTCATACAATGATGTTGTTGAGCATGAAACTGTAAATTTTGTTACTAACATTGTTTCTAAGGATCCCCTTGAGTTGTGTTTGGTGTAGGAAAGTTCTAAGAATCTAGAAGCAGTAGAGTAGCTAGCATATCTTAAAGCAAGCAAGCCATTCAAAAGTCAGGCATATGAAACAATTGAGATGACCCAAGAAGAAAAGATGAAGCCTTTTATGGTTGATCCACCTGTTTTGGAACTCAAGCCCCTCTCGAATCATCTTGAGTATGGATATTTGGCAGAGGGGAGATAATTGCCAATTATTTTGAATGCTAGTGTGTCTTTTGAGCAGAAGGCTAAACTCATTAAGTTGTTGAAAAAACACAATAAGGTGATAGTTTGGAAGATAGTGAACATCAAAGGTATTAGTCCATCCTATTGTACCCGCAAGATTTTGATGGAGGATGAGTTTAAGCTAGTGGTGTAACCACAATGGAGGCTAAACCTAAAGATGAAAGAGGTAGTGAAAGCTGAAGTAATTAAGCTGGTTGATGCATGGATCATTTACTAGATTTTAGACAACTCTTAGGTGAGCTTAGTTCAAGTAATGCCAAAGAAAGGAGGGATATTAGTGGTGCCTAATGAAAACAATGAACTCATCCCTATAAGAACAGTCACAGGATGGAGGGTTTGTATTGATTATTGAAAATTGAACAATGTAATAAGAAAAGACCATTTCCCATTGCCCTTCATCAACCAAATGTTGGATAGGTTATTCAATCATAAGTTCTATCATTTTTTGGATGATCTTTTAGGCTACTTTTAGATTCCTATTACCCTGGAAGACTAGGAGAAGACAATCTTCACCTATCCTTATAGAACATTCACATACTGGAGAATGCCATTCAGGTTATATAATGCACTCGCCACTTTTTAACGGTGCATGATGGAAATTTTTTATGAGTTGATCGAGGACATAATGAAAGTGTTTATGGATGATTTTTTTATTCATGGTGACTCATTTGATAGTTGTTTGGAGAATCTTGAGAGAGTGTTAGTGAGATGTGAGGAAACAAATCTAGTGCTCAATTGGGAGAAATGTCATTTAATGGTTCAAGAAGGATTCGTATTGGGGCATAAGATATCGAGAAAGGGAATTGAGGTGGACTGAGCTAAGATAGAGACTGTTAAGAAACTACCACCTCCCACATCTGTTAAGGCCATTAGAAGCTTCTTTGGACATACAGGCTTTTATAAGAGATTCATAAAAGACTTCTCTAAGATTGCTCATCCTTTGATAAGGCTTTTTGAAAAGGACATGGAGTTTATGTTTGATGAGGATTGTCTTAAAGCCTTTAACACTGTCAAGGAGAAATTGATTCATGCTCCAATCATGGTGGCCCCTAACTGGAATATGCTATTCGAGTTAATGTGCGATGAGAGTGATTTTGCAGTTAGGTCGATTTTGGGTCAAAGGAGGGAAAAGCACTTTCAGCTAATCTACTATGCTAGTAAAACTTTGAATGAGGCCCAAGCAAACTACACCATTATAGAGAAGGAATTGTTGGTTGTTGTGTTCACTTTTGACAAGTTTCAATCATACCTTATCTTGTCAAAAGTGATAGTCTATAAGAATCATTAAGCTTTGAGGTATTTATTTTCCAAAACTAATGTGAAGCCAAGGTTGATCTGAAGGGTTCTATTACTACAAGAGTTTGACTTGGAGATTTAAGATAAAAAGGGAGCTAAAAACCTTGTAGCAGATCATCTTTCTTGCTTGGAGAACCTGAACTTAGAGGAACTTACAAAGGGAGACATTTCAGGCACCTTTCTCGATGAGTAGCTATATGCCATGGTAGGTATGGTAAGTAATTCTAATTTTAAACTACCTTGGTTTATTGATTTTGTGAATTATTTGGCTGCTAGGGAACTCTCAAAAGAGTTTTCTTACCAAGAAAAAAACAAATTCTTTTCCAATTTAAAATACTACTTTTGGGAGGATCCCTATTTATTTAAGTTGTATAAGGACCATATGATCCGACGTTATGTGGCATAGCCTGAAACAACGAGTATTCTTTGTCACTACCACATCAAACTAGCTAGTGGTTATATGGGAGCTAGTATAACTACTCATAAAGTTTTAAAATCAGGATTCTATTAGCCCACTTTGTTTAAAGATAGTTATGAGTTTGTGTAACATTATGATCATTACCGAAGAATTGGAAATATTTCATCTCGTGATGAGATGCCCCAAAATGGAATTTTGGTTTGTGAAGTTTTTTATGTTTAAGCCATCGATTTCATGGGACTGTTTCCCAATGCTTTTGGTAAAAAGTATGTGCTTATAGCTATTGATTATGTTTTGAAATGGCCTAAGGCACAAGCCTTAGCTAAAAATGATGCTAGGGTAGTAAAATTTTTAAAGAAGTTGTTTACTCAATTTGGTACACCTAAGGCTATTATCAGTGATAGGGGTACCCACTTCTGTAACGCTCAGCTTGAGAAAGTTTTCAAAAGGCTAGGCATTACACACAAGTTGATTACTCCCTACCACCCTCAAACTAGTGGTTAAGTCGAGAACACAAATAGGAAGCTTAAGAGAATTCTTAAGAAGACTTTAGAGCGATCAAGAAAGGATTAGTCTGAAAAATTAGATAATGCTTTATGGCCTTTTAGGATGGCATTCAAAACTCCCTTGGTTACTATGTTGTACAGGCTAGTGTATGGCAAGGCTTGTCATTTACCTATTGAGATTGAACATAGTACAAATTGGGTTATAAAATAGGTTAACCTTGATCTAGCTAGTGTAGGTGAGAAAAAAGGATTACAGGTCAATGAGCTAGATGAATGGAGATTGCAAGCTTATGATAATGTAAGAATGTATAAGGAAAGGACCAAGAGATGGCATAATGCTCAAATTAATCAAAGGAAGGAATTCCAAGCAGGAGATCAAGTATTACTTTGCAATTCTAGGACTCTTTCCAGGTAAGTTAAAATCTCATTGGTCAGGTCCTTTTACTATTAAAGTAGTCTTTCCTTATGGAACAGTTAAGTTAACTCACCCTAAGAAGGGTGATTTTAAAGTGAATGGGCAAAGGCTTAAGTTATACTTGGGGGAGAATTGAATGAAATGATGGAGATTGAGTATCTCTAGGATTCAAGTTGAGAAATCACCCCCACTGTCCAGCTAAGATGACGTTAAAGAAGTGCTAAGTGGAAGGCAACCCACCAATTTGAGTGTTTTTAGTTTACTGTTTATTATTTTTCATTTTTTTGTTTATTATTTTTCTTAGTTTTAATTGTTTTCTTTGCTTAGTGGTGTTGATTTTTATGGTCAAGCAAGTCTATTGAGAAAAGAAATTGAAATTTTGATTAAGTGTTGTGGGGTAGGTGACATGCCTAGTGACATTGGCATGTCTCTGAATGTGTCATTTAATTGAGTTCCAGTAGGCATGACATGCCCAGTGACATGGGTATGTCTCTAATCGTGTAATTAACTTTTGGTGGCAGTAGCTTCGACACACCTATAGACATAGCTATGTTAATGGCCGCGTCATTTATGCAATTTTGTAGTAGCTATGACACACCCAGAAACACAGGCGTGTCATTGACTGTGCCTTTCTTTTCAAAGTGAGCACGTCTTGTAGGTATGACATGCTCAATGACACGGGCGTGTTGGTGTCTGTGTTGCCTAGTTTTTAAAAGACCCAATCGTGTTTTAAAACATAATTTCTCTCAAAATCTCTCAAATCCACTTAATTTTCTCTCAAAATCTTGGCATTCCCTCACTCGAAAACACACATATAAGCAATCTAGGGAGGATTTTAACCTCCATCAAGTAATCTAAAGGAGGTTTTCATACGATTTAACTCACCAAGTTCACATTTTTCTCTACGAATTCTAGGTTTCAGTTCAAATTCTTTTTCTCTCTATTTTTCTTGTGAATTCTTAATGATTATTGATGGGTTTAGCATGATTTATACTTTGAACTTCAAGATTTGATGTTGGGGCCTGTATTTTGGCATGATTCTAAGGTTAGGTTTTATTAATTTTGCCATTTTTTTTTATTTAGGTTATTGATTGAATAAATCTAATACTATGTTGAGAGCACATTGTTAATTTCTTATTTAGCTTTCATTAGGCTGTGGAATTATTGCAATTTTGAATTGTATGTGTCAATTATTAAGCACATTTTCCATAACCTATTGATTTGTTTGCCTATGTCTTTGTGTTTGGTACATTAAGTTAGTTTTGAAAGTTGTTGAATGTGTGTGTTTATACTTATCATTGCTCTTAATTGTTGGTTTGGTGGTTGTGTTTAGTTGCTTGGTGTAGGTACCAAAATTTTTGAAATGTAGTTTTTATGCCAGTATAATGCTGAAATTTTGATTGAACTAACCTATGATTTTGGTATTGTTTTGCTTTGTGTTAGGTTTTGTTGTTTGTTTTGCAGAACATCGGCCCACAAAAGTGAGCAACCATTGGGAAAAATACTACTTTACCTACAAAGAAGGCTAAGGAGGAAGGTAGTTTGAGCCGACCTGTAGCTACCTCCAATAATCACATTCATAAAGGATCACAAATGCCTTAAGTTCACAGTTGCAGAGGAACAAAAAAGATTTGAGTTGTTGGGAAATAAAGATTGGTGTGCTACTCAAGCAATCGATAGGGAAGCTATAGAGCAAGCAGGCTTTGCTTCCAAGATCTAAGGGTTGATTAACTAACCAAGCTGGGAATAATTCTTCAAAATTAATAAGCTGACCTACAGAGAGTTGACACTAGAGTTCTATTGCACATTCCAGTTCATCAAGGATAAGGCATTCATCACTGATCCAATAATGAAATTCAGGTTGGGCGAGAAGAGGTTTCATATGAGCATCACTGAGCTTGGAGTCCACTTGGTTTATATTATAGGGAGGAGGTACAAACCACTGAGTATCTTTAGTCATAGGTGGACTTTACAGAGTATACTACCACTCCTACTAGAGTTTGGAAGATATTTGCCCTGAGAGTAGGTGACTATAAGGCTAAGGGGTCCAAAGTGTCAAACTTTGACCATTTTCCTCATCGGGTGGTGCACAAGTTATTGGCTCACACTATAGCAACCCGAAACAGTAGCACTAGAGTTGTGGGATTGCATGATCTATTTTTTTGCTATGCATTATCAGCAAGACACAATGTAATGTTGCCCATGCTCTCATATACTTCTTTTACGAGTAGTCGAAGAAGGGATTGACTGGTTGTTTGTATAGTGGGGTGTATATCACTAAGCTGGCTCAAGTTTTGGGTATGTTGGATGAGTGCCAGCCTATGACTTTGGATGGGCTATCCAAGCTTTTAGGTATGGATACTTTGAAGCGACTGAATAAGGAAAAGGTTGAGCAGCATCCACAAGCACCACCCACTACTTCTGAGACTATACCTCCAACTCCTACCACTGATATGCCACAGCCAGCATCTGCTATTATTCCTAGTTCATCCACTATTGGTGGACCATCTTCTTCAGTTGGTCCTTCTGTTTTGCTATATTTTCAGGGATTAGTGCCATTCTGTTGATGTTACGTGGGATGATGATAGGAAACCTAAGAGTTCGAGCGCCAGATTCGTCAGATTGAGCAATAGCTAGGGACCTTAGAGATCAATCAGCGAAATATGCTACATTTTTAGCATCAGATGCAGTAGACTATGGGGTGCGAGCATGCTCAGTTCCAAGTAGCCTTTGATTACGAGTGAGCACAACGGACATGGCTTCAGGAGTCCATGTTTGAGTTTTGGAGATCTCAGTGATTTTAGCCACAGCACCCACTGCCTCTACCATACTAGCCACCATAAAATGTTGATGTCTCCAATGATGGTGATGGAGATGATAATGAGATGGACAAGTAGTCCTATCTTTTTATCCCATTTTCTTTTCTTCATACTTTATTTTTATTTCGGACGACTGTACTTTTATATTAGCACTCGTACTTTGTATTGTTTTTTTCTTTTATTTTGTTTCATTTTATGAATCTTTACATTTTGTCATGATAGTATCTCTCAGTTTATAGCATTATGTGACATGGCAAAGGCTCCAAGATAGAATTCCTACATTTTCATTCGCGACAATGGTAAGGCAGTTTTATCTTTCTTCCCTTTTGTTTTTGATTATTTTACACACATTAGGGAAAATGTGCAAATTAAGTGTAGGGGAGAGGTATTTATTTATTTATTTATTTTGTTTATTTATTTATTCTTTTTGCCCTATTTTGTTTCAAGCAAGCTAAATTGTAATAATGGTATGAATTGGAATGGTCCCTCTTTAGCTCATAATTTGATGTTTTCTCTCGTTGATGTTTAGCTTAGTTGACTTAATCATTTACTAAGGATTGAGTGTGGTAATGGTAATTAGGGAATTAAATTGATGAAATTTGCATGCTTGAAGTTTGAAACCTTAGTTACATTTTTTAGCATATGTTGATTCCTTTGTGACTTCAGTTAAGATTAGTAACATATACTTAATATCTTAGGTTCCTTAATTATTTTTCTCGAAAAAAAATATATAATAACATAAAATAAAATAAGAAAAAATAGTAAATTGCTTAAGGAGCTTTGAAAATTTTTTCCTATTCTGCTGATTTGGACTCTTCTAACCAAAGGAGCTAGAATTATGAATGGTGCTAGTAGCCATTTGAATTCATGATTCTAGCTGAGTAACTAGGAGTTGGCATCACAAATGTTTGCCTTCATGTCAAAAAGCTAGTATGACGACTCAAACAAGTTGAACTCCTTAAATAAAATAAAATAAAAATAAAAGTGCAATAAAGGTGCAATTGAATGTTAAAGTAAAAAGAAAATCGAGAGAGTGGTCAGGTGCCTAAGAGAAAATCTTTCATTTCTTTCTTTTGTTTGGCTTTTGTTTCTTTGGAATTGGATGCTTAATCTTTTAACTCTGGAATTTAGACTTCAGGAGTGTGAGCTTTATCTCTGAGCTTGAGGTTCTTTAATTTGAAGATCCTTTATTTTGACTGCTATGTTTGAGAGTTGGTTTTTTATTAAGAATTTTGAGCCTTATTGATTTGAATATTGTCAAACACTGTGTTTCCTTTTTGATTTGGAGGCATTGTCCATTTTCTAACTATTATTGTGATTTAATTTGCTTGAGGGCAAGCAAAAACTCAAGTGTGGGGGAATTTAATAAGTGTATAATTGGCTATATTTGACCCTCTATTTTTAGAGCATTTTATTGTTAAATTGAGTTTAATTTGTTTGTTCAAGTGCTGTTTAGAGTATTTCCAGGAATCTTTTATGTTTTGCAATGCCTTGGTCAATTGAGCTGAAAGCATGGATTAAAATCGAGAAACTATGCATTTTTGGACAAATTTTCAAAGGACATGCCCAGGGACATGGGTGTGTCACTGCCCGTGTCTTTTGCATATCATTCCCAAATTTAGATAGAATGGTCCCGTGCTTTCAAAGCATCAATACACCCAAAGACATGGGCATGTCATTAGCCGTGTCAAGCTAAATTCCAGGGTATAAAAGTTAATTTTAGATAGAATTTCAGGGATCCATGATTTTTCATTGAACAATAGAATTTCCTAAGGCTAAGAAGAGAGTTTTGCAGCAAAAATTGAAGGTAAAGATTAAAGTTCTTCAAGTTTCAAATCAAGGATTGAAGATTTGATTTTGGATTATCATTCATCCACTATGGATTGTTTGATTTCTCTATCTTTTTATCTTTTATTCTTGTTACTTTTTCATTATGAACTAAATTTTTCATACCTAGGTATTTGATGAATCCTAGATTACTTTGTATGGATTGAATGGGTTTTTAATCAATTAAATCATTCATTTGGATTGATTTATCTTTATGATTTATATTTTTTATTTCTAATTGTCAACTACATACTTGATAATTGAAATTAGTTTTTTTGCTAATTGTCTTGAGAAAGCTTAGCATAGAATTGATCACTCATAAAGGTTGAGAATTGATTGGGGTGCTAGAGATAGACCTATAAAATTCTTTAGTTCATGGTTCCTTGATTTTAATGCTATTTCTATTTAATTATAAATTAAGAAGAGATTCCATTTATAATACTTAATAATTAGGGATTGAATCACTCGAGAGAGGTTTCAATCTAACCTAGTGGAATGCCAATTCAATATGATGTTTGGTTTAGTTGAGTTTCCATTCATGAAATACATATGTAGTCTATGAGGATTCAATTATCTAGATAGCTTCTATCATTAATTTTTCTTTTACAATTCACTTATGTTATTTTAGTTAAGTTTTTAATTTAGTTTAGTTATTTCAATTTAAACATTACTTAAACTTTTGATTCTCTAAACAATAATTTAAATTTGCACTAGTACTTGTATCTTGTCTCCAATAAAATGATAACTCTATTCATCATTATATTACTTATGCGATCTATACACTTGCAGAACACACATTGAATATTGTTCGAACTGACTCGCCATAAATTGAGGCTCCCTCTTACTAAAATTGTTTAAACTGACTTGCCATGAGCTTGTGGGCGTAGCTGGAGCATCGGCCCGATCTACTAGAGGGAATCAAGATGCTCATTTGGGTTTAGACTCATGATTGAACCCTCGAGTTTGGATTAGTTGATTTTAAAAATAATTTTAGGAGTGGCCACCTCAATTTTATTTAGTTGAAAAATGTTAAGGAAAAAACCCAAATTAACTCCAATTTATTAATTTTGCAATTAATTTATACAAGGATAAAATCACTAGTCTTCAAATAAAGTTAAGCTCAGGGACTAGGTTCTTTTGTTAAATAATCTAAATTTAACTCTGAAGTTTAATTTGACTTTAGAAAAATCAATTTCATGAATGACACTTATAAAATGATAATAAAGAAAATGCATGAATATGGCATAACTTGAATGCATAGTGCATGGGGGATTAGTAAAATAATTAAAATAAATATTTACAAATTAAGAAGTGTGTTCCCTCTAATCCTTACAAATTTAGGGGAACTACATAATCACTCCTTAATTCTAATTAAGGTAATTACATTAATAAAAAAAAAATTGGGATGTCTTCTCTATCCTTTACAAGATTCTAGAAAGACCATAAATTTACTTATAAATAGCATTTAAAAAAATGATAATAAATTACACTTGAAAAATGAATGGAAAATGAATTTAATTTGAAAAATTTGGATTTAAGGTTTGGATTTAAATTCTAAATGTACCTACATACCCCATTGAATGGTAATCAATACCCACGTAACTTGTCCCACAATTAAGTAGAGGGGTTTATAGATTGATTAAATTGATTTTTGGTTTGGGGAATGAGTTGATGAAAAATACCTTGGATTTTGGCGGACGAGATGAAAAAAGTGTTTTGCCAAACTGAAGTTCCATTTTATCGGGACCAAATGATTGGATTGATTAAGGATTTAAAAAATGATTAATTAATGGATTAATTAATTAAAATGATTAATTAACTAATTAAAATAGTAGATGGATGAAAAAAAGATTTTGATTTAATTTGATTTAAAACAAGGGACAAAAATAATTAATTAAAAAGATTAATTAATTAATTAACTTTTGAGTGATTAAAAAAGATTTTAATTAATTAAAAAGATTAATTAACTTAGTTTGGCTGAAGAATGATTAATTAATTAATTTAAGAGTGGATGGAAGGAGAAGAAGAAGAAAAATTGACAGATAGTAATCAATATTAATTTTTTTGAGTGAAGAGAAATGAGAAATGGAAGGTCTATTTATTGGCAAATGGAGTTGATGATAGTTTAGGAAGTAAAAATATAAAAAGACAATAAGGTGTAAGGCTAGAAAGGGCTTGAAATTAGGCCAGAGAGAGGTAATTTGGTCATTTTGGTGCAGGAAGAGGTATCACAGATGTGGATATGTGCCAGTGTTTGTGAGGGCTGCCCCACTAAGATGAGGATCAACGCAGACAGTGGTGCAGATTCATGTCAGATTGACACGGCTCCTCATGGCGCAACCAAGCTTGCATTTTGAGATCTTTTTTTAGTCAGTTTTCAGATATTTCAAGTATTTTTTAGGCTTTCAGATGGGTTTTTGGGAATTATAGAGTTCAAAAATCTTATCGGTCAGTGTCAATATGCTTGAAATTAATTTTAGAATAGCTGAGCAGTCAGTATGAGAAAAATTTGGTTAGTTTCAAAAAAATACTATCTGATATAGAAGGTCCAATCAGGGTAAGAAAAACATCAGATTGTGCTAAAAATATTCCAGTAAGTTTTGGTGAGTTCAGAATTAATTTTAGAAGTGCTGAAAAGAGGTTCATAGTTGCCCCCTCATCAAAACTGTCTATTAGTTAGACAGTTTTGATAAGAGTGAATCCGGGACTTTGATAGGTTTGAGTTCAAAAAATTATTCTAGTTGTAATGAGATGATTTTGATAATTTTTGGAACTTAATTTGTACATTTTTGATAGACTAATAGATTTTCAGGTTCATAATTTTTTTATTTTTTCAACAAAGAAATAAACGAATGAGGTGTCAATGGGTAGATAAAAATCTCATGAACATATAGGAACTTTTAGATTTAGATTCTGAATTGAAATGGGCTATGTATTTTTATGCAATAGAATAATTATAGAGCACTTTTTATTATGCGCTATTTTGTTATTATCTACCCTAAAACTCTATAAATATCCTCTCACTCTCAACACACAGTCACACCTGCCCTCCTTAAGCTCACATCAACGTGAGCTCTCTCTTTTCCTCCTTTCTTTTAGGCTTCCATTTTTTTCTTTAATAATAAAAACACATTTTTTTAGCTCTTTTTTTTTTAAATAGTAACCTAAATAGTAATAAAAAAACATTGTAAAAAAAAGAAAAGGCTCCCTTTTTTTCCTCTTTTTTCTAATAATAATTTTTCTTGTTTTTCTTTTTTTTTTAATTATTATTGCAACAACCCACACCTACCTTGAAATTTTTTGTGATAAGTTGCTTGATTTAGAACTATTATGGTTAAGTGTATGCTTTTGTGAAAATTAGTAATCTAAGTGATTGATGAGCATGTGGCATATTAAATTAATTTAACATGCATAATATGAGTTGCTATTATAAAATAAATGATTTACATAAAGTGCATTTGCATAAAAGAATTTATTTTAGATAAAATGAATTTTCATACATAAAGACAATTTTTAAGCATAAAATAATTTTATGAGTATTTTAAAATAATTTTTAAAATAAATATTTTGGGAGAAATATCATAGAAATAATAAGAAAAATATTCTTTTTATTTTTAATTATAATCAGCCCAAAATTTAAAAAAAAAAAAAAAGCACAAATACCCAAAAGTCCACTACACTAAAATCCTCCTAACCCGGTTCATTAAAGGTATTAGTGGAAATTGCACCCAAACCCTAACATATATTGTAAAATTCAGCCAGCCTAGGTCTTCTAGTAGCCACCACTTTAGTTTTTTGTATCTTGGCAGAAAAATCCTCTCAAAATATTTCTCTCAACCAAAATTAAGAAAATACATTTTCGTTTTGCGATTTTTTGACTGTAATCATAAGTTTTTCTTCTCTTTCAATTTCTAAACTAATTTCTATAAAATAAATTATGGCAAAAATATTTTGAACTAATTAATTACTAATTTTCACAGATTTAATTCTGTTTGGGTAAGTTTTTGGGAGAGAAAATCTATTTTATACCAAAAACACAAAACTTTCTACAAGATTTCTCCAAAGGTGAATTTTATAAATTAAAATCACAATTTTTATGCGTAAACATCACTAGAGGGGGGCAATTTGTGCATTATTGTTTTCTAAACTAATTTTTGATTTGTTTGGATGAAAATATTGGATTAAATAATATTTCTGCATATTTCTGTGATGACCGAAAAATTTCAAAAAACAAAAGAATTCAAGGTTTTTATGCTAGAACTTAGAAGTTGGAAAACTCTATTATTAAATTAATATGTGGGTGCCGATTTGTGTGAGAAAACATTCTAATATGATATTTGTTTTGTTTAGATGAAAAATAATAATTTCAATCATATGTCTGTATATTGCTGTAATGAACGAAAAACGCGAAAACTCATGATTTTCACCTAAATCATAAAACTTGGAAATTTTTGTATAAATATTATCTATGGCTGCCGAATCATGTAGGGACATATTCTAAACTAATATTTGCTATGATTGAATGAAAAATAATAGTTTAAACAATCTGTTTACATATTTTTGAAATGACCGAAAACAAGAAAACTCAAAGTTTTATACTCTATAATTCAAAAGTTGAATTTTTATGTAATCAATACTATTTGTGGTTGATTCACATGAATTCATACTTCAAAATTATTTTTTTTGTGTTTACATGAAAAATTTTGGTTCAAACCATGTTTTTACATATTTCTGAAATAGATGGAAAGTGTGAAAAGAAAGAGAATTTAATTTTTCCTTTGGTGATACATTCGACCTACATTAATATTTTTGTCCCAATGTTTATAATTTTTATGTGATGTGTTTTGATGATTATTAACATGTATGTATGAATAATAAATGATAAAGTTACATGTTAGTTGAAGGTATGACCCTAGATAAGTTTAAAGGCATTTTGGTATACTTAAGGTATCTTAACCTTATATTGTGATTAGAATGTAAATGTGATTGGAAAATTTGGAACTAGATGTTATGATGACTTGATGATGAAGACATGGTTATGAGTTGATGAAGTGACAATTTAATAAAAAGGATCATAAGAGTTAAGCATGACATTTGAAAGGTTAATTGTTGAGTTTCCTTGACCTCATTGATGATGGACTAGCATTGGGAGTTGAGGGCATCAGTAAAGGTGGTAGACTGGGCATTGAGAGCATTGGTGAAAGTTTCAGCTTGGGTTTGAAGAGTAGTGGTGAGTGCAACTTGAAAAGTTTCCTCTTGTTTCTTGAGGAGATTGGTGAAAATGGTGCTTATCGCCTCTTGGTCAAAATTGGAAGTATTGGCCATTGGTACCTTGAAACAGAAAAGAGACAAAAAAAAAAAAAAAAGGGTAAGAAAATAGAATTATGAAGGAAAAAATGGCATGAATGTGAAGATGTGTTGAGAAAAGGATTCTCTCCACATGGTTGGTCACCAGGTTTATATGTTGACAAGGTGAGTGTGTGAGGTATTTGGGGTAACAGACCATCGGTTTGGGTCTTTGAGGTGTTTAAGGGTTTACCTTGTTGAGCTTCTCATGTTATGTATGCATAATCATGACTTGATGCATGCCAAAAAAGGTTTCATGAACATGCAAGAGTAGCAATTATTATGGTACATAGAACCTAAGGTCAATGCTAGGATGACTACATGCACAAGGGTGAAGGGTGGTTTGATTTAAGGGTCCCCATCCCATTAGAGCATCGATATACCTAACCACATTTAAGGCAAAGAATCTCGCGTGAGTCCAATGGTACTAATTGCTCGTTACACTATCGAAATGATCGGGAGATTCGTCGCGGGGTGGAATACTTTCGCTATCTCCCAAAACACTCAAAGAGAGTTGTCAAACCAATGCTACTCGCCATCCAAAAATTTTCCTAAAGCTAAGGTTTAGGCAAGGAGCCTTTATTATGTAAAGTGATGCATGAAAGTCAAATTATACTTAATGAGCCAAATCGAGATTATTTTGGAAAAATTTTTTCTTAACCAAATAGTAATCCTCTTATTTTCCTTTTTATTAAAAAAAGGGTCGCAATCAGTCCCCAGTGGAGTTGCCAGCTATAAGGCCTCGCCCGAGCATCGGCCCATTTTGCTAGATGGAACTGGGATGCTCATTTGGGTTTAGACTCACGATGGAACCCTCGGGTTCAGATTTGATTGATTTTGAAAATGATTTTGAGAATCGCCGCCCTAATTTATTTTTAAATGGAAAAACTAACGAAAAACCCAATTTGACTCCAATTTATTAATTTTTTACTGTAATTTGCCCATGGATAAAATCACTAGCCTTGAAGTAGGTTGAGCTCGAAGACTAGGTTTTTGGTTTTAAATAATCAAAAATTGGCTCTTTAGTTTAATTTGACTTTGAAAAATTGATTTCATAAATGATAAATATTATAAGATGATAATTTGTGAATAAGATGCATGAATATGACATGAGTGCAAGGTGAAAATTAAAATAAAATATCCATAAATTAAAAGGGAAAACAAGATTGATAAAGATTAGGATTTGAGGTTTAAATTTAGATTCCAAACGTGCTTACGTACCCCATTAAATGGGGATCAAAACCCACGTAGTTCGTTCCACGATTAAGTGGAGGGGTTTAGGAGCTGCTTAGATTGATTTTGGTTTGGTTGTTTTGAGAGTGAGGAAAAAAGGCTGATACCTTGACTTTTGGTGGGTGGAGGATTTTACCGAACCGAAATTCCATTTTATCAGGACTAGGTGATTGGATGAATTAGAAGATTAATTAATTAATTAAAATGATTAATTAACTAATTAATATGATGAAATGGATGGATTGATGGATTAATTAATTAAAAAGATTAATTAATTAATTTGAAGGAATGGTGAATTATGGAAAATGATTAATTTGATTTTGGAAAAAGCGATGACTTTTGAAAAAAGAGTAATTAATTAATTAATTAAAAAGATTAATTAATTAATTAATTGAGTGATTAATTAAAAAAAGAGTTTTAGTTAATTAAAAAGATTCATTAACTTGATTAGGATGAGATAATTAATTAATTAAAAAGATTAATTAATTAACTAGAGAGTGATTGGAGAGAGAAGAAGAGAGAAATTTGAGGATAGCAATCTACTCAAATTCAAGAGGTGTAAAGAAATGAGAAGTGGAGTGGGGTATTTATAGGAAAAAGGAGATGAGGGTAGTTTAGGTAGTAAAAATGTGAAAAGGCCACAAGGGGTAGGGCTAGAAATGGGTGAAAATTAGACTAAAAAGGGTAAAAAAGTCATTTTCTGTGCAGGTGGGGCCCACAGCAGGGTCAGAAATTTGTTGAATCTAGTGCGACGCCGTACCAGGCCTATGCGACACCACACTAGGCCTATATGGCGTGCTGTAAGATAGGTGTGCAGTGTCATATAGGTCTGACGCGGTGCTGCACGCCTATTGTGCGGCACTCCATGTGTCACCTGGCACATTTTTTGAGAATTTTTTTTTAAAGATTGATTGTTAGTATGGAGTTTGGGAAATTTGGATGTCTGGTGGTAGTGTAAATGAAGTCTAAACTGTAATGGCTTCACATAACGCGTTAAACTCAGCAAGTACTAAGATTGCGGTTGGATGATGAGGGTGTAAAATTAAGAGTTCACAAATACAAAGATAAAAAAAAAATTTCAAGTTTTAATTTATATTTATATATTATTAAAATTAAATTTATATATGCTAATTTAATGAGAGTTATGAAGATGAGAAAGTTATCTTTATTATGCAATCCCAATATTTTTTGACCCGTTTTAAACTTCTATGTATATTTATATATTGTATATATAAATAATCAGAAAATAATTAGTCAAAATTTAGGAACTAAAATAGTTAATGTAGAATGTTAGCTTGTTGTTCTTAAAATATTACCTTGCTGTTAAATTTTATTTTTCATTCTCTTTGTCCATTTTTAGTTTTGGTAAATCAATTAAATCACTGTGCTAATTTATTTATAAATTTATGAACTAATATAAAATGTTTGTCTCCTTATCTATTTTATGTATATATTTTGGAATTGAAAATAGATAAAAGTTGGATGGTCAAGCCTATAGGTAGTATTGAATATAAAAGAAGGGTTAAGCATTTTCTCGATTTTGCACTTCAAAATGCATATGAAGATGGAAAAATTATGTGCCTATGCAAAAATTGTGTTAATCGCTCTTTGCAAACTTATAAGGAAGCTGAAGTACATTTGATATGTGATGGTTTTTTGAAGGGATATACTAGATGGGTATTTCATAGGGAGATATCTCCCAATATTGGTACATCATCATCTAGTGATTTGGATACTTTTCACACATAGAGAGTGGAACTTGTTCAAGATTGTAATACAATAGAAACAAATCCATAGAGGTCAGATGATATGGTTGGGTTATTGCATGATGCCTTTAATATTGCTAGGCAAACAAATGAGTACCATTAGATGGAGATGGGGCCCTTATGCATGGAGAAAATGAGTTGGAAATGCAAGATATTATAGTAGAAATGCAAATAGAAGGAATGAGTACAGAGTAACCTAGAGAAGCTTCTAGTGAGGTAAATAGTGATTTTTTCAAATTACTCAAATCTGCAGATGAAGCATTATATCCAAAATGCAAGACATTTTCTAGTTTATCTTTTATCTTGCACTTATACCATATAAAATGTTTAAATGGGTGGACTGAAAAATCATTTACTATGTTACTTGAGTTGTTATTTGATGCATTTCCTGAAGGTGTGTCATTGCCTAAGTCTTATTACGAAGCTAAAAAAATTATCTATGCTTTAGGGCTTAATTATAAGAAGATCCATTCATTTCCTAATCACTATATGTTGTTTTAGGGTGAGAATGAAAATAAAGAGTCTTGCATTACATGTGGGTCCTAAAGGTGGATTGTTAGTAAAGGAAACCAATTAAATACAACTAGCAATGCACAATTCTCTTCTTTTACTAGAAAGAAAAGGCCAGCAAAAGTTTTGCGTTACTTTCCTTTAATTCCAAGACTTCAAAGGTTGTTTTCCTCTACTAAAACCTCTAATGAAATGAGATGGCATGAAGAGGGTCGTAAAAAGGATGGATTGCTTAGACATGAAATCCTTTGATGTTATGTTTCTGGACTTCTCTAGTGATGCTCAAAATGTTAGACTTACTATTGCAAGTGATGGTGCCAATCCCTTAAGATCTATGAGTACATCTTATAGCACTTGGCCAGTTGTGTTAGTCAATTACAATATGTCACCTTGGCTTTGCATGAAAAAATCCTCTTTTATTCTCTCAATGACCATTCCAGGTGAAAAGGGTCCTAGAAATAATATTGACACTCACTTACAACCTTTGATTAAAGAATTGAAGCAATTGTGGGAAGGCATAGAAACTTTTGATGCCTCTACATAACAAAACTTCCAAATATAGGCTGCATTAATGTGGACTATACATGATTTGCCTACGTATGGTTATTTGTCTGGTTGAAGCACTAAGGGAGAGTTTGCATGTTCTTGTTGTGCTGAGTTCAGACATTCAAAGTGGTTATATAATGGTGGTAAGCATTATTATATGCGTCATCGACGGTGGTTACCTTAGCGTCATGCCTTTCGCTAGCAAAAGGAATATTTTGATGGTGTTGAAGAGTTAGGAATAGCACTAATACGACTTAATGGCAATGATGTTTTGAAGCAATTGGATGACATTCAATTCATATTAAGAGCACAATTTAGAGCTAAAAGAAAAAAGACAAAAAGGAAAAGGATGGGAGATCAACAGGAGGAATTAAGTGAAGAGATAGTAGAAGGATGCAAAGCCAATAATGCCATGAATTGGTGGAAGAAAAAGAGCATTTTTTTATATTGCCATATTGGCAATATAACCTATTGTGACATTATCTTGATGTGATGCATATAGAAAAAAATGTTTGTGATAATTTTATTGGCACATTATTCAATCTTGAACATACATCAAAGGATAATTTGAAAGCACGGCTTGACTTAGTTGATTTGAATATTAGATAGGAACTTCACCCTCAGGTATGCGAGAATGGGAAAAGTCAATGTCTTGCAGCTTGCTTTACAATGACTGCAAAGGAGAAGGATATTTTTTGTCAAGTTCTTAAGGATGTGAAATTACTTGATGGTTATGCATCTAATATTTCTAGGTGTGTTAACCAAAAAGATTGTAAAATTAGTGGCCTTAAAAGTCATGATTGTCACATTCTTATAGAAAACCTTCTTCCTATAGCATTACGTGCATATAGTCCATCTAAACAAGTGACATTAATTGTAATAGAGATAGTTGCCTTTTTTAAGGCCATATGTGCAAAAGTTCTTAATTTGAATGAGCTCGACAAAATTCAAGAGCATTTTGTGAAATATGGAGAAAACATTTCTTCCATCTTTTTTCATTATAATGGTTCATTTAATGATCCATTTGGTGGAAGAGGTAAAACTTGGAGGTCTGGTACAATATAAATGGATGTATCCCCAAGAAAGGTATGTTATTGATACATATACCTCAAATTATCTTTCTTTTTTATTCCCTTTCTTAGAAACATTATGAAGTTATCTATTTTCTTTTTATCTTAAAAGGTCTTTTGTTCATTATAAATTATCAGTCCGTAATAGATCACATCCTAAGGGATCAATTGTAGAATGGTATATAGTAGAAGAGTGTTTACTATTTTGTTCAAGATACCTTAAAGAAGTAGAATCAAGATTTAATTGACCTGTACGTAATCCTGATTTGCCTCCAAGCGAAAAAATTAAATATTTATTTTCAAGTGGAGGTCAATTTATAGGAAAGGCGGAAGATGTTGTCTTAGATGATCTCTCATTACTTTAAGCACATCGTTATGTGTTGCACCATTGTGATGAGATTGAAGTATTTCATCAGTAAGGATAGCCATTTTATGATCTAAATATATATAAAATTTAATATCTTCTCAATATTAATATGAATATTACATATTATGTAGAGAAATCATTGATGCTGAAAAGAGAAGAAGGTGTCGACATTCTCGCCTTAATTAAAATGAGATGTATAGGCTTATAAATGAAAAGTTTCATGAATGGTTTCAAAATAAGGTATGTTTAGATAAAATTATGTCATTCTAATAACCTACAATACTATCGTTAACAAAAATTAATTATTACTAATATGGTAGGTTTTGAGCATAGCAGACGACTCGACTATATCAGAAGAAATTATAGCACTTAGTAGGGGCCCTAACAAGGTTACGAAGAGATACTCTAGCATCATTATGAAAGGAATTACATTTCATACTACATCAAGAAAGGATCAAAGGGTGACTCAAAATAGTGGTGTAGTTAATACTGCTGAAGAGGGTGGACAAATTTACTGTGGTAGATTGAAAGAGATTATTGAATTGAATTATTATGGTAGTTTGAAAATTGTATTATTTAAGTGTGATTGGTTTGATGTCTATACTAATATGGGCATAAAAAAAGATGAATTTGGGTTTACTCTTATTAATTTTTCTCATCAAATACATACAGGTGCAAGACTAGAAGATGACCCATATGTATTTTCTTCACAAGTTGAGCAAGTGTTCTATATGAAAGACCCTAAGGGTGTGAATTGGCATGTAGTGTGGAGGGTGTCACTGAGGGATGTTTATGATATGGGTAATGAGGATGAAGAGGATGATGCTATTGACCTAGTAGAATTGAATGGTCAAATTTTGAATGAGGAGCAGCTTAGTTGGGTTAGAACTGATTTTGATGAAGATAATTAGGACTCTTATTTAATTCTTTGTTATTAATTTTATTTTTATATTTTCAAACTACTTGGGTTCGAGGTATGATTTTATTTTTCATCATAGTGTAAAGGATTATTTGCAATGTAATTATAATGGTTATTTTAAGTTTATTAGACTCCAATAGTTCAATTGTGTCTCTTATTAATAATGTGTTTCATTTTATTTAAATTTGTATTTCTTATTTGGTTGTAATAAATTTCTAGTGGAATGCTTTCATTTGAACCTAAACTAAGACTTCTTCGGTAAGCTTGTAAATATTTAGTATATCTTTTATTTTTGTCACGTAAAGTGCAAAAATTTGAGTTATACATTGATTTTATTTGCAATGAAAAAAATGGCTCCAAGGGGTAGACTTCTAAGTAGATTAAGTATAGTGACAAGTACTTCAAGTGAGCAATAGCTCCCACAACAAGTAGAGAATCCTAATGTATCTCATTGTGAAACCCAACCTAGCCAAGTTATGAGTCACAATGTGATACGATCACCATCTCAATCTTAAACTAATCAAGAAGCTCAACAAGTTATTGATGATGAATACACTGAAATCATTGGTATTTATGCTTTTATTTTTCTTTTTGATATTTTTATTCTTTTTTTAACTGCAATTATTTAGTCTTGTACCTAATTTTGATATATGACAATGACATGCTTGTGCCTAACTATTCTTAAATATTATTGTTATTATAATATTGTTATTACTACTGTTAAATGTATACATGTACTTGTTTTTTTTTTTTTTTTAAGATAATAATGGAAGAAGATATAAAAAAAGAGGAAGGACTACAATGGCATATGTGTGGAACTTGGATGAAAATGAAAAGATATTTGTGAAGGTAGATAAATATGGAGTTCCTTATACATGAGAAGGAGCTACACTTGGATCTTTTCTAGGAACAGTTACAACAAATGGGACACTTGCATCTTTGAACATACCTCGATGGGATGATAAAAAATTTGAGCCTTTTTATCACAAGATGTTAAGTGTTGTTTAGGTATAATACTTTTCACCTTGATGTCTTTATATATAATTATTTAATTCTTAGGTTGAACAAGGATCTCATGTACAATAACTATTTATATCTTCTATTAGCAAAAGTTCCAATTTCCACCTAAGACAGAAAAATGGATTCTCAAATCAATTAACAAGAATTGGAGAGATCATAAATCTGATTTGAAAGCTAGAAACTTCCTTCCAAGTAAGACTAAGGAGCAGATTGAGTCTTTTATACCTAAAGGAGTTTTGCCTAGTCAATGGCCTACATTAGTCCAATCATGGTTTGATGAGAAAAATTGGGTTACTATTTATTGTCATATTTGTCTCTTATTATTGTTAGATTGTCTTTATTACTTATTAAAATGTCATACTATGTAATTCAAATTTATTTATGCAGAAATTAAGTGAAGTAAACACTGCTAATGCAAAGAAAAATAAGAGTACACATACAACAAGAAGGAAGAGTTATGCTAGACTTCGAAAGGAGATGGTCAGTTACCTAATTTTGTCCAATCATAATTATTTTATTTTTTTATTTATTAGTTAATTATAATTGGTTTGATTGAATTAATTAATTAATTAATTTATGTGTCTATAGGAAAAAGAAAGTGGAAAATCTCCAGACAAACTTACTTTCTATGAGGCTACTCATAAGAGAAAAGATGGCACTTATATGGATGATAATGTTAGGCAACTAATGGTAACATATATTTTTTAAATATTATATAAGCATGTACTATAATATGTTATTAGAACTTTGAAATAAGTAGTTAAACATGCAGGATAAAGCATTTGCTCTCCAAGCTGAGCAAAGCCAAAATATGAACAACAATAACAACATGGCTAAATTAAATGAGCAAATATTTCAAGAAGTAATGGGTAAAGAGCACAATGGTCGTGTGAGGGGTTTAGGACTAGGGCTAACTCCTAAATCTTTTTTTGGAGTCAAATCATACAATGTGGGAGCAAGATGGAATAATGAAAGTAATTCAGGCCAAACAAATAAAGTGGAAGCACTTAAAGAGCAACTACAAGTGATGACATCTAAGTACGAGGAAGTAAACAAAAAATATGAAAGTTTGTCTTCTAATCATGAAGAAGTATCTCAAACACCCTTTGCTTTGGCTAATTTTGTGTCTCAAAAGTTTCCTGGACAAGAATGGATGCCAACTCAAATGAATAAACATCAGGTATTTTTTATTTGGTTATGCAAAAATGATTATATTATATGTTTCTAGTTAAATGTACTTTAGAGAAATAAAAATTATAATATTTTCCCATGCTAATTAGTATGATAACATCTACAAGTAGGTGATGATAGCAGCAGTGGACATAATTAACAGAATAATGCTTCATCACATTCAAGTCATCACTTTAATAGCAATCACAGTGGAAATTGATTTGTCTTTAGCTATGATTGATTTTTGGCTTTTGGAAGATATTAAAGGATTTAATTACATTTTAGATTATTTGTTGGTACTTGTTTTTTTTATACTTTAGACCTTTTGTTGAATTCAATTTCATAAATTTTGATGTAAAAATATTAGTTGTTCATTTAGATGAATCAAACTCAATATTAACTTAATCAAATTTTTGTTTAATTATATTAGTCTATTAATTTTTATTAGGAACAACATATACTCAAAAATATAAAAATTCAAAATATAATTCTATAATTTAAAAATAAAATAAATAATTAGAATAGAATAGCTAAGAGCATTTTATAAGGGCAGTTTAAAATGCCTCAAATAAATTGGTGCCAAAATAGGGTAGTTAAATTAGCGCCAAAATAGTGGATTTAAAATGCCCCTACTATTTCGATTTAAAGTTTTGGGAGGTTTCTCTTTTACTCCTACCTGACTAGTTAAAAGCTTTCCGCCTAGTTGTTCGAGGCAAGTCTATTGCCCAAGGCTCATGTCCATCTTTTGAGGCTCACTGCCAACCATTTGAGGCTAGCCACCACCTATAATCCAAGGCTTGTGTATGCCATATGAGGCTAGTTGCCGCCTACCATCCAATAAGAGCTACCAAGCCATCCAAGGCTAGCTGCCACCTGCCATCTGAAGCTAGCTGTCGCTTACCATCTTAGGTTAGCCGCCGCCCACCATCCAAGGCGAGCCACCATTTAAGGTTAGCCATTGCCCACCATCCAGCAACCACCCACCGTCTGAGGTAAACTTCTTTCCTTTAATTTTCTTTTGTATAAATTTCCTTGCTTCTTTTAGTTAGTTAATTAAATTGATTTATCTAGGTTGCTAGCTATCACATCCCAACCTTAGAGATATGACGGTCCTATAATATGGGGAGACATAAGGTCACCCATGCCTGTAGAACCCATTTACACTTAAACAAATCATGTCTAGGATCGTACCAAACCTCTTACAATAACTTATTTAAGACATTTAGATGAATACCTTTAATTGCAGAAGTCTATAATTTAGCATTACACATAAAATCCATATGAATACCTTTAATTGCGGAAGTCTATAATTTAACATTACACATAAAATCCATAAGGAAAATAATATATCTCAAAAAAATATCATTCAACATTCCCGGAGCATCTAATGACAAGACTTCATAAAATAGTATTATTGATAACTTGGACAAGGAATCTCCCAAGCGAAGTAGAATGCTTAAGACATCACCTTACCTCCTCACATTTCCTCACCTGGAACCACACAAGGAAAAAGGGGTGAGATAGATGATCTCAATGAGTAAACGATAAAGCATATACATTATCACATATTCCTTTGAAAAGGAAACACATAGCTTATACACATAGTTCATGATTTATAACTCATGAATCAAGTTACAATTTAGCAAGGGTTCAATTTGGCAAGTTTGCAAAAATCACAGTTATAACTTATAATGAGTGAAGGCTATTACTCTATCACTCAAACTTATTAAGGAGAGGTGGCCTTATACCAAATTCCAACTCCTATCACTTATAAGGCATGAAAACTGATCAGGCACTATGGCTAGAATCGCCCCTTTCTAACTGAGGTGGATACACTACCCCTATCTATCGGGTTAAGACCATGTGCATAGGTTCTGATGATTACCCGCATTAGCATGAGGATTCTGCATAAAGGGTAAAAAGT
Organism: Reutealis trisperma; assembly: GCA_947687605.1. Taxonomy (NCBI): domain Eukaryota; kingdom Viridiplantae; phylum Streptophyta; class Magnoliopsida; order Malpighiales; family Euphorbiaceae; genus Reutealis; species Reutealis trisperma. The sequence continues at coordinate 93,291 of CANTUT010000925.1, forward strand.
ATTATAGCTAGAGCTAATGGTAATCACAATTAACAATATCACATAAGGCAACAATAATAAGTATCCCAATAACAATAGTGGTTTAACTTTTGAACAAAAGATACAATGATAGTGTAGTTCTAGAAAGAATATACGTTAGGATAATAATCACAAAGATATTATCATTGGATAGTCAAAAATGGTTTTGGACCAAATGTCCTTTGGCAACCCAAGCTTAACAAAGAAATCACATAGTCAATTTAAAAATGGAAGTGAACTTGGGTTTCAAGAATCTCAAAGGTTCGCATAACATAATCATGATAGATTGAACTTGTAACAATAGCATAATATTCACTCACACTTGTAACATGAACATAGTGTTTACTCACACTTATAGAATGAATACGATGGTTACTCATCTTAGGGTTCCTTTGCTCCTAGTATATGTAGTCCCTTTGCACTTCTAAAGCTCCTCAAACTCTAACATAATATTTAGTTTAATACTTAGTATTTTGATAACTCTATATTTTTAGAGTTATTTTATTTGTTTAAACTTAAATTTTAGCTCAGTTCTTGAAAATGCAATAATATTATTACATATTTTAAGAAATAAATAGTTCTACAATTTATAAATAAATTATAATATATTTTAAGTATTTTTATTTTATTTTTGTAGATCAAAATAATGTCACAATGATGCAATAAAATAAATGATGCAGACGGTGATGTCATAAAAATAATGATGCAAGCAATGATTCAAGTTTCAATCCATGAGAAATAAATTCAATGGTTCGTGGCCAAAATTCAATGGTTGGTAGCCAACCTAATCATTTTTGAATATTGATTAAGGAATTCAATGGTTGGTAGCCAAAATTCAATGGTTGGTAGCCAACCTAACTATTTTTGAATATTGATGAAGGAATTCAATGGTTGGTGGCCAACCTAACCATCAATGTTGAATTTTTGATGTAAGAATTTTAATGGAACTTGAATTCTTCCACCAAACATGTCTATAAATACTATGCTTGGCAAAGGGAAATGGCATCAAAGAAAATCCATAAAAAATATATAGAGAGATTTTCATATGTTTTCTTAGAGTAAATTAGTTTTATTTTTTATTTTGATCAAGAGGAGGAGTTTTTGGGAGCTTGAATTCATCAAAGATTGTATCCCAAAACAAGTTCTCTCTAAACTCTATTCTTGAATTTAATTATAAGTTATTATTATGTTTATTATTTTTATTGTTAATTTAATTGTTTTTTCTCTTTTAATTATGAATAGCTAAATTTCTTTTTCTAGGATTTAGATGTAATATTTTGATTTACATATGATTATTTATATTTAATTGATTGGGTTGATTGTTGGAATTAATCTTTTATCTTAGAACTAAATGCTTGTAATTAACTGGCCATTAATTGCATGATTTAAGATATTATGTGAAGTAGCGAGAGTGGAAGCACAATATTAGTTCATAGGATAACTGACCTAGGGAATGTATTGCTTAGAGATAAGAATACTCCTTTGTGATTTTTAAAAGGATTTCCATAAAACTTAATGGGTTTGTGTTAATTGCTTATGATCACGAGAGTAGACGTAAGGTTAATATGAACACACATGTTGTATCTTGAGAGAGAACATCATATAATTTAGGGAAATCTAATCATTAATTCTAGCAAAAATAATCCATCTAAAAATTATAAAGAAATCATATGTGATCAATTGATGAATTCTAAATCCTAGACCTTTAATCTTATTTTCATATTTATCATTATTTATTTACTTCAATTTCATTTTAGTTTAAAATATAAAATCTCATAATTGATTTTCTAAATAATAGAGTAATATTAAAAATTGGTACTTGACAAACCCTTCCTCGTGGGAACGAGACTCACTCATCACTTTATTACTTGTAAACAATCTGTGCACTTGCAAAAATCGCGTAACAAGTTTTTGGCGCCGTCGCCGGGGAAGGCGACTTTTGACAATATCAATAGGTTGATATACTTTATTACTTTAGATTTATTTTGTATATTTTTTAAATTTTTGCAAATTTTTTTTTAACTTTTATAAAAAAAAAAAAAGGACCAAAAAAAAAAGAAGGCTTTCCACAACTTTTAATGGTGTGATGGAGGAATGATACTAAATAGAGTAGCAAACATGTATGGTGAGGATTGTTTTAGTAAGTTAAATGCTAAAATCGATACATTGGTTAACTTAATTGATAAACTTGATGCATATAGTTTATTTAATTCATATTTGAGTTGTGATCTGTGTGGAGGTAATCATTTGAATTCTGAGTGCCAATATGTAGAGCAGGTACAATTTTTCCCAAATTATAACAGGTATGAGAATTATCCATATTCCAATATAGACAACTCAGGATGGAGTGATTATTCAAGCTTTTCATGGGAAAACTAATATGATCAAGGTAACAATTCATGGTATCCTTATCAATATGATTTTCAAGATCATACACCATTTGAAGAGCACATACCATCTTATAAAGTAGCATTGGAAAAATTCATAAATGCTACTCATGAACGATGTGAAAGATTGGAAGATAGGATGGATCAATGGGCTAGCCACAATACAAATGATGATGTACAAATGGAACATTTCACTAGTCTATTAGATACTCAAGGCCATGGTAACCTGACAAGCCAAATTGAAGAACATTCTAGAGAGCAATGCTTGGCAATTTCTTTGAGTAATGATGTAGAAGAGATGATTAATCAACTAGATACTTCAAGCAAGTAAGATAAAAAGGAAGAGGTTGAGCCCAATTTGCCTAAAAATTTAAATATCCTTCTCTCATGGATGACATGTACGGAGTGGTTGCAATTGATAGGGAAATTGAAGAGGTATTTGAACAAGAGCACTCAAAGAAAACTTTTTCAGTTTGTTTGGTGAATACAACACCAAATATGCCAAACCATACATAATATCAATTTGATGACTTGGAAGAAAATAAGAAGCATTCACCACCATCAACTGAGCACTCACCGACTCTTGATTCAACTCCACTACCTTCCTATCTCAATTTCTTAAGAAAATTTAGAGCAAGAAAAAGAGCTCGTTGGAAAGTTTTTAAAAATTATGAGCCTAATTATAAAATATTAAATAATTTTTGTCTTAATTTTTTTCCATGCAGACTCAAATCAAGCTGGCTTGACTCATTAAAATTGGCAAAAGTCTATCTTTCCACAATTATCGAGATGATATACTTTGTGTATTATCCTCCATGATGAAGATCTAACTATAGTCAAGCTAAAGACTATAAATAAAGCGCTTTTGGGAGGCAACCCAAATTTCTAACTTGTTTACTTCTTTTTAATTTCTTTTGTTCCTTTGTTTGTTTCATTTTATTTTAATTTTGCTTTAGTGTTGTTTGTGAGTTATTAAATAGCTTATTAGGAGGAAACCCAAGTTTTCTCTTTATTAGGTTTCTTTTATTTCTGTTTAGTTGTTTCGTTGTAAATTTTCTTTTTCATTTTCTTAACAAAGTTAATTAGACATGGAAGCATCTCTTGCAACACTAAAAAATTAATTTCCAACTCTTCTCCAAGATGTGCTCAGGAAAATTGATGAATGCAGACTGGAAAGAATGAAGGCATTTAGGCGTCTGAATCTTCCTGAGGATATTCGCTGGATCATAGAAGCCAAAATACGATTGGCAGGCGAGATTGATGACTCATTTATCAAATATTTGCCAGGTACGGGGAGAAGTTCTTACTCAAAGAAGAGGAGAGCTAAAAGAATGGGGGTCTGCTACAAGTGTGCAAGATGGAATTGCAACACACGCTGTAGAAATATTGGATTTGCATCCATAAATTGAAAAGATAAAATTAAATTCATAAAGGATGGACTCAGTAAGGAGTCTATGGATAATATCCTTCAGACTCTTGAGACGCATTCTTGTGGACAAGTTCTACGCACTCTTTTAGATTTATGGGAACTATTCAAGGAAGAGAAACAGCGTTACAGTCTAGGGAATCTGACAATAAAAGACCATGTTTGCCAGTTAATAAGAAAACTGGATGGGAAGCCTATCCTCGACTCATAGAAGGCGTGTAAGCCATTACTGGACGTAAAACCAAAGGAAGATGTGAGCCAAAATCACAACTACTGTTTATAATCAGGTGTATCACTAAATTTTTTATTTTTCAATGTATTATTTTTTTTCTACATCTTGCAGTACTTTTTGACTTTTTAGCACCTAGATTTTATTTTCCTGCAGATTTTTTTTTTTACTATCGATAACTTTTTAGTCTTTCAATGCCTACTTTTAGCTTTTCAATATTTTCTTTTTGACTTTTGTACACATGCTACAGATTTTTCTACTTTCGTTAGCTTTGTAGTCTTTCAATGTCTATTTCTTTTTAGTTTTTCAAATATTTCTTTTGACATTTGTACACACAGCATTGATTATTTTTATTTTTATTATCATTTTTGTTTTTATACTTTTTCTGTCAATAATTATTTTATCCCATTGAACTGTTCATTTACTCTTATAGTTTCTTTATATGCACATTCATTATTGTCAATATGCACACAATCCTTTCGAGAGATCTGTGAGAGAAAATAGCAGAATCCTCAACACGCAAATTTAAAACTATTTGTGTCTTTTGTAGTCCAAACTTTGGCAAGAAAAGAGAGTACTTGATAGCAGCTAATGAACTTGGTAGGATTTTAGCTGAACGAAAAATTGATTTGGTGTTTGAGGGAGGTAGTTTAGGGTTAAGGGGTTGTGTCGTAAGTTCTGCATATATTAGAGGTAGTAAAGTCTTAGGAGTAGTTCTAAAGGCTTTGGCTCGAAATAAACAAATCATTGGTGGAACTATAGGTAATGAGTTACAAGTCAATAGCATGTACGAACGAATGGCATACATGAATCTCAATGCTGATGCTTTTATCGCATTACCTGGTGGTTTAGAAACATTTGAAGATATTTTCACCATTGCATCTTGGACCCAATTAACTGTTCTTCAAAAGCCATTGGGATTACTTAATGTTGATGGTTTTCATAATGATTTGTTATCTTTTCTCGATCATGCTGTGGAATAGGGTTTTATGACACCAGCGAGTCGACGCATCTTAGTCTCTGCTTCAACTATTGATCAATTGATTGATCAATAGCAAAATTTAAATTCAAACCTAATCCATTGATGGCACAGGTAGTTTGGCACCCTAGGGCCAGTAGCAGTAAAAAGCGAGGACTAGATCTGAATCTCCGGTTATAACTTCCCTAACTCTTGTAGTTTTTTTTATTGCATTTTTTTTTGTTTTGTGTGTGTGTTTTTTTTGTTGTACTTGATCAAGCGAAGTTTTAGATTCAATTCACTAAATGTAAGATGGCTGAGTAAAGAGTTACTTTTGTACTCTTAATACGCATCTTAAATTTATGTGATTTTCCTTTTCAAAAAAAAAAAAAAACTAACTAACTAACTCAAGAGTTGTTTATACAAGATGGCAGAGTAAAGAGTATTTTTTGTGCTCTTGATACGCATCTGTATTTTTTTTTCTTTCTTTTTCTAGCTTCCAAAATTAAAAAAAAAATAAAAAAAAATAATAAATACAAAAAAAAATTGATGTTTTCTTTTTTGTGTGATTAGTTTCTCATGCTTGTTTTTAGTATTATTTCATGATATTTTATAGGAAACAAGGAAGTGGAATGCACGTTCTGCTTACAATTTAGAATCCACTTTTCTACAAGAGGGAGTATTTTCTTTCTTTTAGTTTGTTTCTTTGACATTGAGGACAATGTCCATTGCAAGTTTGGGGAAGGTTTAGTTTGTTTTTTATTTTCAGTCATTTCTTTTGTGTTTTGATGAAATAATTTAAAATTTTTACTCTTTTATTGATAAAATATGTTTATGTTAAATAATTTGATGAAAGGCCAATGATTGATTTTAATTGGTATTTGTGGACAATTTATTAAAGTATTTCAGGTTGAGCAACTATTTTGGGTAAGAAATTAACTTTTATTAAGATTATGTTTTGCTTTGCTTTGCATTATATTGATTACATTGAATTTGTGTATGCTTACTTAGAGAGGGCTTCTACACATTTTTTATCTTCATTTGCCTCACCTATCTTAGAACATGTTTTTGCAAACTTTTGAGGCAAAATTTTGAATTCATTTTGAAAGAGAGATATGATTTAGGTATTGTTTGTTTAGCCTATTACTTATATCCACCCTTATTTTAATTTTTTTTCCCTAGTTTACCCATTTGTGCCTTGTTAATTTTAGCCTTCTTTTCTTTGTTTATTAACCTTAATTATTATCCTTCATCCTGTTTGTGAGATAATTTTGTCAAGTTTACATTCTAATGAAGAAAAGGGAATTATTAAAGTTTAAAAAAAAAAAAGGATCTCTAATAACTGAGAGTATTATTCATTTTAAAAGACCACTTTCTGCTTAAAATAAGTTTGGGGGAAAGCAAGAAAATTGAATAAAATAAAAGTTAGTAATTCTTGCTTACCCTTAAAATGGTGTTGTTGAAAAAAAAATGAGGAGAGAAAAAAAAAAAAAAAAGAAGAAGGGGGCTTAAAAGAAGAAAAGATTGAAGAAGAATGATACTTAAGATAAAAGGGATTCTTCATTAATATAATTCCTTTATTTGAAGCTATTGATTTTGTAAACTTGGTATAATTATTTTACTTTTGTTCATTTAACCTGTTCTTTATTTAGCTAAAATACCTTGTGTTAGCCCCATTACAAGCCTAGTCAAGACCTATTGATCTCTCTTGATTTGTGAATTCCATTAGTGGAGATTGTTTGCTTTAATATGCTTATGAGATTTGTACATCTATTTTATATCATTTGATAGAGGCATTTAAAGATATTAGTGTGTATATGCCTATCTGAAGTGCAACAATTTCTTTGCAGTTGATTTAATGTATAGTTATTCAAGGCATGATTAAGATGAGGATTATTTTGAACCTGAGATAGAAGCTTGACTTGCAATACTATTGATATGTTATTTGTAAATATTAATTTCTTGAGACCTTTAAAAAAAAAATTTAACATAAGCACGCGAGGATTAAATTTCTTTTTTGTGATATTTTATTTATCTTTGAAATAAATAGTTGAAACGGATGAATTTCCAATTGAACCAGAAAATGAAATTTTATCATCTCCACCTATACTAGTTAATCAAAAAGAGGATTTTGAATTATTTGTTGAGACTTAAGAGCAACAATAGATGTAGCCCGCCCTATACTTTAAAGCCCAACAAAGCTAGGAAACACTACTAGGTGGTAGGCAAGGAAAAGGTGCTTTCTTCACTTCACAAATTGCAGTCGAGACCCTTGGAATTATATTGTTTTGTTTGGCCTAGTGAAAATGGGGACAGAAGTGGTAACTATTCCCCCTGTATAAAATTAGGCATGCATACGCAGTGACGTCAGCTCCATACCCTCAGAACTTTAGAGTATGGATTGGATTGATAGATTTTCATGTTTTAGTTCATAATAGTGGTTGTTCAGTTGGCATAGGTTGGTGAAAGGGTGGGTTGATCTCTTTTCACTGCCAAGCTCATTAGTAAGGGCAGCTTGGACTCCATTTCTACCTCATAGAGGATAAAAATATGAGTTGGGTCTCAGACTGCCTGCAATTTAAAGGAGATATCTTTAATATATGGGGGGATTCTTTACCTCCAATCAGGATACTTGCCTAAATATCCCTCACTTTCCTTTGGTTTAGGAGAGTATAGGTCTATAGAATTATAGAATTCTAGAATCTACTCCATATACACCGCTTCTCTACTATAGCTCCACTTAAGAAGAGCAGAGGAAAGACTAGACTAGGACTATTAGACTTAGATATTTCACTATAAACCACTTACTACTTAGACCGTAGTGCCCACTGCCTTACCTATACTTAGGATTGACGACCTATAGGGATGCAAGGACAATCTAAACATAAATCTCGTTCATACTTAAAGGGTGGTGAGGTAGAGAGAGCTCTGCCCTCAACCCTAGACTTATCAATCTGTGTCAATCAAAGTCTCCATTGGTTAGAGAAAAGAGGGGAGGCTACTCCTCAAATAATAGAGATACTCTACTTCTGGACTTCCATTCAATTGAAAGTACAGTCAAAACTAAAGGTCAATTCAAGGAAGTACAAGGGAGGTATATAATGCTAACAGGTAGTTCTACATTTGGTAATATTTTCAGGAGGAAGAGAAGGTCTTCTTTGCAAGTTTGACATTAGAAACTGCTATTTAGCTCTTTCCTCTTGCTTTTTTCTTTTCAACCTATTCTAAAAAAAAACTTATTCTAGAAGAAAGGGGAGCTTCTTCTCAAATTTGCTCAAGTGTGTCCACACCCCCCAAATTAACTTGATGAGGAATTCATTCTCGCGAACAAACACAACCCCTATACACACCTAGGAGCACCCCTTCCTACATATCCATACAAGACCCTAATAGCCAGGTCGAGGTCCTATGAGGTACCCACTACTCGAAGTACCCTCCCAAAAGGAAAAAGATTTATCTGTCAAGTTTGGTTCTTCTTTATTGGGTTAGGCAGGTTCGACCAGAAATGTTATTCTTACATACGAAACTACCCTCTTCCCGAAAGCTTTACAGTGACTACTTTACAATAATGAACAATTGCCCGTAAGGGGTTTACTGCACAAGGCACTTACAAATGAAAAGCTTTATCCCAATGAATAGAAGATGCTCAACTCCGCACAACATAGGGATTAGCACAGTTTCGGGAAGAACATAGAATAGTAAAGGATCTAGCATGCGGAACACAGTGACCATTAGAAATTCACGAATTAGAGATGTTGTAATATGCTTTTTCCCATAACTTCTCATACCATACCAACCCACTGAAATGCAAATAGGGATCAAAAATATGATCAATATCATGAAGAATAAAGAGATACCATCTATACCCAAATAAAAATTGATGTTCTCATAAGAAAGCCATCCAAGGCTTTCCACAAATTGAGATTTGGTCATAGAAGGATTGAATTGTATCCAACGAATAGGGAAATACCAAAAATTAATAAGAGAGGCACACAGATCAATCGATCGTATTCTTGAATTTGGAATGAAAATAGGATTAATGCTTCTTAGCATGGGACAGAGAATAGGACCACTTAGAAAAATTAAACCATATTGAATAAAATTGGATTCGAGAATCCATAAATAGCTCAATTTCTTCTTAGACTCACCTATTTGAAGAGTAATGAACTAACATTATATTTCTACTATCCCTACTTTACATAATATCTTTAATCATGAAATTAATGGCCAGTTAATCACATGTTTCAAACTCTAAAATAAGAGATTAATTCCAATAATAAAAATCCCAATCAATCAAACAAATATTATCATAAGTAAATCAAGAGATTACATCTAAATCATATAGAGAGAAATTTGGCTACTCATAATGAAAGAAGAAATAATCAATTCCATAATTAAATTTAAAGAAATCATTGCAAATTATTATTGAATCAAAATATTAAAAATAAAATACAAAGTTTGAGAAGAAACTCTTGAATAATTTTGGATTGAGTAGAATTCCAAGTCCTGAAGGATCTTCAACCTTGAAATCCTTTCTTACACAACTCTTGAGAAGCTAATTTATAAATCTATGAAAAACTATAAGCTTTGGAGAAGAAAAACTCATCCTAAAATAATACAAAACTTTTCTATATATAGAGACATAAAAAACCTAGGTCTTGGATGTCTTAGAATTTTTTTCTTTATAGGAAATTCAAAATTCCAACCTTTACCCTTTAGATTTTTTTTTGCATACCTTGCCCGAAAAGACACAATGCCGGCACTCCTAAAACAAATTGCATAGGGTATGCACATTCAATCTACATGGTAGTAAAAACTCTAATGCAAGCAACCTCTAATTAAAGTGCAAAGGTGTGCATTTAAAATCTACACACCAAAGTGCACACTCTGCATAGACATTTTAACTTTTGTTTCTTATGATTCTTCTTAGATATCTTGGAAAAACTTTGCATTTCTAATTTATATGGCCATGTAGATTATAATTGACAATGTTTATGCCTTCCATAGTCTAAATTCTTTAATTGAATTTCAATCTTACAAAATAGCATAAGAACTAGAAAAAGGTGACCAAGATCCTTGCAAAACTCAAAAAAAATTTTCAAAGCATAACTTTAAATAAAAACAATTAAACCAAGAATATAAATTGAAAATGGATAAATTCACTGATTACCCTTGATATTGATGGTAATTATATTTTGAGCACAACATACCTAAATTCTTCTCTTTTCTTTCCAAAGAAATTAAAAAACTTAGAATTCACTCATCCTTAGGCTTTGGTACTAATAGTCAAAAGTGCTAATGGATGGGTACACCTTCACCCATTTATGCCATCAGGGTACTCCTAGGGTAGTTAGCAACTATAAGTACCTACTAGGTATGCACAATATCATTTTTGTGGATATTGAAGACCTATGAGCGGAAAACCTCACTTTATCGCTTCTTCATCATGAGTAGGAGTTCTTTTGGATCCTACACCACTATTTATAAGAGAGGATGATATGATTTGATACAATTCAGTGTGAGCCTACTATCTCCCTTGCTAAAGGCAGAATACAAAGAGCTACTTGTAAGGATCTTTAGAGTGTTTCCTTTTATTCATAATTTCTTTTAGCTTCTCATACTCGTTGTGGTAGCGAGAGTTAGTAACAAATCCTAAAGGGCCTTTGTTCTCGAGGAAGTATTCCACAAACACACTCAATTTTAGAAACAGCTCTTTTAAATTCTTAGAAATTTTTTTAGAGAATTATTTAAAGAGTTTAAATTACCAATAATAGAATTTAATAATCCTTCCACAATAGCTTTAACTCTTTTAGACCTGCCACTGATAATACCTTAAAAAGGTTGGAGGTTCTATAGCTGCTCTTTCTTCTTCCTTATTGGGACTTATAGAAATACTCTTATTTATCATACCATTTTGAAGAATAAAGTATATAGGAAAAACTAACTTACAGATAAAGACTTGAAAGAAAATCTGATTTTATTTTTTTTTATTTTCTCCTGCTACTTATCAAATGAGGACCTATTTATAGAATTTACAAAGCTGCTTATTGTGAATAGTTTTCTAGCCTCGAATGGATAGGCTCTGCATTGCTTTCCAACATCGAGTTAGAGGAAGACAAATTAGGCCAAGGCCCAAACAAAGAAAATAAGTCGCCACCTAGTTTTTAAAACTTAGGAAAAAGGGGTGACTAATATTCTTTGCTTCTTACCTAACCACCTTAATCCAAAGATCAAGGTAAGGAAGTTAGGTTCGGGTTTAGGAAGGTATTAGGCATCCAAATCAGCCCAACTATGAGGTTGGCTTCCACTTACTAGTTTAATTTAATTTAGGATCTAGTCAGGCTTTACTATTAACAATTATATCATGTTATTATAATTCAAACCAAATCATTCAATTACTTAATTTAATGATATAAGCAATAATAATAATAAACCTAGTTGTTATCCAACTTAATTCTAAATTTCATATAAATCTTATAGAAATGTAAACTTACCAAATTATCTTAAATCATATCATAAAATAAACCTAAAGTATAATTAAACAATCTAATAACAATATAAGTAACATTCAAAATTCCAATCCTGATTACTAGTTATCCTAATTTATCAATTTCATGCCAAATAAAACAAAAAACTAAAATTTACCAAATTTTAGAAATCAATTCATCAAGAAACTTAAATTCTAATTACTAGAGGGAGGGAGAGATATCATCCACTATTCTTTTTTTTTTTTTTGTTACAAGTAGTACATAAAAGAAAAATGAAAATGACACAGCATAACTCTGCTCTTATAAGGCGCATGAGGCACTGTATGCCTTATGGATAGGGCACATGAGGCAATATGTACACTATGGGTGGGGTGGTATACACCCTATAGGTGGGGTGTACAGGGTAGTGTGTGCCCTATGGGTGTGGTATAGGCCCTACTCTTTGTGAGGCCTTGCCCGAGCACCAGTCTGATAAGCTAAAGGGAATCAAAATGCTCATTTGGGAAAGAACTCACGAGGAAGCCCTCGAGCTTATTTTGAAAATCATTTTAGAGTTTCCACCTTAATTTTTTTTTTATTTGGAAAAATATAAGGAAAAAACTCATTTGACTCTCATCATTACCCAAAGGAAAAAGATCACTAGCCTCGAAACTAAAAAGGATTTAGGGACTAGGTTTTCAATTTAACAAAACATGTTTGGCCAAGTAATATAAAAGTAACTTAAAATATATTTCATGAAGAATTTAAGATGCATGGACAATTTTATAAAGTGTATGACCATTGATTCCAATAATAAATACAAGTAATAGTCCAAAATAAAATTAACATTATAAATAAAATCCCAAACATAGGGGATATCTCCTCTATCCCTTATGGTTTCTAGGAAAGTTACACATTCCCCAAACTAATCCTAATAATAAAGTAAAGAAACAAACATAAAAGTAAGTGAAGATGGTGATAGGGGGATAGTTGACTAATTTTTATTAAATTCGATGCCTGAACCAAGTATGCCTATGTATGTCTTTTAATAGGAATCAGAACCCACGCAGTTCTCCCTTCTTGAGAAGGGGTTAGTTTAGCCTAGCCACTTTATCATGTTTTGATTGACTGATTAAAAGAGGGTTGAATTAATTAATTAATTTACTTGATTACCAAGTTGATTAGCTAGCAACCTAGATGAATCAATTTAATCAACTAACTAAAATAGACAATAACCAAATAAAAAGGAAAAGAAGATTACCTTACGCTTTCGCGGCTTGGGGATATAGGGCAAATAGAGCAGACGACCGGATCGCAATTCCACCTTCTCCATATAAGAGATAAGAGCCTTGGACCACCAGAATGCAACTTCACCTTCTCCACATGACGGACACGAGCCTTGGGTAAGAGACTTTCCTCAAACAGGCAGGCGAAAAGCCTTAAACTAGTCGAGTAGGAATCAAGGAGAAATCATCTAACATGCTTTACAAAGCAAGGAGCAAAAGCAAAACAATTTACTTGAAGTTAGTGGTTTTTAAGCCTCTAAGTCTGTGTGTCTTAAGAGTAGAGAGACCACCTCTATAGTCAGGGGAAGAATGAAGCATAGAGGCTAAAATTTCCAATATAGGAGTAGAAGCACACTGTCAGTGCTGCACAAGCCTCTACAACACCGTAGAGTGCTCTACGGTAATGCCGTAAAGCTATGCGGCAATTGGTTGTGATTCACCCATTCTGCCTGTTTTTGCCTATTCTCTCTCGTTTCTCATCTGTTTTCTATAATTCCAATTGCGTTGCACCTGTTACTGAGTCCCAAATATTTTGATGATGATTTAAGAGTCTTGATTGATTCCTTTCCTTACTAAATGGTCTATAATTATGAGAGGTGCAGAATTAAGGGTTCACAATTACCCCCCTCATCAGGATTGCTATGTTTGATAGGTAGTTCTGATGAGTGTGAATTTTATAATGAAGAGGATGCCCCAGGTATATTTGAAAGCGGTAAGAAGTTCTGATGAGTGTGAACTTTAGAATGAAGAGGATGCCTTCGGTATATTTAAAAGAGGCAGAAAGTTCTAATGAGTGTGAACTTTAGAATCAATAGGATACCCCTAATATATTTGAAAGTGGTAAGAAATTCTGATAAGTGTGAAATGAAGAGGATGCCCCCAATATATTTGGGAGCAGCAGGAAGTTCTAATGAGTGTGAATTTTAGAATGAAGAGGATGCCTTCAGTATATTTGGGAGCAGCAGGAAGAAAACGACAGCTCCTGTTTAGTAGGAATGATAATGATGATCCTGTCTGGTAGGATCTAGGAGTAATATTCCTGTCAAGTAGGAATGACAAATCACTAGTCTTGTCTGGTAAGAGTAATAATGATGATCTTATCTGGTAGGACCTGAGAGTAATATTCCTATCTGGTAGGAATAGCAAAACATTGGTCCTATATGGTAAGAGTAATAATGATGATCCTGTCTAGTAGGATCTAAGAGTAATATTCCTGTCTGGTAGGAATAGCAAAGCATTGGTCCTTTCTGGTAGGCATGATCATCCTTTCTAGTAGGATTGGCAAATTATCAGCCTTGTCTGGTAGGAGCAAAATATCTATCTGTAATTATAGAAATATTTTATATGTTGAATCTTGAGTAACAGTGGTCAGATGCTTAGAGAAGACTATTGCGATCATATAGAAACTTGTTGTTTTAAATTCTGACTTGGGACGGGTTCACTACTGCATTTCTGCGTGAAAAATTGCTATGTAGAAGGTACTATATAAAGGCGTGCCACATCTCACTTTTTTGCAACTTTTCTCATTTGTCAAATTTTGGTTCTCTCTTTAGAAACCATTCTCCCTGACTTCTCTCTAAAATGGCTTCCTCCTCCAGTAGTCACCATACCAAGAGCTACCAAGTACCAAGGTATGATCCCAACCCGGCGAACTTGCTGCAAGAATCGAAGCACCACGTGTCTAGTACCAGCGTCATGGAGGTATTTATTGTTTTTCCCTTCTTTCCTTTATAATGTTAGTTCATAGAAAATATATGAATGTAAAATAAAGGTTTTTTTTTTTTTTTTACAAAGACTGCAACCATTAGATTGAGAGGTGGTAGATCAAATCTATCCGCCATCTCTACTTACCTGAAGATTCATCCCCGAGTCCAAAGGTTGATTGAGCCATCTAGATTGCTAGGATTTCTGTCCCTGGATTATACCCAAAAGAGTAATATTCCTTTGCTATGAGTATTGGTAGAGAGGTGGTGGGATACCACAGACACTTTTCACTTTCCATATGGAGAGATTACCGTGACCCCTTTGGACTTGACGATGTTAGCTAGTCTGCCATTTTAACCTCGAGCCTTAGAGCTTTATCCCACTTGGACCTCTATCTCATTAGAGGCTATGGTTGACTTATTAGGCGTTGACCCTCCCTGAGGCGATCCACATGTCCCTCGTACTTGGCTCCGAGGGCATATTGACATTTATACTTATGATGTGGGGGTCCTTTCAGATGAGCAGGTTGCCCGCTTGCTAATTCTAATGATAGTAGGCTGCTCATTCTACCACACACAGAGGGATACCATTGATCTGAATATTCTGTGCTCACTAGAGGATTTATCCATTATTGGGGAATTTGACTAGGGAGGTGCAACTTTGTGCATGATGTACCGAAAGATGTCTGATCTATCTCGAGGTGTGTTTGCTGCTTTAGGAGAGACTCATATCATCTAGGAGGTATGCTTCTATCTTTCTACTTCTGTCTTGTACCCACTATCCCTGTGTCTTATAATTATTTTTCTTTGTGCAGTATTGGGCCTACAAGCACTTTCCTTTTCTTGCACTTGCTTTGAGTGATCGTACAGCAAATCATATCCTGAGCGGCTATCTTTAGCATAATAGAATCGCTGTCATCAGGAGAGATACGATTTTTGCCATATTCAAGATTTCTTCTCTCATTTAGTATCATCACATATATGCACACATGCTTGACACATCATCCTCATCACTCATTCTGATATTTTATTTTTCCCCACTATTCTTTTTTTCACAGGTCTGACGGTTACCTTTTGCTGATAGACTTCAACTCATCACTCCATACCATGAGTCTGGTGTGGCTTTGTCTTCCTGCCACCTCCTTTTATGTTTCCATACTGATTTTATGTTTTTCCTTATTAAGAGTGTTCATGGCCAAATTACAGGTGAGAGGATTGTCCCAATTGATCCCCCTGCTGAGATGCAATATGGATTGTGCATCCCTAATCAGGATTCATTAGTAGCAGGCCTTTTAGTTGAGCCTTTCTTGGATCTTGAGGGTGACTATAAGAGCTTCTGCATGCATCGCCTACTACCTTGCATCCCATTTCTTCTAGGATGGGCCCATCCTAGTTATAGATCTTCTGCCACAAGATCAGTTCATACTTTTACTACTAAAAGGAGTGGTGGTCTGAGGTCTGCTGCAAATACCCCTTCTGATAGGGCTGGACCGAGTGAGCAGGTGAGTTTTTCCACCTACTTATGGGCAAGAGAGGACTTGAATTATGTTTCCCCTGATTATGGCTTGGCTCGATATGAGATCTCTCATGACCTCCCCATTGATTTTATCCCATTTCTGGATCATGTAGGCGAGGTATGTGCTTTTGCCCCTTTTCTGAGCTTACTCTTTGTCACTTAATGCAGTTTCTTACTCATCTTTTCCTTATGCAGATCCCTGAGGATTGGGCTTGCCATAACTATGAGATGGTTCATCGCTTAAGGATAGCATTGTCTGTGACTCTTACTTTGAGTGGTCGTGACGAGGGAGATGATGCAGATCGGAGGAAGAGACATAGGCGAGGCCGGCATTAGCTTTCCTCCTGTTATGCAGATGTTATGCTGACTCTATGTATGATTATGTATGCATGTATGCATGTTAATGCAAAACTTGACTCATGTTCTATTTTATTTGTATGATGCATGGATGTTATGACTTGATATTGATGTTATGACTTGATTTGACTTATGTATATTATGAATGCACATGTTCTATGAATGAATGCGTGATAGCACTCCACCATCTTTCTCTTTTGCTTTCTCCCCCATTTTTTTCATCAAATTCCTCTCAAATACTGCATGATCTGTAAAAGGGAAGGGTTGTGGTAGCTTGCGACAACGTGCGGCAAGGGTGCAATAGCCGGTGGTCTTGCGCAGTGCCGCATAGCCTTGTACTACTGCTGTAGAGAAGCTCGTGGCACCACAATAATGTGTGTGACAGTGCCTTAAAAACACTTGAGGAAACCTATGCTCTTTTGTGGCAATCCCAGCTAAAATCTTCAATTTTCCCCTATATATACCCCTCTTATGGCTTAGAAATCCTCACAATTGCAATTCAACTTTTACAACACTTTTCCTGCTCTCTTATCTTTACTTTTCTCTCATCTTTTCCCCTAATTTCCCTTTTCTTTTCACTTATGGAGCCCTATTTTAGCCATTTAATGCATTTATGGACTAAAAACCTTGAGCAAGTGGAGCGCATTAACTTACGAACTTTTAGGATTAGCGCCATGCCAACCTTGAGGGGGGTTCAAGTGGGTTGAGACTTTTTGAGGGCTTGTCTGAAATTCTAGGATCCTGAGGTGCATGTTTTCAGATTTGGGGCTAGCATGGATGAAATGTGCCTTACTTTTGAAGAATTTAGTGTGTTACTAGGATCTAATCCTGAGGCTAATTTGGCTACCCCCATTTTGAGAGTGGGGTACTTTAATTCATTTCTAAGGCTCTTGGGATTGGACACTGCAACTACTAGCCCTATAGTCATAAATGATTAGGTGGACCTAACTGCTGTAATTATCGAGTTCTATGATCCCCGAGGTTTTAAAGACAAGGAATGGTAGGAGTGTCGGATGAATGCTTTAGCTTTTTGTTTGACTATCAGGTATCTCTTTATAAGTTCAATTGGTTAGGAGAACATTAGGATAACCAAATTACTTTTTCAGATGGTCGAACATCGCTCTATAGTTAGGATTATCTTAGCAAAAACAATCCTTAGTTTGGATCGAGCTTACAAAAATGATGGGCCTTGGTCTGTGAGTCCAATCATTCTGCAAGTATGCTTTTCCTCCTCCTTTTCCTTTCTCTTTCCCTTTTCCTTTCTTACTTAGCTATGTTTCTGCATAGATTTGGCTAAGGGATCATCTGAAGGTGGTTGCCCCTCTTACTAAAAGGGACTACTCTGCTTCATGGTACCGGTCTCGCACGATACTAAGGAAATTTAGATCTGAAAAATAATGGACTGAATGGTTGTTTGAACTCGACCCCTAGGAATTGCTGTGGCTTTGTCTTTGGTATAAGATCAAGAAGTTTATAACTAGGAGTTATGGCTATAGGATAGTTTATTTACTAGATTTTCATATGGTGACATTCTACCAAGGAATAAGGGTGATGCGCCAGATGGGTCATGCACAAGGAGTGCCCCAGGACAGAGCTATCTTTGAATCTACTTTCATCACTCCCACTATGGCTAAGGTTGTTACCAATGGATGGGTCCATGGTTTTCATGTTGTTCTTCTATCTCATTGCTTTGATAAGACAAAGGTTTACACTTTATGGTGGATTGCTACATCTTAGCCATCATAGAAGTTAAGGAGGGTTACTTTACTCAAGGAGATAGAAGATGACACTTCTGTATGAGGGACTACTGATGATTATGAGATCTATTATTTAGGGCTTTAGGTGGAATTTTTTGATTTCTTGTTTTAGTGAATAAGACTCTTAGTTTCATCTTAAATTCAATTTTGAATAAAACATCATCATTTTCCATTTTTTCATTCTTTTTTTTTTTTTTTTTTTTTTTTTTTGCATTGAAACAACAAAATTTGGCACAAAAGAAAAATTATTAATGATTTGGACCACACCCAATGAGGGTTACCTATGTATCTCCTTACACAATTTATTTCTATTACATACTTTTCTCTATTATTTTGGAGAATCAAGTCTATGTAGTTCTAGTTACAATGCATCATTATACAAAGTATTGCTTTAATTGATCCAAGTTGCAAGGGTTGGAGAATTCAATTCCGTCCAAATCTATGAGAATGGCACCTCCACCCGACAAGATGCATTTAAGCACATAAGGTCCAGTCTAGTTTGGTCTAAATTTTCCTCTAGGGTCGTGCACTGGGGCTCAAATTTCCTTTAAGACCAAGTTTCCTTCTTGTAGTCCCCTATCCCTCACTTTCTTGTTGAAATGCTGAGATAACTTTTGTTGATAACCTTGTAATCAATACAGTGCATCCATTCGCTTTTCTGCAATAGCATTCAACTGATCATGATAACTTTTAATCCATTCTATCTCTTCAATCTGACTTTCTCTCATGATCCTGGTTGATCTGATTTCCACCTCAATCGGCAGCATAGCTTTCATTCCATATACTAATGAGTAAGGAGTTATCCCAATTGGTATACGGATGGAAGTCCTATATCCCTACAAAGTAAGTGGTAATTGTTGATGCCAGTGCTTATGAATATTAGTCATCTTTTGCAGGAGCGATTTGATGGTTTTATTTGCTACTTCGACCACCCCATTAGTTTGTGGTCGATAAGGAGATGATCTGTGATGTTGGATCTTTTCCTTTTTCAAGAGATGAACTACTTCTTTCTGAAAATGAGACCCATTATCTGTAATAATCTCAAAAGGTACTCCAAACCTATAAAGGATGTTAGTTTAGATGAAACGAGCCACTCTTTTTGAATCCAGTACACAGTAAGGTGTCACTTCTACCCACTTTGTAAAGTAATCAATCGCTACAAGGATGTATTCATGACTAACAGATGATTTGGGATTTATTCTTCCTATGACATCAATGCCCTAAGTTGTAAAAGGCCAAAGAGTAGTTATAGGCTGCAAGGGCATAGGAGGCTGCTTTTATAGTTTGGCATAAATATGGCTTTTATGACATCTTTGTACAAACTTCGCACAGTCTTTATTCATAGTGAGCCAAAAATATCCCAAATTTGCAATTTTTTGAGCCAACGCGATCCCATTCATGTGTGGCCCTTCTTCCCCTCCATGGACCCATTCCATGATCTGTTGTGCTTCCTCTTCAGTCACGTATCTCAAGTGTATGTTATCCTATGCCCTTTTATACAAAACATCTCCATTTGGCAGGAAATTGCTGGCTAACTATCTTAGAGTTCATCATTCTAATTTAGACGCCCCTTCCAAATACTTCCCATTTTTTAGGTAGTTGAAGATGTCCCAAAACCATGGTTTTTGATTAGCCAGTTGAATATTCATTAACAAAGTATAGTACCCTGATTCTTACTTCACTTTAATCACCACAAGTCTAATTATTTCCCCATCTCTTATGTCTAGCATTGATGCAAGTGTTGCTAAAGCATCTGCAAATTGATTCTTGGCACGAGGCAAATAATGGAAAGATAATTCATGAAAATTTTTTATGAGATCATCCAAGCGCTTATGGTAAGGAACCAAATGCTCTTCTCTTATCTTCCATTTTCCAAGTGCTTGGGACACAATCAGGTTAGAATCTCCATGAACCTCAAGGTAATCAATCCTTAGATTGACAGCAACCTCTAAGCCAGCTATGCAGGCTTTATACTTTGCCTTATTATTCATCACTTCAAAAGCTAGCTTGACAGCCATAGGCAGATTTTCTTCCTCAGGGGTGACTATAACAATCCCAGCACCATACCTTTTGCTATTAGTTGCACCATCGAAGAACAATTTCCAGACTTCAGGCTCAATTTATATGATATCATCGTCAGGAAATTCTAGTTCTAACGAATTACTGTCTATTAGGGTTGTGGCTAATTGATCTACTATCACACTTCTTTTTATAGCTTTCCTCTGGACATACTTCAAATCAAAAGCTGTGAGAACTGCCATGCATCTTGCCATCTTACTGTCAAGAACTAGTCTTCCCATGAGAAACTTTAAGAGACTCTTGTCAGCCAGGACATAGGTAGTATATGAACTTAAATAATGCTGAAGCTTATAACATACCCATACTAAAGCAAGGCATAACTTCTCGATCTGATTGTACTTGAGCTCATGAGCAAGCATGCGCTTACTTAAGTAATAAATGGCATTTTCTTTATGTGATTCAGCAGCATTTTGGGCGAGCATTGCCCCCATGGCTTCTTCTGTGATGGACAGGTATAGTAGTAGAGGCTTTCCAAGTCTTGGTGGTTGCAATATAGGAGGACTTAGCAAGTAGTCTTTGATTTTCTCAAAAGCTTTCTGGCAACCATCATTCCATTGCTTAGAGGTTCCCTTTTTTAGCAACTTGAAGATTGGACCACAGACGTCTGCTAGTTGAGCTGTGAATTAGCTAATGTATTATAGTCATCCAAGGAAGCCTCTAATTTCTTTTTCTATCTTAAGTGCTGGCATCTCTGTGAGGCCTCGCCCGAGCACTAGTATGATCTGTCGAGGAATCAAAATACTCTTCGGGAGAAACTCCACGATTAGAACTCACTGTGAGTTCAGAAAATTGATTTTTGTGATTTTGGAAGTTGTGAAAGTGAGTCGCCACTTTAATTTACTTTTTTTAATTGGGAAAATTAAAGAAAACCCAAATTGATTGACTCCAAAAATGTTTTGATTTTTTCCCAATGGAAAAAGCACCAATCCGCGAGTGACCAAATAGGACTCGGGGATCAAGTTTTGGTAATTACACAATTTGAGAAAAAATATATTTTCTTTAGTTTGGCTAAAATTGCAAAATAACTCTTAAAAAGGAATTTTCGTGTATGCATAAACAGGAATATAATGATGAATGAAATAGATATATATGATGAGATGGAATGACAATTGTAGGCAAACAAGTAAAATAGATCTTACTTAATTATTACAAGATTAAAACAATTGAAATAAAGAGGATCTTTCCTCCAGCCCTTATAGGTAATAGGAAAAGCACACATTCCCCAACTAAGCTAATATAAGATCATAAATAAAAGATTAATATAAATAAATCAAAATAAAAGGGAAAAAATATTGATAAAAAGATTTTGGAGTTGATGCCTTTTAGAATGGCAGCCTGCATATTCTATTGAATAGGAATCAAACCCTACACAGTTCTTCCTTCTTGCGAAGGAGGGGTTTTGGAAAAGAGTGTTAGTTTGTTTATTAATTTAATTCTGATTCTTAAATTAATAAATTTTAGATCTTTTCTGTTTTAGACCTAAAGAGAATTCTATATTTGAGTTTAGAATTTTGAAAATAGAAGAACATTATACCATTTGCTTTCCTTAATTTTTGGATGAACAGGGTGAGCTTAACTCCGAATCTAAGCTCCACTTTTGGATTTAGGACCTTGAAGTTGAACCTTAATAGCAAAAGGTTAGCAAAATAGCGTAATGAATGTAAATTAAAAAAAAAAATTGAAACAACAACTTTTGCATCAAATTTCAAACAAAACTTAAGCATAATAAGTAGAGCAGTATAGGAGGATTTCTGCCTTAGAATTCCCCCCCAAATGAGCTAGAAGGAGGCTCTATTTACAAAGTTGGTGAAGGGGGTGCTGGTGGCACCAGCAGCGGCACTGGTAGCTTGCCTACGGCACGGGCGGCACCCATAGCATGCCGGCGGGCTGGGCTGCACAATGCGCATGCCGCCCATACCGTCAGCACAAATTTCATGCCACCCAGAGAGGTGGCATGCCGCATGCGTGCTAATGGCTGGTTCGACCCGTTTCCTAGTTTTTCATCCATTTCTGGTCTATTTCAGTTTCAATTCAAGCTCGGTTTGATTTTATGAGTTCATGACTAAAAAGCAGTCGACTGGAGGTGAAAGATTCAGGATATTTATTTTTCAACGGGGCACTGCCCCTTAACCCCTGCTTGCTAACCGGCTAGCGGGACCGCCGTATGCATAGTGCACTATTCTGAGTAAGTGTCAAGCTGCAGCTAGATCATAAAGATGCAAATTTGAGGGTTCACAGCTGCCCCCTCATTAGAATTGGCTTTAAGCAAAAGGTGATTCTGATGACAGTGAACCCTGGGAAGAGATGCCATTCAGACTTTGGGCTTGTGCTCTTGTAACATTAGATTTTTGGCTTATATGTTCTTTTGCCATGTCAGATTCTAGGCTATACCATATCAGATTTTAGGTTATACCATGTCAGACTCTGGGCTTGTGATGTCTACTTGTGCTTATCATGCATGAGGACATTCATGCTTTGTGCAAACTGAACCTTATGAAGAAGGACAAACATGGTATAAAAATATGATCCTTTTGGAAGAGGGCCCATAGGATAAATGAGGTTTTGTCAATGGCTATTAGCTTGACCTTAGTGTTGCATGTGAGAATGGTCATGGTGATCTTTAATTAAGGCTATATGTCCAGCCTAATTGTTAGTGGTAAAGATGATGTGGTGAATTTTAATCAAGGCTATCTATTTTGCCTAGACTTTGAAAGATTTGGAGATTTAGTCCACCTAGGGAATTCAAATTGGTTTAGCAAGGCCATCTGTTCAGCCTTACTATTGGAGAGATTATGATCAAAGTTATCTGTTTGACTTTGATGTTTGGGAAGATTGGGATCAAAGCTATCTGTTTGGCTTTAGTGGTTGGGAGGCTTATAGTCAAAGCTATTTGTTTGGCTTTGGTGGTTGGGAGGATTAAGGTCAAAACTATCTGTTTGGCTTTGGTATTAGAAGGATTGGGATCAAAGCTATCTGTTCGGCTTTGGTGTTGGGAGGAATAGGATCAAAGCTATTTGTTTGGTCTTGATGTCAAGAGAAATAGGAACAAAGTTATTTGTTCAACCTTGAGATTAAAAAGCTAGGATTAAAGCTATATGTTCAGCTTTAGTGTTAAAAGGATTTAGTGAAGGTTATGTCTATGAAACTCTAGGGATGTGGGAATGTCAACATGGGTGGCTCGACTTGGTTTGCCCATTAAAAGTTACGGTTGAAGATTAGTCCTTGTAGGGAAAGGTCTTGGCTAAGGAGGGTTGGTCTGGTGAAGGAAATCCATTTGAAAGGCTTAGTCTGATTTTGCCTTTAAAGGAGATCATGGGCTTCATAAATGAAGGCCTTTTAGGAGTGAGCTTCATGGTGAAGGCTTTTTGGTTTAGGCTTTATGATTAAGGCTGTTGGTCTTGGGCTTCATGGCGAAGGCTTTTGGTTTTAGGCTTCATGGCGAAGGCTTTTAGTTTTGGGCTTCATGGTGAAGGCTTTTGGGTCATGCACCTCTTAATGAAGGCTTCTCAGTTTGAAGGTAGGTTGAAACTTCTGGATTTGAGCTTCTTGATGAAGGCCTTTGGTTTTGGGCTTCATGGCGAAGGCTTTTGGTTTTGGGCTTCATGACGAAGGCTTTTAGATTTGGGCTTCTTCATAAAGGCTTTTAGATTTAGGCTTTATGGTGAAGGCTTTTGGATTTGGGCTTCTTGATGAAGGCTTTTTGGGAGTGGGCTTCATAGTGAAGGCTTTTGGGTCATGTGCCTCTTAATGAAGGCTTTTTAGTTTGAAGGTAGGTTGAAACTTCTAGATTTGAGCTTCTTAATGAAGGCTTTTGGATTTGGGCTTCTTAATGAAGGCTTTTAGATTTGGGCTTCTTAATGAAGGCTTTTGGATTTGGGCTTCTTGATGAAGGCTTTTGTATTTAAGCTTCTTGATTAAGGCTTTTGGTTTAGGCTTCTTGATGAAGACTTCTGGATTTGAGCTTCTTTGATGAAGGCTTTTGGTTTAGGCTTCTCGATGAAGGCTTTTTGGGAGATATGCCTTGACTTCTGGTTTTACCAAGGAAACTAGATTTAAAGATAATAAGCCCTGATAGACTTGGGAATTTTGGTTCTACTCATTTTGAGATTATGCTAAGGAATGGATGGTATGTGGTATGATTTGCCAATAAGGCTTGGGATGATTTCATAAAATTTGAGAATGGTTTGAAGGTAGGCTGAAACTTTTGAAAAGAATCATAGAGGTTGTATGGTTTTTCTTTTTGTATCATGAATCATGGAAAAGAGCAAGTCAAGCTTTTCTTGTTACTTGAGACTGAAGAAACTCTTAAAGTGACACTTAATTGTAAATTGCACTAATTGAAATAAAGAGCCCTTAGGAATGGCTAAAGGGCTAGTGGAAGAAGATAAATTAGGGATCATGCTTCCAAATGAGAGATAAGGGTGTGATAGACTGGAGATATGTATGAGGGATTGTGACTTAGCTCTTTAAGCTAAGCGACGGGATGGATTGACAATAGATGACGACCTAGGAAGACATGCCCCCATTGTAGGATAAGGGCATAGAAGATTGTATATCCTTAGAGAATAAACCTCTGGTTAGGAAGGATGACATATTGATTGAAGATGATTTTACAACTTTAGACATGAAGGAAAGAGACTTAGATGAGCTTTCTCTCTCTCTCTCTCTCTCTTAGCTCTAACTTTTGCCTAAGCCGCCTTTTTTGGGTTTTTAACTTAGCGAGCTTGTATTTGGGGAGAAAACATTCCACCATGATTTGGGCCGTTGCTTTGAGGGGCTCTGGTCTTTGAATTCTAGATTTGACAAAGGCCTTTTTTGAACTTGTTGCCCTTATTGAGGTGCATTGTTTGATTACCTAATGTGCAATAGGTAATTCCATTTCATTTGCTCTTTGTGCTTCAATTGTTTAATGAGAGGTCTATTACTTGACCTTCTTTGATTAGGAGCCGATGAAGTGATAGCTGATTTGTGAGCACCTCAAATTCTGATTCATGCTAATTATGGTGGGTTTAATTGATTGTCCGTTCATCTCTTTTTTCCCCTTTTTCTTTTTCTCATCTCTTTTTTTTTGTTTTTTTGTTTTTTATTTTGTTCTCTCTCTCTCTCTTTTTTCTTTTTATGGCTCATCCAAAACAAGGAAGAAGAAAAGAAAATGTATGTGCATTTCTATAAAGGAAACTTTGTTACAAGATGACAAAAGGAACTGTTATGGTTGACAAAAATAAAGAAAAATAAGACGACAGACTCCGACTCAGATTTAGACTCAGACTTTGAGATTCAGACTCAGGTTTAGACTTAGAATTCAATCTCATATAGGTCAGATTAGCTAAACTTGAACTACTCCATGACATGCTTTCTGAGACTGAGGTAAGGTGGGGTTAAGTTATAACTAGATTCCTCATCACTGTTCAGGTTGGTAGTGGGGAATTCAGCTTGAAATGATATACTTTGGATGCAATCTTCAACTTTTGACATAGTTGCAACCAAAGCTTTGAAGGTGGGTAGGTACTGAGTTAACAAGTGGGCTCTATAGGCAGGAAGTAGATTCTTGACAATGATATCTACTTGTTCTTGCTCGGTGTGAGGCCTCCCTCGAACACTGGCCTGGTCCGCTAGAGGGAACCAGAATGCTGATTCGGGTTTAGACTCACGATGGAACCCTCGGGTTCAGATTTGGTTGATTTTGAAAAATGATTTTTAGGAGTCACCACCCTAATTTATTTTAAATAGAAAAAATTAAGGAAAAACCCAGTTGACTCCAATTTATTAATTTTGCAATTAATTTACCCAAGGATAAAATCACTAGCCTTGAACCAAGGTGAGCTCAGGGACTAGGTTTTTTGTTTTAAATAATCAAAATTTGGCTCTTAAGTTTAATTTGACTTGAAAATTGGATTTCATAAATGACATTTATAAGATGATTTTAAAGCAAATGCATGAATATGGCAAAATATGAATGAATGGTGAAAATAAAACATTCACAAATTAATTAAAAAAAGAAAAAAGAGGGAAAAGAGATTGATTGGGATTTGGATTTGAGGTTTGGATTTAGATTCCAAACATGCCTACGTACCCTATTGAATGGGGATCAAAACCCACATAGTTCGTTCCACGGTTAAGTGGAGGGGTTTAGGAGCTGATCAGATTGATTTTGGTTTGAGTGTGTTGAAAGTGAGTAAAAAGGCTGATACCTTGATTTTTGGTGGGCGAAGTGATAGCTGATTTGTGAGCACCTCAAATTCTGATTCATGCTAATTATGGTGGGTTTAATTGATTGTTCGTTCATCTCTTTTTTCCCCTTTTTCTTTTTCTCATCTCTTTTTTTTGTTTTTTTGTTTTTTATTTTGTTCTCTCTCTCTCTTTTTTTTCTTTTTATGGCTCATCCAAAACAAGGAAGACGAAAAGAAAATGTATGTGCATTTCTATAAAGGAAACTTTGTTACAAGATGACAAAAGGAACTGTTATGGTTGACGAAAATAAAGAAAAATAAGACGACAGACTCCGACTCAGATTTAGACTCAGACTTTGAGATTCAGACTCAGGTTTAGACTTAAAATTCAATCTCATATAGGTCAGATTAGCTAAACTTGAACTACTCCATGACATGCTTTCTGAGACTGAGGTAAGGTGGGGTTAAGTTAGAACTAGATTCCTCATCACTGTTCAGGTTAGTAGTGGGGAATTCAGCTTGAAATGATATACTTTGGATGCAATCTTCAACTTTTGACATAGTTGCAACCAAAGCTTTGAAGGTGGGTAGGTACTGAGTTAACAAGTGGGCTCTATAGGCAGGAAGTAGATTCTTGACAATGATATCTACTTGTTCTTGCTCGGTGTGAGGCCTCCCTCGAACACCAGCCTGGTCCGCTAGAGGGAACCAGAATGCTGATTCGGGTTTAGACTCACAATGGAACCCTCGGATTCAGATTTGGTTGATTTTGAAAAATGATTTTTAGGAGTCGCCACCCTAATTTATTTTAAATGGAAAAAATTAAGGAAAAACCCAGTTAACTCCAATTTATTAATTTTGCAATTAATTTACCCAAGGATAAAATCACTAGCCTTGAACCAAGGTGAGCTCAGGGACTAGGTTTTTGGTTTTAAATAATCAAAATTTGGCTCTTAAGTTTAATTTGACTTGAAAATTGGATTTCATAAATGACATTTATAAGATGATTTTAAAGCAAATGCATGAATATGGCAAAATATGAATGAATGGTGAAAATAAAACATTCACAAATTAATTAAAAAGAGAAAAAAGAGGGAAAAGAGATTGATTGGGATTTGGATTTGAGGTTTGGATTTAGATTCCAAACATGCCTACGTACCCTATTGAATGGGGATCAAAACCCACATAGTTCGTTCCACGGTTAAGTGGAGGGGTTTAGGAGCTGATCAGATTGATTTTGGTTTGAGTGTGTTGAAAGTGAGTAAAAAGGCTGATACCTTGATTTTTGGTGGGCGAAGGGTTTTACTAGGCCGAAGTTCCGTTTTATCATGATCGGGTGATTGGATAGATTGAAAGATTAATTAATTAATATGATGAAAAGGATGGGTGGATTAATTAATTAAAAAGATTAATTAATTAATTTGGATGAAAAAGTGGATTAAGAAAAAGGATTAATTTGATGTTAGAAAAAAGTGATTAATTAATTAAAAGGATTAATTAATTAATTCGGATGAAAGGTGGATTAAGAAAAATGATTAATTTGATTTTTGAAAAAGGGATGACTTTTCAAAAAAAGTGTGATTAATTAAAAATTTTAGTTAATTAAAAAGATTAATTAACTTGGTTAGGGTGAGGTAATTAATTAATTAAAAAGATTAATTAATTAGAGAGTAATTGGAGGGAGAAGAAAAGAGGAATTTGAAGATAGCCATCTACTCAAATTCAAGGGATGTGTGAAAATGAGGGAATGGGGAGCCTATTTATAGGCAAATTGATAGAGGGTAGTTTAGGTAATGGAAATGTGAAAAGACCATGGGGATAGGGTCAGAAAATGGCTGATAACTAGGCAAAAAGGGGTAAAAAAGTCATTTTACACACGTGGGGCCCACTGGAGCATATTGGTATGTGCCCTGGCGCGGCGCCGCACTAGGCCTGTGCAGCGCCGCATCAGGCCTTTGCGGCGTGCCGCAAAGAGGCAGTGCGGTATCGCGCAGACCTAATGCGGTGCCGCACACCTCCCGTGCGGCACGCCACGTGGCATGGCACTCTTCTCGAGGTAGTTCCTTTTTTTTTTTTTAGAGATTGGTTGTTGGCATGGAGTTTGAGAAATTTGGATGCCTGGTGGCAATGTAAATGAAGTCTAAAAAAAAATTCTTTCGGGGGCGCTGCCCCCGAACCCCTGCCTGCTAACCGGTTAACGGGACCACCGTAATAGCTTCGCACAATGAGTTAAATTCAACAAGTGCTAAGGCTGCGATTGAATGCTGAGGGTGTAAAATTAAGGGTTCACACTCGGTTGGCCCGTTTACAATTTAAGCAGCTTTAGTCCTCCACCTAGTGAGGAACATGGAGAAGGACTCACCTAAAAGTTGCTTTGTGGTTTCTAAATCCCTTCTTGTAATGTCCACTTCACTATTATAGTGGTATTGTTTGACAAATGCCTTGCAAATGTCCTCCTAAGTCTGTTTTTGGGTGTCATCCAAGTTAATAAACCATCTTAGGGTGGTATCCGTGAGGGTTTGATGAAAGAGTTGAGCAAAGAGCTCATTGTTGATACCAAAGGGATGCATTGCCCCCACATACTTCTCTAAATGGATCTTGGGGCAAGTAGTACCATCAAATATGTCCAAAATCAGCATCTTGAACTTTGGTGGAACTCTTGCATTAGGAAATAAGCTCAAGGAGCCTATATCAACTAGGTTCTCTTTCTTCTTCAGATTCTTTAGCATTTTTTCCATGCGCTTCACTTTTTCCATGAAGGCTTTGATTTCAGGGTTGACTTCCTTCCTTTAGAAAGGATCCGCGAGTCGAGAAGTGAGAGTAGGGGTGAAATTTGGTGGTTGAACTGTAATGGGTTTAAAAGGTAAATTATTTCTTATGAATTCAGGTAGTGGTGGGATGGTGTCAGTGTTTGGAGGCTTTTTGTCTCTGGAATCAGCTCTGGAAGTGAATCCATAAACAGGATAAATAGCGGGTCTTAGGTCAGATTTGAGTAGTTTTGGGTCGGTTGAGTTTTGGGCCAGGGAGGTCTGTTCCAACATGGTACGGACATCTTCTATGATAGCCCTCCTTTGGGCTTTGAGTATGTCTTTGAAAAGAGCTTCTTGCCTCTTCATCATAATATCTTGGTGTTCAAAGAGCTTAGCAAAAAGCTCATCAAAGATTTCATCAACTCTGGTAGCAGTGTCTTCATCTCCAGGGATAGACATTTTGTCAACATTTGAAAGGGAAAAGGAACTGAGTTAGTATTAAGCTTTGGAAAAAAGGGTTATGGGGAGGTGTGACAAACCAAAGGATCTTAGGTTTAAAGACAATAGATGATAATGTCTTATGGTTAGGTTGATGGTGTATAGGTTAAGATAAGGGTAGAGGTGTATGATGTTAGTTAGGAATGTATTTAGCTAAGGGAGCTAGGTCATATTTTAGCTTTGGGTGGCTAGATCATATTTTAGCTTTAAGTGGCTAGGTCAGAATTTAGCTTGGGGTGACTAGGTGAGATTTTAGCTTTGAGTGGCTAGATAAGAATTTAGCTTTGGATGATTGGGATTGTGATTTATGAATGGTTTACCATGGGCTTAAGGATAGAGTGACCATGGGTTTTGCGATTGGGTATGGATGTACCATGGATTTGGATGTTAGGTGGACCATCGGTTTAGTGATAGTTAGATAATAGGTTAGACTAGATCATGGGCTTAGATGGGCCATGAGCTTGGATAGTAATATAAGAGATGAAACCTAGTTTAGTTTAGGTAAGGATTAGAGTGGCACTAAGTCAGTATTTAGCTTTGGTAAGGATGGTTAAGGATAATGCTATATTAGTGTTTAGCTTGGGTAAGGACTACGAAAGATGAAAGCTAGATTGGTGTTTAGCTTGGGTAAGAGTTGTGAAAGATGAAAGCTAGGTTAGTATTTAGCTTTGATACGGATTATGAAAGATGAAGCTATGTCAGTGTTTAGCTTGGGCTAGGTTAGTGTTTAGCTTGGATAAGAATTATGGAAAAGGATGAGGGTACCATAGACGGGTTTATTTTTACCATGAGTTTGACATGGGTTTGGATAAGATTGGACCATAGGTTTTGGGTGAACCATGAGTTTTGGGCTTTGACCAAGCATTTAGGTGGACCATGGATTTTAGGTGTTGACCGTGGATTTAGATGGACCATGGGCTTTGGGTTTTGACCATGGGTTTAGGTGGACCATGGGCTTTGGCTTTTGACCATGGGTTTAGGTGGACCATGGGTTATGAGCTTTGGGGTGTTGACCATGGGTTTAGATGGACCATGGGTTTTGAGTTTTGACCATGGGTTTAGGTGGACCATGGGTTTTGAGCTTTGGGTGTGAAGGTGTTTAGATAGGTTTTTGACTCTTCACAAGGTTCAAGCTATGATGCATGTTTGCATGAATGAAAAGGTTTCATGATAATGACATACCAAGTTTAGTATTATGGCACATATAATCCTAAAGGAAGGTTTTATAAGTCATTCCATGAAAGGTTTAGGGTGGTTTAAAGGGAACCCATCACACTAGAGATGCGATATACCTAACCACATGTGAGACAAGGAGCCTCGCGTGGGTCTAATGGTACGTGCATACTTGTTACACCTCTAAAAGGATTAGAGGATACGTCGTGGGCTGGATGATCTCACTATCGGCAAGCAGACCTAGGGAAGGTTGCCCACTCAATGTTACTTTCTATCCTTTGTTTTCTTAGAAGCTAGGTTTTTGTGGACCAGGAGTCCGATGTAGTGATGCATGATAGAGTTATTTCGCGTTTAAAGCCAAACTTGATATTTTACCAAAAGTAATCCACTTTATCTTTTATTTAAAAAAGATTTTAATTCCCCAGTGGAGTCACCAACTGTGAGGCCTTACCCCAGCACCAGTCCGATCCACCAAGGAATCGAAATGCTCTTCAGAAGAAACTCCACGATTGGAACTCGCTGTGAGTTCAGAAAATTGATTTTTGTGATTTTGGAAGTTTTGAAAGTGAGTCACCACTTTAATTTACTTTTTTTAATTAGAAAAATTAAAGAAAACCCAAATTGATTGACTCCAAAAATGTTTTGATTTTGTCCCAATAGAAAAAGCACCAATCCGCGAGTGACCAAAGAGGGTTTGGGAATCAGGTTTTGGTAATTACACAATTTGAGAAAAAATGTATTTTTCTTTTATTCGACTAAAATTGCAAAATAACTCTTAAAAAGGAATTTTCGTGTATGCATAAACAGAAATATAATGATGAATGAAACAGATATATATGATGAGATGGAATGACAATTGTAGATAAACAAGCAAAATAGATCTTACTTAATTATTACAAGATCAAAACAATTGAAATAAAGAGGATCTTTCCTCTAGCCCTTATGGGTACTAGGAAAAGCACACATTCCACAACTAAGCTAATATAAGATCATAAATAAAAGATTAATATAAATAAATCAAAATAAAAAGGAAAAAATATTGATAAAAAGATTTTGGAGTTGATGCCTTTCAGAATGGCAGCTTGCGTATCCTATTGAATAGGAATCAAACCCCACGTGGTTCTTCCTTCTTGCAACGGAGGGATTTTGGAAAAGAGTGTTGGTTTGTTTATTAGTTAATTATGATTCTTAAATTAATAAATTTTAGATCTTTTCTGTTTTAGACCTAAAGAGAATTATATATCTAAGTTTAGAATTTTGAAAATAGAAAGAAGATTATACCTTTACTTTCTTGATTTTCGGATGAACGGGATGAGTTTAACTTCGGATCTAAGCTCCACTTTTGGATTTAGGACCTTGAAGTTGAACCTTAACAGCAAAAAGTTAGCAAAATAGCATAATGAATGTAAATTAAAAAAAAATTGAAACAACAGCTTTCGCATCAAATTTCAAGCAAAACTTAAGCACAATAAGTAGAGCAGTACAGGAGGATTTTTGCCTTGGAATTCCCCCCCCAAATGGGCTGGAAGGAGGCTCTATTTATAGAGCTAGTGAAGCGGGTGCCAGCAGCACTGGCAGCACAGGCGGCACCCATAGCATGCCGGCCAGTTGGGCAGCACAATAGGCATGCCGCCCATACCGCCGGCATGGATTTCATGTTGCCTATAGGGTGACACGTCCGGCATACCGCCCAGAGAGGTGGCGTGCCGCATGCGTGCTGACGGCTAGTTCGACCTGTTTCTTACTTTTTATCCATTTCTGGTCCATTTTAGTTCTGATTCAAGCTCAGTTTGATTCTATGAGTTCATGACTAAAAAGCAGTCGACTGGAGGTGAAAGATTCAGGAAATTTATTTTTCAATGAGGCGCTGCCCCCTTGACCCCTGCCCGCTAACTGGCTAGCGGGATCGCCATATGCGTAATGCACTATTATTAGTAAGTGTCAAGCTGCAGCCGGATCATAAAGGTGCAAATTTGAGGGTTCACAATCTCCAAAATAGCTTTTGACTTTGCTGGATCTACCTCTAGTCCTCTCTTACTAACCATATACCCCAAAAACACTCTGGATGATGCCTCAAATATACACTTGGTGGGATTCAACTTGAGATTATATTGGTGAAATCTAGAGAAAAATCACCCTAAGGTGTATAGGTGATCCTCTGCTGTTTCAGACTTTATTACCATGTCATTGACATATACCTCAACATCTTTATGTATCATGTCATGAAAGATTGTGGTAGCCATTTTTTTAGTAAGTTACCCCTGCATTTTTCAAACTAAAAGGCATAACCTAACAGCAGTACGTACCCACTCAATCACAAAACTAGTCTTTTCTTTGTCAAGAGGATGGACATGAATTTGGTTGTACCCTGCATATAAATCAGTCAAGGAGACTACTTCATATCTGGCCATGCGGTCAACTAACAAGTCAATATGAGGTAATGGAAAATCATCCTTGGGGAAAGCTTTGTTTAAATCCCTATAATCCATGCACATCCTGACTTTCCCATCTTTCTTTGGTACTGCAACAATGTTTGCAAACCAAGAAGGATACGTTATTGGCTCAATGAACCCATTGTCTAATTACTTAGTGACTTCTTCCTTGACTTTTAAGGATAACTCTGGTTGCAGTGGTCACAGCTTCTGTTTGATGAGCTTTACATGCTCATAAGTAGGAATTTTATAAACAGCTGTAGTTAGATCCAGCCCAGTCATATCCTTGGGTTCCTAAGCAAAGCAATCTAAGAAGTCTTGGATCATTTTACTCAAGCCATCCTTGTCATGACTTGATGATGCAATCAATGTAGTTTTTGGTTTTTCATTCATGCCAAAACTTATTGATTTGTTGCCTTTTTTTACTTTATTTAATATTTCATTCAAATTAGATTCAAGACAAGGAAAGGAAACAGGAAGCACAAGATCATAAGAAGAAAAGTTGAGCTTTTTATTATGAATAAAAGAGTCATTGTCCATTATTACATTGAAATTAAACGAAAAACCAAAAGGTTCGACTATCGATTCAAATGAGGAATTAGAACTACAAGACTCTGACTCGGGTTCTAACTCGAACTCGAATTCTGACTCAGACTCAGATTCTAGTTCATACTTGGACTCTAGCTTGTACTCTAACTCAGACTTGCCACCCTCTCCTTTCTTCTCATAATACCAGTTGTCATATCAGGTTTGAGTTGTTTGGATGAATTTGGTTAAGTCAGCCACTTCTTCATCTCTTATCATGCAAATTTGCTCAAAGAGAGAAGCCTCCATATTATCCTCCCAATCTCGCTCCAACATGAAAACTGGTTCATAGTCTTCTAAGAAAAGCCTGACATCACAAAAAAGTTCAAAACTAGGGATTAGCTTCTTAGTAATGGGACAGACCCAAGGTTCCGGAAAACTATAGTATGGAAAATTCTCACCCTCCTTCATAAAGTATTTATTAAGTGTTTTGAAATAAGGGCACATGGGCCGATCATATGACTCACCTTTCTTGAGGGCTGCCATTTTCTCTTTAGCCCTTTTCTCTGCCTCAGCTAGATCTTCTTTTATAGGTTTGTAACCCAGACTAAATGACGGGCTAGCCACAGGGTATTCTTTGAACTGGCTCACTCCTTGCTGCCTCTTACCCAATCCTAATCTAGGAAAATAATTCATTTTTTTCAATATATTAGCCACAGCAATATTTCCATAAGGGTCGAAACCAAAAGGCACAAGCTCAAGCTTTTTACCTCCTTCTTCCTCTATGAATTATACTTTCTCAAAAGCAAAACCTGATAATGGCAGAGTTGGCAGCTCAGGTTGTATCTCTAGAATTGGTACAGAGCTTGAGACCTCATTTTTTCCATATATATCCCCCTTAACAGTGACAATAGAAGATCCATAAGGGAATTTTACCTTTTGATGGAGGGAAGAGGGGATAGCTTTGGCCTGATGTATCTAAGGTCATCCAAGGAGGAGATTAAAGCATGCTAGTACATCAATAACTTGAAATGGGATAGGATAAGTGACAGGTCCAATGATGACATCCAAGGTAGCCATACCTAGGACCTCCCTCTTTATATTGTCATATGCCCTTACAATCTAGTCAAAAAGTGTAAAGTCCAAAGCCTCTAACCCCAAGCAACTTGCTACTTTGAATGGACAAACATTTAAAGCAGACCCATTGTCTATCAATACCATAAGAACTATTTTCCCTTGAGTAAGGACTATTATGTATAAGGCATGGTTGTGATTCAGCTCCCCTTTGGGTAGGTCATGGTCATTGAAGGAGATAGAGGTAGCTTTTGTAGTATTAGTGAGAGAAGCCATTAAAGTCTCAGGGGTGATGTCTATAGGAGCTTGGCATTGGTTCAATACCTTGCAAAGAGCTTAGCGATGAGGGTAAGATGATTAAATAAGGTTCCAGATAGATATGTTGGCTTAGGTATTTTTCAATTGCTTAAGGATGGAATCTTCATCAGGTTCAATGCTTCTTTTTACTTCTCAGTAGGGGTTGGGATAGGTTGGATAAGTGACTGGCCATCTTATTGAGTAGGTGCTTGGTAGATCCTACCACTCCTCGTTATAGCATCAATCTCTTCCACAAGATTACTCAAATCCAAAACACAACAATATTCAGAAGCTGACCGAATCAAAGATAGGATCAACTTCGAGATTAGTGGTGGCGATGAGGTTAATTTGGTGGTTAGGGAGATGATTAGTGGAAATGTTGGGTCTTAGTTTAGGAGGTATGATGTCCTTACTATCTATAAGATCTTATATTTTATGCTTCAAATTCTGACATATTTCTATTTTATGGCTAGCCCTTTGGTGATACTCACAGTATTCATTAGGATTGTGATTTGCAGAAAGTGGGTCAGAAGGAGCTCTTGGTTCCAGGGGCTTGATCAACTTAGCTTCTAAGCCTTTTTTGTATACCACAACAAGAGAAACCCCTAATTCAGTAAAGGGCCTTCTCTCTAATCTTAATGGCTGATGATGAGAAATGGCAAATATCTCCCCTTCCTTCTTATTTTTTGAGGTGGTGACATTAGCTTGGTAGGGAGTACTCTTCTTGTATCTGTTATGGGTGGTCTCATCTTTGATGTGGCCACTTTAGATAAAATCTTCTATTTTGGAGCCAGTGGCAATAAGTGCTTTAAAGCTCAGGAGGTATTGAGTGAGGAGATGATTTTGGTATACTGGCAAAAGGTTCTTCACAATTATATCAACCTGCTCTTGCTCAGTTGGTTGATTCACCATTTGGGCTGCCTTTTCTCTCCACCTCGTAAGGAATGAGGAGAAAGATTCCTTTGGGTTTTGCTTAGTAGTCTCTAGATCTCTCCTTGTGATATCCACTTCAATGTTATACTCATACTACTTAACAAATGTATTATAGATATCATCCTAAGTCATTTTCTTACTTATATCTTGGTTTAAAAACTATTTTATACTAGTTCTAGTGAGAGATTGTTGAAACAATTGGGTAAGGAGCTCATTATCAACCCCCAAAGGAGCCATTGCCCCTAAATATATCTTCAAGTGTGTCTTAGGGCATGCTGTCCCATTGAATCTATCCAGCATTGGCATTTTGAACTTTGGTGGAATTCTGGCATTAGGAAAGAGGTCTAAAGAACTGGCATCAATCATATCATCATGCTTCTTAGTGTTTTTTAGGGCTTTTTCCATAACCTCAAATTTTTCCATTAAGGCTTTAGCATTTATATGGGAAGAAAATTCCTCTCCTTGAAAAAGATTCAAAGGAGAAGGAGTGGTAAAATAAGTGGCATTTGGTATTTGGGAAGTGATAGGTGATGGGGTAATATCTGAAATTGGGATAGAGGGTGAAATGATATTTGGAATGCAAGGTGCATCAACTGTAGCCTTTCCTTTACTAGTCAAGTCAATAGGGACATTGGGGGAAAAAGACGTATTTACAGTAGCTTGGGTCATGTTTGGAATGGTTTGGATTGGTGTAGTATTTGAACTAAAGCCGGTTCGACTCATCATAGCTTGAACCTCCTCCAAAATGGACTTTCTCTGCTCTTTGAACTGGGCTCGCTGGGCCTCCAAAATAGCTTGAAAATTCCTTTCTTGCTTTAAGAGAAGATTTGTTAAGAATGAATTCAACTAGGCCCCTTCCTCTGTATTAGCTGTATTCAGACCACTTTCTCTCAATCCACTTATTCCCTCAGCCATCTTAGGTACCTTGTGATAAAGAAAAAGGTAGACAAAATGAGTATAAGACCAAGGTAATACGGCAGGATGACAGACCTTTGGGCTAGCAATGGTGTTTTAGGGGTGGGTATTTTAGTGAACCATAGGCTTGGTGAGCTCTCCACTTGTTTCAAGGTTCTTGGATGATGAATGTATGCATGAATGTATGTGTGCATGAATGAAAAGTCATTTCATGAATACAATAAGGCTTCTTTTATAGTGCATACAACTTAAGGTCCAAGTTCTAAGTTTATTACATGAAAGGGACAAGGTAACTTGGTTTGGGGTACCCGTCACACTAGAGCAGCGATATACCTAACCACATGTGAGTCAAAGAGCCTCGCGTGGGTCCAATAGTATGTGCATACTCGTTACACCTTTGAAAGGATCAAAGGATTCGTTACAGGCCGAATGATTTCACTATCGACGAATAGACCTAAAGAGGATTACCCACTCGTTGTTACTCACTATCCGTTGTTTTCCTATAACTAGGTTGAATGGCAAAGAGCCTATACAAGTGATGCATGCAAAGTTACAATTATATTAAAAGGCCAAAATTTTTTAACCAATTAGTAGTCCTCTTATTTTTTTCTTTTAAAAAGAAAATTTGTCCCCTGTAAAGTCGCCAACTGTGAGGCCTCACCCGAGCACCGGTCCGATCCGCTAAAGGGAATCAAAATGCTTATTTGGGAAAGAACTCATAAAGAAGCCCTCAAGCTTATTTTGAAAATCATTTTAGAGTCACCACCTTAATTTGTTTTTATTTAAAAAAAATATAAGGAAAAAACCAATTTGACTCCCATCATTACCCAAAGGAAATAGATCACTAGCCTGAAAACCAAAGAGGATTCGGGGACTAAGTTTTCAGTTTAATAAAACATGTTTGGCTAAGTAATATAAAAGTAACTTAAAATATGTTTCATAAACAATTTAAGATGCAGGGACAATTTTATAATGTGTATGACCATTGATTCCAATAATAAATATAAGTAATAGTCCAAAATAAAATTAACATTACAAATAAAATCTAAAACATAGAGGATACCTCCTCTAGCCCTTATGGATTCTAGGGAAGTCATACATTCCCCAAACTAATCCTAATAATAAAGCAAAGAAACAAACATAAAAGTAAGTGAAGACGATGATAGGTGGATAGTTGATTAATTTTAATTGGATTCGATACCTGAACCAAGCATGCCTACGTATCCCTTTGAATAGGAATTAGAACCCACGCAGTTCTCCCTTCTTGCGAAGGGGTTAGTTTAGCCTAGCCACTTTATTATATTTTGATTGATTGATTAAAAGAGGGTTGAATTAATTAATTAATTTAATTGATTATCGAGTTGATTAGCTAGCAACCTAGATGAATCAATTTAATCAACTAACTGAAATAGACAATAACCAAATAGAAAGGAAAAGAAGATTACCTTACGCTTTCACAGCTTGGGGACGTAGGGCGGATGGAGCGAACGACCAAATCACAATTCCACCTTCTCCACACAAGAGACACAAGCCTTGGACCACTAGAATGCAACTTCACCTTCTCCACACTACGGACACGAGCCTTGGGCAAGAGACTTGCCTCGAACAGATGAGTAGAAAGCCTTAAACTAGTCGAGTAGGAATCAAGGAGAAATCACCCAACATGCTTTGCAAAGCAAGGAGCAAAAGCAAAGCAATTTACTTGAGGTTAGTGCTTTTTAAGCCTTTAAGTCTGTGTGTCTTAAGAGTAGAGAGACCACCTCTATATATAGGGGGAAGAATGAAGCATAGAGGCTAAAATTTCCAATATAGGAGCAAAAACATACCGTAAGTGCCGCACAAACCTTTGCAACATCGCAGAGGTCTCTGCAGTAATGTCACAAAATGCTCTGCAACACCGTAAGAGGCTTACGGCATATGCGGCAATCAGCTGTGATTAGCCCGTTCTGCCCATTTTCACCCATTCTCGCTCATTTCTCATCCATTTTCCATTATTCCAATTACATTGCACCTGTTATTGAGTCTCAGATGTTTTGATTCGTTTCCTGACTGAATGGTCTGTAATTCTAAGAGGTGCAGAATTAAGGGTTCACACTCTTTTAGGCAGACCTCTATGTTTTCTTTTTCCTATATATTTGCTTTTAGATCTCAATTTCTTCTTATGGGGGGTTCATATCATGTCCATTAACTTATAAAACTCAAACAAATGGTCAGAAGTGAAGAGTATAAAAGGAAAACTATAAACACATAATAGATGAGAAAAATTACATAACAAAAGGGAATAGGGCATATTCTTTAGCCTGTAGCCATGATGGGCCTAGTTGCACTCCATTCTAATGCACATGAATTAACTTCTTCTTTTTTTTTTTCTTTTCATATTGTCATGCAATTAATAATTATTATGCTTATATTAATAGAAATCGTGTTTTATGAATCCAAATTTACATATTTAATTTAGAAAAATTAAGAACCAGTTTTGATCTTCAAAATCAAATAGTTAAACAAAATAAAGCATAAATACATAAACTAAACAGAATGATCACATAAACACAATGACAATAAAAAGAAATAACTAAACAAAATCCAAATAGGTGACCTATCTCTTGGCATTTCAAACCATGAGAGATCTAAAAGCACTGGGAATCCTTGGTCTTTGGAATTCAACTTTTTGTGGCTATTATCATAGTTATTACCTCTTCTAATCGCGAGATTCATTCACAAGTTTTAGATCTTTAGTTCTCAGAGATCATGTTTTCTGTTTCTATTAAAAAAAAAAATTTTTTTTGTTTTTCACAATCCTCTAACCTTTCCCCATCTTAAAGGACAAAACCCTAGCCTTTAGAATAAACTAAAACCCCTTAAAAATCTAAACTAGAAAAAGCAAGTAGCCTTTGATTAGAAAAAAGCTCCCCTTTTATAGATTGGAAGGAAAATCCTTTCCTTTTTTTCAAATATCTTTTAGATTAGGAAACATGCGGTGCATGCCTTATATGCACCCAATGCATAGGAGTAAGAAGAATATATGAACCAGAGAATCATAGGGCTCAAGCTTAAGCTTGCTCCCCCTGGTAGCCTAAACTTTGACTTTTTGACATTTTTGGAGCTTCCCACTTTCTGATTTAGGTTTTAACCTCCAAAAACCTCAAAACTAGTACTTGTGAACTTATCTCTTGATAGAAAAGGCTCTTGTATTCCTCATCAAGATTTGGGTGTTGAAAATTAAACGCTCACAGTTTGCCCCCAATTTGCCTTACTTTGATTTTCAAAATAAGGAAAATTATAGTTTAACTGCAACTTAATTTCCTTCCTCAACTCACACACAATAACCTAGAAAGCCTTGCAACTCTAGCAGAACTAACCTTCTTTCTAACTTCTGTTAAAGAGTCCTTGCACTTTTCATTCTGATAATGCCCATACAATGGCCATTGTCATCCTTGTTTGCTCTTATGCACCAAGAAGGAGGGTTGAATTGGTGGGAAATTAAAATTTAGATGGAAAAGAGATAGGGAAAGAGAATGAACACAATCGATTTTATAGTGGTTTGGGTATTAACGAACCCTACATCCACTCCCCAATCTCAATTAGGTATTCTACTACTAATTGATACTTCCAAGGAGTTTCAAGCTTACTCCAAACTTACAATGTATTCAATGGTTCACACACAACACTTTCAAGTGTTTCCCTTAGGTTCACACTTAAACCTATACCAGAGTTTTCTGATGGCTCACTCTTAACCTAATACTTTGTGTTTTCAAGGCTAACACTCAACCTTACTTGAGCAATCAATGCTCTTACAATAATCAAATAATAACAATACAAGATTAAGATATGAGATTTGAAATTGCAAAGATTTAGCTCTTAATGGATGTTTTTTTTTTTTTTTTTTTGTTAGGATGTTTGAAGAAGGTATTTATATGATTTTCTTCTTCAAATTCTTGTTAGAAATAGTATGAAATTAATGATTTCATGACAGCTTTAAAATCTTGTTTCAAATTTGCATTTTGACTAAAGTCGCGATTGGTACCAGAATTTTGCAGTCATGATCTCCAGTTTCCACAATGGCTAGTCACATGTGGCTTTTATTAGTTGGCTCCTTTATATGTCTATTGCAGCATATGAATTTAGTATAAAAGTCACGGTCGCGACTACTATTTCACGGTCACTAATTCAATATTGTGCCTATAGTCGCAATCGTGATTCGCTCTATATGAATTTTGAATTAATTGCCTTTTGAAGATCTTGGTCACGATAACATGGTCGTGGTCACGATTTAGTGGTCATGATCGCGAATATGGTATAATGGTCGTGACTCAGAAGCTAAGCAATCATCTTAGAGGGATACCAATCTTCTATCAAATCCAATCAATTAAACAAGTTATAATTTGCATAAATCAACACTTAAATAAACATTAGATAGCTTTCAATTTGATTGGCAAAATCAAAATAGAGATTGACTAAGTTTTGAAATAACTTAGGTCAACAATCTTCCCCTTTTTGATTTTGATAATCAAATTGAATTTAAATATAAAATAAAATAACTTAAAATTAAATTGAATTGAAAGTTCTCCCCCTCAATTGGTGCAAGATAAACATATCTAAAAATTTTTGAATTCTTAAACATAAACATATTTTATATATTTTTCTCCCCCTTAACACGTTCTCCCCTTTCAACATATTTATTTTATATTTAAGTTCTTATAAAATTTTCTCCCCCTTTGGCAATATCAAAAAGGAATGAATAGAATGAAAATGAATAGACAAAAGCTAAACAAAACTAAATTGAAGAAAATATATAATTGCATTCAATTAATTTCTTGATACTAAAATTGCCAAGAGAAATGCACAAAAAATACAAAAATATTTTAAGATTCATCTCCCCCATTTTTCGGTTCCTCTTCTTCTTCTTGAGTTTCCTCCTCATGTAACTCTTCCTCTTCTTCACTAAATTGCCAATCTTGGAGGTTACATTAAGGGAGACCCATATGACCTTGCATATCAAAGATATCTTGGTGAATATGGTTTAAGAGAGATAGTCTATTCAAGACTTTTTGAAGAAGTCTATTTGTTTCATTTTGAGTTTGAGATGGAGGCACAATGGGGGCAACTTGAGGTTCTTCTTCCCTTACTTAGCTAGATTCTCCAATCACAACTCTTAATCTTTTTCTAGTTCTTTTTTGAATCCCAATATCTCCAAAAATATATTCATATTTCCCTTCTTTTTCTCTCAATGCCTTTACATTGATCATGTATTGGAAATCTATAAAGGATTTTTTAATTGATTGTTGAAGAATGGCTTTGTTGGGTGAAGTAAAAGTCCCAACATTTTTTGCTATGATGATGTGGGAAGAAAGTAGAATTGCACTTTTTCTGATGGAGAAGAGGTGGAAGAAATTGTCAACAAGGAATTGAGCAGTTTAAATGCTCCTTCCTTTCACAAGACCATAAAGGAAGAAAAGATCTCTTTGGGAAACCTTTTCATTGCCATCTCCTCTAGCATTTATTATGAGGGTGACAATTCTGTGTAGAACCCAAATGGAAAGTGTTTTGATGTGTTTGGTAAGGGAGGATTTTGGATCGAATTTTAGTTCAATGGAAATTTCGGTCTAAAAAGGGTTTAGTTCAAGGGTGAAATCATTTGTGGTGTAGGTGCCTTCAGTTTGAAGACTAAAGATATTGGCAAGATCTTAGAGTGAAAGCTCATAAAATTTGCCGAAAAATCAAAAATCAATAGCATAGTGGCCATGGGTAGGATCAAGCTTTTTGTGTACAACTAGGGTGGCAAGAAATTCCCTAGTTAATTCATCATACCCCTCATCATCAACAAAAACAAATTTCCCCCACTCTAGATTTTTGAGGTAGCCAATAATATTATCCTCAATACCGAAGGTTTGAAGACAAACAAGGCTTAGTATTTCGGTGGGTATAATGGTTTTGTCTTGAATCCTAAGGAAATTTTGTTTTTCCTCTTGAGTGATCACCCTCATAAGTTTAAGAGAAGAGGGTGATTGGGAGGTTTGCACTTCTTTCCCTTTTTTAGATGGTCTTCTAGAAGCCAATTATAAAGAAAAGTAAGAGTATGAGAAAGATTTAAATGAAAAGTTAAGAGGAGAGTTTGAAAGTAATAGAATTTTAGCTATAAAATAATTTGGAGTGTTAAAGAATATGTAAAACTAAAATAATGGGGTATTTATAGGATAAAATAAGGTTAAAAATGGTCATAAAATGGCTAAATTTGTATTAAATTCAATTTTTCCCGTTGAAAAACGGCTAGATTTTTAAGAGCTGTCAAATTCTAAATAGCAACCGCGAATTTTGAAAATATCAAAAGTCGCATTCGCAATTTACAGATCGCAAGCAGGACTAAGGGTGCTAAAAGGTAACGACTATAATTTTGAATTTTGCGACCACGATTCACTTGTAGCGACCGCAAATTTTGAAAAATCAGAAATTTTTGAAAACTTTTGAGGAAAGATATATGCATTGCAATTGGCTTTATAAATCAAGATCATAATTAAATCCAATAAAGAAAATATATTTTATAAACTAAGATATCAACTGATCATGAGAAAGAAATTGAAGCAAATTTAAGCAAAGATACCAAAGATCAACCATAAAGCAACCAATATGCAACCAAAAAATCAAGAATATTGCACTAAGTTAAAAGCTTAATTTTAATTGAATTGAGAGTCATCTCAATTCAAGATAAAATATGAAAATAAAATATGAATAAGAATGTCATAAAATGCATAAAGTTTTGATGTATATGAAAAACTTTATGTAATTTTGAAAATCTAAGGCAATGAGATCCCATCTAGCATGCCAATTTTCCTTTTTATGAAATTTAATCTTTTTTCATTTAAGGGTTTTGTGAAAATATTAGCAAGTTAGTTAGTTATATCAATAAATTCTAATACAACATCGCCGCTTTGCACATGATCTCTCAAAAAATGATGCCTAATATCTATATGTTTACTTCTTGAATGTTGGATGGGATTTTTCGAAAGATTTATGGCATTTGTGTTGTCACATTTGATGGGAGTGTGATCAATCACTTCACCATAGTCCTTGAGTTGTTATTTCATCTAAAGAACTTAAGTGCAATAATAACTTGCCGCCACATATTTCCCTTCGGCAGTGGACAAGGCAACCAAAACTTATTTCTTGCTAAACCATGAAACTAAACATTCACCAAGAAAATGGAAAGTTCTGGAAGTGCTTTTTCTATCAAGTAAACTACAAGCATAATCCGCATCTAAAAATCCAATTATTGTAAAAGATGAGTTTTTAAGATAGCATAGCCCTAAATGTAATGTGCCTTGTAAATATTTTAAAATTCTTTTAACGGCATGCAAATGAGATTCCTTAGGACAGGATTAAAAACATTCACATATACAAACACTATACATTATATCGGGTCTAGATGCCATAAGGTAGGAAAGAGAACCAATCATACCTCTATATTTCTTCTCATTTATTAGCTTACCCTCTTCATCTTTAACAAGCTTAGTTGATGTGCTCATTGGAGTTTTGCTACTTTTGCAACCATCCAAGCCAAACTTCTTAAGAAGCTCCTTTGCATACTTAGATTGGTTGATGAAGATACCATCTTTGCATTGTTTGATTTAGAGTCTTAGGAAGAACTTGAGTTCACCCATTATACTCATCTCAAATTCCCTAGTCATACACTTGGCAAGTTCTTCACAAAGATGTTCATTAGTAGCACCAAATACAATATCATCAACATAAATTTTTATGTGCCATTTTACAAAAAGTGTTGTATCAACCTTGCCCTTTACAAAATCATTTTTCAAAAGAAATGTACTTGGCCTTTCATACCAAGCTCTTGGAGCTTGTTTTAAGCCATACAAAGCCTTGGTTAATTTAAAAACATGATTAGGAAGTTCA
The DNA here is from genome assembly GCA_947687605.1 of Reutealis trisperma. Classification (NCBI taxonomy): domain Eukaryota; kingdom Viridiplantae; phylum Streptophyta; class Magnoliopsida; order Malpighiales; family Euphorbiaceae; genus Reutealis; species Reutealis trisperma. The sequence goes on from CANTUT010000925.1 coordinate 138,146, forward strand.
TGATGTTCAAAACCTAGAGGTTGCTCAACATAAACTTCTTCCTCAATAAGTCCATTTAAGAAAGCACTTTTAACATCCATTTGAAAAATTTTAAAATCCATATGACATGCATATGCAAGCAAAATTCTAATAGCCTCTAATTTTGCTACCAAAGCAAAAGTTTTATCATAATCAATGCCTTCCTCTTTGCTATATCCTTTGGTAACCAATCTAGCTTTATTTCTAGTAATGAAGCCTTGCTCATCTAACTTGTTTCTATAAACCCATTTACATCCAATAATGGGATGATTTTTGGGTTTAGGAACAAGTTCCCAAACTTTGTTTCTCTAAAATTGGTTGAGTTCCTCTTGCATAGCAATCACCCAACTCTCATCATTAAGAGCCTCATTAATAGTCCTTAGCTCAATTTGAGAAACAAATGCAAGATTATTATCTAGGGCTTTAAAATGAGATCTAGTACTTACACCTTTAGATGTATCACCAATGATTTGCTCTTTGGGATGATTCTTAGAATATTTCCATTCCTTAAGAAGTCCTTGAACATCTTCTTCTTCTACATTTGATTGAGTCTCATGATTTTGTTGGTTTTCTACTTGATCTTCAACTTTCTTTGGAGTCTCATCTTGATCCATTCTAAGCTTTTCAAATTCACTTACAAGATCATCAAGAACACTACCTTTCCCAAGATCAAGTTTACTAGATTCATCAAATACAATATTCATAGATTCTTCAACTACCATAGTCTTTTTGTTAAAGATTCTATAAGCTTTACTAGTGGTAGAGTATCCTAGAAAAATACCTTCATCGATTTTAGAAGCAAATTTTCCAGGGTTATCCTTAGTATTTAACATATAGCATTTGCAACCAAATACTCTTAAATATGAAATCTTAGGCTTTCTTCCATTCCATAACTCATAAAAAGTTTTATTCAATATGGGTCTTTTAAAAACTCTATTTGAAATGTAGCAAGAAGTATTAACGGCTTCCACCTAAAAGTAAGTTAGCAAACCATACTCATTAAGCATGGTTCTAGCCATTCCAATTAAAGTTCTATTTTTCCTTTCTACAACACCATTTTGTTGAGGTGTTCTAGGAGAAGAAAAATTATGTGAAATTCCATGTTCATTGCAAAAGTTTTTAAAAAATTCATTTTCAAATTCTTTTTCATGATCACTTCTAATTTTGGAAATGAAATAGCCTTTTTCATTTTAAACTCTTTTTGCAAAATTTTTAAATGCATCAAAAGCATCACTCTTATAAGTCAAGAAACTAACCTAAGTAAATCTAGAGTAATCATCAATAAGCACATAGGCATACATCATTTCACCTAAACTAGCAACTCTACTAGGTCCAAACAAACCCATATGAATAAATTGAAGGGGTCTATAAGTACTTACGATATTTTTTGATTTATAGGATGATTTGTGTTGCTTTCCCATTTGATAAGGCCCACATGTCTTGTTCTTTGAGAATTTAATCTTTGGAAGTCCTTCAACAAGCTCATCCTTGCAAAGACTATGAAGAAGCTCCATGCTTGCATGTCCAAGCCTTTTATGCCAAAGCCAAGATTCATTGCTAATAGACATGAAACACTTGACATCTTGGTTAGCCAAATCATCAAAGTCAATCATGTAGGTATTGCCTTCCCTTTCACCCTTAAACACTACATTGTCATTAGCTAAAGTGGTGACAATGCATGCTTTAGAGTCAAAGATGACCTTATTACCTTTTTCACATAATTGACTTACACTTAGCAAGTTGAATTTTAAACCATCAACTAAAAGAAAATTTTTAATAAGAGAATGACTGTTCTTACCAATGGTACCAATGACAACTATCTTACCTTTGGCATTATTACCAAATGTGATGTTCCCACCTCTCTTTTCTTTCAAATTTGTGAAGAGGTTTGAATTTTTTATCATGTGTGTTGAACATCCACTATCTACATGCCATTTGTTTTTCTTGGTAGTGGATTTGAGACACACCTATAAGAAAATATTAATCATCATGTTTTAGGTACCCAAATATATTTGGGTCATTGGGGGTTAGCATTAGAAGAATCCTCAAGCTTGAGTTGAGCCTTCCTTATATAACAAAATAAATTTATATGACCATCTTTCAGACAATAATGGCACTTGAGTTTAGACATGAAAGTTCTTTTGGATTTTCCCATATTGTTATGAAATTTTGGTCTTTTCACAACATTATGACATGAATGCATACATGAACAAGTGTTATGTTGTGATTGTGTGTGCCTTTAAGCGTGCCTTTTTTTATACATAAATGCATGGTTAACTCTTTGAAGCTTAGCTCTTGAGTCTAGTGTAACCTTTTGAGTCCTTTTGGGACTTAGAGGTTAAGTGTGTGTTTTCACTCATCCCTTCTTAATTACCTCAATGCTAGAAGTTTGAGGAGTTATAGCCTTTATGAATATAGTGGGAGAGGATATGGATGGAGATGAGCTATCAAAGCCAGGACCATGTCTCACAAGGGGTGGCCTTTGTGATACAATAAGAGTATCCAAGGCTTCTTTTCCTTTGTAAAATTTTCAGATTAAGTTTCTTAATTCTTCAACCTTAATTTTCAAAGCATTTTTTTCTTTGTTTTCTTTATATAAAGAATTAAAAGAGAAGGTTTTAGAAGTGATTTCCTCTAATGAGCTTTTCAAACTAATATTGGACGTTTTCAAGCTTAAAACAAGTTTTTCTAATTCTTTAAAATTCTCCTCCAACTTAGAATGCTCTTCTTTAAAAAATTTCATTTTTGATTTATACTTTTTGCATTTCAAATTAATAGCTTTAATTATCTCATCCTCATCATACATATCATTATCAATATCATCACAAGATTGAGAGTTAGAGCCTACCTCATTTGATGAGTCCTCTAAGTCCATGAAACATAAGTTTGCAACATCCTCCTCCTCATCATCACTTGAGGAGTCATCATCCCATGTTGCTTAAAAACCCTTCTTCTTCTTCTCCTTGTCCCATTTCTTTTTCTTCTTGATGTTAGAACATTCCATTTTTATATGACCTTGCTTGCCACATTCATAGCAAGTAACGTCATTCTTCTTTTCCTTACTTGAGTTAGAGTTGTAATTTGATGATGATCTCCTAAAGGGCCTCTTTTCTTTCTTTTTTCTCTTGATGATGTCCTTGTCCCTTTTTGAGAGCATAGCAAGTTCTTCATCATCATCATTTTCACTTTCCTTTAAATCACTTGAGCTTTCACATTCTTTTTTGCTTTTAAGGGAGGATTTGAGACCTAAGGATTTCTTTTTCTCCTTCTCTTAATCCTCTTCTTTCTCTAACAATAGAGACATTTCTTCGGTAAGGAGTTTTCCAATGAGGATATCGTAGGAACCTTTCCAAGATCCTTATTAGCTTCTTCTATACCAACAATTCTAGCTCTATAGTCTTTCTTTGGGAGAGTTTTGAGAATCTTGTGATTTATATCATTCAAGGTGTATATTTTGCCCAATTTCTTCATATTGGTGACAAGGGCTAGAAGCCTATTTGTCATGTCAATGACACTTTCATTGGGTTTCATCTTGAAGAGCATATATTTAGTTGTGTATAACTAAATCTTTTTAGCCTTAACTTGCTAAGTTCCTTCATGGTAGTTTTGTAAAGATTTCCAAATGCTAAATGCACTTGAACAATGTTGAACTTTACCACATTCTTCTCTTGAGAGTGCACTAAGAAGAATTGCTATGGCTCTTTTATTTTTACCGTTGGCTTTTCTTTATTCCTCTACCCATTCCTCTCTGGGAATCAATTCTTTAACATCATGAACTATTCTTGATGGAGGCTTCCATTCTTTGATTATGCAATCCCAAACATCAATGAAATCACTATCAAGATATACCTTTATTCTATACTTCGAATACGCATACTCAGTACCGTCGAAGTATGGCTTGAGATGATGCATGCCTTCATTGGCCATTTTAATCTTTTCTCACACAATTAAGTTTGAAGAATGAGACTAAAGCTCTGATACCAATTGTTTGCTGTCATGCACCAAGAAGGGGGATTGAATTGGTGGGAAATTAAAATTTAGATAGAAAGGAGATAGGGAAAAAGAATTAATATAATCGATTTTATAGTGGTTCGAGTATTAATGAACCCTATGTCCACTCCCCAATCTTAATTGGGTATTCTACTACTAATTGATACTTATAAGGAGTTTCAAGCTCACTCTAAACTTACAATGTGTTTCAATGGCTCACACACAACCCTTTCAAATGTTTCCCTTAGGCTCACACTCAAACCTATACGAGAGTTTTCTAATGGCTCACTCTCAACCTAATACTTTGTGTTTTCAAGGCTAACACTTAACCTTACTTGAGCAATCAATGCTCTTACAACAATCAAATAATAACACTACAAGATTAAGATATGAGATTTGAAATTGCAAAGATTTAGCTCATAATGGATTTTTTTTTTTATTAGGATGTTTGAAGAAGGTATTTATATGATTTTCTTCTTCAAATTCCCATTAGAAATAGTATGAAATTAATGATTTCATGATAGCTTTAAAATCTTGTTTCAAATATGCATTTTGACCAAATTCGCATTTGCTACCAGAATTTCGCAATCGTGACTGTATTTTTGCAGTCGCGATCTCCAGTTTCCACAATGGCTAGTGACACATGGCTTTTATTAGCTGGCTCCTTTATATGTCTATTGCAGCATTTGAATTCAGTATGAAAATTGTGGTTGCACCTACTATTTCACGATCGCAAATTCAATATCGCGCTTATAGTTGCGATCGCGAAGGAGGTCGCGATTTGCTCTATATGAATTTTGAATTAATTGCCTTCTGAAAATCTTGGTCGTGGTAACATGGTCGCGATTGTAATTATGGCATAATGGTCACGACTCAAAAGCTAAGCAATCATCTTAGGGGGATATCAATCTTCTTTCAAATCCAATCAATTAAACAAGTTATAATCTGCATAAATCAACACTTGAACAAACATTAAATAGCTTTCAATTTGATTAGCAAAATCAAAATAAAGATTGACTAAGTTTTGAAATAACTTAGGTCAATAATCCTATTCTTGAGTTCTTGACCTATAATGTCATTGTCTCCTTCATTATCTTTTTATTGTCTTTTCCATGTCATTATCTTCTTTATTTATTCATTGTCTCATTATTTTATCATTGTCTTTTCATCTTCTTTTCCAAGCCATTTGTCTTATCTTGTCATTGTCTTGTTATTATCATCTTCATGTCATTTTCTTTTTCATTGTCTTTTCCATATCTTTGTCTTCCACATTGTCTCATTATCTTTTCATTGTATTGCCCTTATCTCATCATGTTTTTTTCATTATCTCACTATGATGGTCAATTTCTTCTTTCAGATATGATACTAGGACCATGCCATTAAGACTTTGTTCTTCATTATCTGGTCATTAAGATCACACCATTGAGGTTGCCTTTTCATCCTTTAATCATTAAGACCAAGCCATTAAGGCTGCCTCTTCATCGTTTGATCATTAAGACTAAGCCATTGAGGCTGCTCTTTTCATCATCTGGTCATTGAGACTATGCCATTTAGGCAGCTTCATTTTCTTCATTCTTCATTCATCATTCTTCATTTTCCTTCTTCATCTACAAAATAAAATATGTTAACACTCATTATGATGCAAATGACTCATTTTTCTTTTTATATAATTCTTTTCCTTTTCCTCATATGGTGTATATGGCACATAATTTTGATCTTCCTATATGAATGCATGTATACATGATTGCATAAAATCTATTACTCTAAACCCACTCAAATCTAAAAAAAAATTTGGCACATTGCTCTAGAAATCTTTCATTTTGTGAGGCCTCACCCAAGCACCAATCTAATTAGCTTAAAGTGAAACCCTCAGGTTTATATTGTTTGATTTTGAAAAGTGAATTAGAGTTGCCACTTTAATTTTATTTTAATTTGGGAAAATATAAGGTAAAAACTCATTTTGTTGATTCCAATTTATTTATTCAATGGAAAAGTGTACTAGACATTGATTACCAAAGAGGATTTGAGAACTAGGGTTTTTGTTTATTTAGAAATCTTAGTTTGGCAAGTTTCATATGAAAAGGCTAAAATTGATTTCATGATCAATTTAACAAATGCATGAACAGTTAAAGTACACATGACTCATCCATTCAATAAGCAAGAGAATAAGAAAGAAAATAAAAGGAAAGGTACAAATTAAATTTACATGAAAAGTCCAAAATAGGGGATACTTCCTTTAGACCTTATAGGTTATATGAAAGTCACATATTTCCCAAACTAAATCTTAAATCAAACAAACAAATAATAAAAGTGATCCTAACTAGATGAAGAAGGTAATGGGGGAGAAGTTAGTCTATTAGGTGAATTTGATGCTTGATTAATCAAGCATGCATGCGTATCCCTTTAAATGGGAATTAGAACCCACACATTTCTTTCTTCTTGCAAAAAGGGTTTTTTAGTCTTAGCCTTTTATCATATTTTGATTGATTGAATTAAAAATTGTTAGATTAATTAATCAATTTTAGTGGATTACCAAGTGGTCAATTAGGTCAGATTTTAATTAACAACTTTAGTGAGCCAATTAATTAATTAACGAAGAGTAAAGGATTAAAAAAGCAAGAATCAGGCAAAGAGCCTTGAAGGAAGAGAGAGAATGAATCCCAAAGAGGGAAAAAATTAAATGGATCCTAAGGAGGTAAAAAAACAAATCCTAAAGTGGGAAAGGAAAAGTAAATAAAAGAAAAAAAGAAAAGAAAAGAAGATTACCTTGCAATGATGCAGCTTAGGGACGAACGGACAAAGCTGCTATCCAGATCACAATTCTAGCTTCTCTTAGCTTAACGGAGAACTCAAATCTAGAACAAAATAACCCTTGATCACCTTACAAAGCAAATAGCGCGAGCAAATCAAAACTAAAGGAAACTTTTAAAACTAGAAGCTCATTCTTTTTAGTAGAATAAGCAAAAGAAAATAGTTTTGAACCTTGCTTTGAGATCTTGAGTAGCTCTACCAAGTTTTTGGTGTTTTCAATTGAGCTTAGGGGGTCTAAATATATAATAGGAGGGGTAGGGAACAGTTTGGCTTTCTTTTTGATGTGGGATCGCAAACTTAAAGGCATGACCACATGGCAAGACTAAGGAACTACAAGACATGTATGTGAATGCCATTTACAATTGCATGCAGCAATTTTGTGATCGCACGGTGGCCATGCGATACTGCACAGGCCACGTATGATTCTAGAACTGCCATGTGTAGTTCTGGTTGGCTTACATGTGGTTTGGTGGTTTTTGGCCCATTTTCCAACCATGGCTTAGTAATCCAATAGGGGGAACTCAAGTTCATTTTATTCATATACTCTCTTAAGTAAACAAGTAGAGCATAAACAATCTATGACCCAAGTCCATTTTATGAACCACTTAAAAATCTAGTAAGGATATTAAGCTTAAAATCATACATGCATAAAACACATTTAGAAATCCTAAGGGAAATTACTAAGTCATTACATGGGCTGAAGCTAGCTTAAGGTTTAAGGCTCCCATAAGCGAGATATGGGGTTATATCTCCCATTAGGTTGGATGCCTAAAGGTGCCATTGATATCTATATGTGAACATTCAATTTTACACCCTCAAGATCCGGCTGCAACTTGGCATCTGCTAAGTTTAGTGCACTATGCAGAGTTGATACAGCAGTTCTACCAGTTTTGCACCTCTTGTACTTGGTCGACCCTAAAAAAATTGGAAAAAGAAAAGTCAAAAAATAGGCCCTAGGGCCAGCCTGCAGTCGCTGCAGGTGGCTCTTGTGGAATTGCAGGGCCATTGTATGATGATACTCCCCAATTCATGATTCCCATATTAAGAAGTGTGTCATCAAACCCTGACCCCTCCCACTATATATTTAGACCCTGAAACTCAGTTTTGACACACTAGAACTTGCTTGATCAACCCAAGATCTTAAAGCAAGCTTTAAAATTCATTTTTTTAGCTTGTTCTACAAAAAAGAATGAGATTTTAGTCTAAAAGTTTTGTTTTAATGTCGTTTTGCTTTGTGCTCTTTGCTTCGCAAGGCAATCAAAGTTTTCTTTTGTTTGAGGTCCAAAGTTCCACCTCAAGCCAAAAGAACGTGGAATTATGATCCAAAAAGCAAGTCCTCCCGTTCATTCCCAAGCTGCACCATTGCAAGGTAAGCCTCTTGCCCTTTTCCTTTTTATTTTTTTATTTTATTTATTTGCTTTATTTTTATTTTTATTTTTTTCCTCCTTGAGATTTTCATTCTAAGGCTACTTGCCTAATTTTTTATTTGCTAAGATAGTTAATTAGAATCTGACTTAATTAATTTCACTTGGTAATTAATTAAAATCAATCAATCAACTCAATTAATCAACCAATCGAAACACGATAAAAGGCTAGACTAAACAAACACCCTTCATAAGAAAGAAGAATTGCGTGGATTCTAATTCTCATTCATAGGGATATGTAGGCATGCTTGATTAATCGAGCATTGAATCCAATTAAAATAAACAACTTCTTCCCCCTATCACCTTTTTCACTTGATTAGGTTATGTTATTATTGTTTGTATGCTTCCATTTTAAGATTTTATTTTTGTGGAATGTGTGACTTTCTTGATACCCATAAGAGTTAGAGGAAGTATCCCTTATTTGGGTTTTTCTTTTAAATTTAATCTTATCCTTTTATTTCCTTGTTCCTTAGTTTATTGTACTATTGAATCAATGAATGCTCATGCATATTATTATTGTTCAAATATTTATAAAATTGTTCATGAAATTTATTTTTAAGTCATTTGTATTAAATTGATCATGAAATTCATTTTAAGTCATTTTGTATTAAACTTGTCAAACTAATATTTTCTAAAGTAAACCAAAAACCTAGCCCCACCCAAATCCTCTTTGGTAATCGAGAACTAATGCACTTTTTCTATTGGGATAAAATTAGAGTCACTTAAATGTGTTTTTCCTTTAACTTTTCCTAATTAAAAATAAAATTAAAGTGGCATCTCTAAATCAATTTTCAAAATCAATTAATCTAAATTTGAGAGTTCCATTACCCAAGTCTTTTTATATCCTAAGATATTGACTTATGAGTGATAAAGTTAATTAAAGAAGCCTAAAGGTTGAATGGATCTAAGGGATCATTTCCTTAATAGTATCGAGGGTTTAAGAGACAAAGGGTGCTTATATGCAAAGTGTAGTAATGTAGGCCCATTGAACCCAACTAGAAAACTAGTTTTGGAATCAACTTCTCATTTCCAAGTGGAGTCGCTACTATCACAACTAGGTTTCTGGCCTCAAGTGGATGGATTCTACACTGCTTTCCAATTTTGAGTTAGGGGAAGAAGAATTGGGTCACAGAGAAAAGAAGTCGCCACCTTATTTTTAAAAAAACTAGGAAAAGCGATGACTATTATTCCTTATATCTTACCTAAACACCCTAATCCAGAGATTTGAGTAATAAAACTAGGTATGGGCTTAGGAAGGTGTTAGGCACCTAAACCCACCCAACTGTCAAGTTGGCTTCCATTTCATGGTTTAATTTAATTTAGGATATAGTTGGGCTTTATGGACTTTATTAATGATAATTATATAATGTTATTACAATTCAAACCAAATCATTTGATTAATTAATTTAACAATACAAGTAATAATAATAAACCTAGTTGCTATCCAACTTAATTCTCAATTCCATGCAAATCATATAGAAACATTAACTTACTAAATTATCTTAAATCATATCATAAAATAAACATAATGTCTAAATAAACAATCTAGTAATGATATAAGTAACATTCAAAATACCAATCTTAATTACTAGTTATCCTAATTTATCAATTTCATGCCAAATAAAACTGAAAACTAATTTTATTGAAAACTAATTTTACCAGATTTTCTAAATTAATTCATTAAGAAACCTATGTTCTAATTACTAAAGGGAGGGGGAGATATCATTCACTATTCATGATTGGTTACAATCAGTACAGAAAAGAAGACTATTGGAACTAAAAATAATTAAAAGCAAAAATGAAAATAAAAATGAAAATGACCCAGCACAATTCTGCCCATATGGCATGCATGGAGTAGTGTGTGCCCTATGATAAAGCACAAGCCTGGGCAAATATTTATGTTCGCTTTTTCTTTTCCCCTCACTTCTAGATCTCGATTTATGTTTCTAGGTTAGAATAGTGTCCAATGACTCACAAAATTCAAACAGATGCATAGAAATGGAGAGTACAAACAAAAAATTACAAACACTTAAGAGATGAGAAAATTTATAGAATATAATAGAAATGTGGTGCATTCTATGGCCTTGCCATATGATGGGACACATTTTTTGGCTTGTGCCCTTATGGTGGGGAGTGTGGCATGGGTTGCACCCTATTCACCCTGACACGAATAATTTCTTCATTTTTTTTTCTCAAATAGTCATACAATTAAAAATTAGTATGCTAATGCTAATAAAAATCATGTTTTACTAATGCAAATTTACATATTTAATTTAGAAATTTAAGATTTGGTTTTGACCTTCAAAATCAAATAGTTAAACAAAATAAAGCATAAATACATAAACTAAACGGAATGGATGCATGAATATAATGAACATAAAAAGAGATAATTAAATAAAATATAAACAAGTAACCTATCCCATGGAGTTTCAGTCCACGAGGGAATCCATGGTCTTTGTATTTTAGCCATTAATGGCTATCGTCACAATTTTTACATCTTTGATCGCGATATTTGTTCAAAAGTTTCTATTCGTTGATTCTCAAAGATTAGGTTTTTTGGTTTTTCCTAAAAAGATGTTCTTCCTTTGTTTTTCACTTTTTACATGAATCCTCTAACCTCTTCCTACTTAGAAGGATAGAATCCTAGACTCTATAGTAAAAATCTAGAACCCGCAAAAATCCAAACTAGCAAAAAAGTTAGTAGCCTTTATTTAGAAAAAAGCTCCCTTTTTATATATTGAAAGGAAAATCCTTTCCTTTCTTTTGAAATATCTTTTAGATTAGGAAACAAACTTTTTTTTTTAAAAAAAAAGAATCATCTGAATATTTACTTACAAAAATGGGTTTTGGATGGATTAGAAAGGAAATCAAACAAGAGAATTTGCAAACAAGGAAAGTCAAATTCTAAACTCCAACTACGTCTCATGTATGGGGCACATGTCTTCTTGTGTGCCCCATGCATGAGAGCAAGAAGAACAAACAAGTTAAGGAAGCATAGGGTGTAGGTTGCAGTTTTTTAAGCTTTTGCTTTCCGATTTAGTTTTTACCCTCCAAAAACCTCAAAATTGTGACTTGTGAACTCATCTCTTGATAGGAGAGGCTCTTGCCTTCCTCATCAAGCTTCAAGGATTGAAAATTAAGCACATATTGGTGTTTATGATATTGTTTTCCAACTTAAAAGCAAAATAATTAAAGCATTTTGTATAATAATTAAAGCAAATAAATAGTTGGTGCCTCTAGTATTATTTTCCAACTGTATATATGGACAATAATTATAGCTAACCTTATCTTTACATATAAGGATTCTTATCTTATAGATACGTTGTTTTCTTTAGCACTAAAAATCTACAACACCTTTGCTAGATAATGCTTTAATATCTATAGCATCTTTTGAAAAGCAATTCCTCAATTATTCATATTGAGGCTAAAATCATGGATGACATAATTGTCACTCCATTTGTGAGTTTGGTGTTAGGGATGTCCATGTCTTCTCTGGGCTCTTGGTAATCCCTTACCATTTCCTCTATAAGAAGCTATTCTCTGTAGTTAGCAACCTTCTTCTAAAACTTTATGGTTTTAGGTTGGAAATCCATATTAGGATCCACATCCACTAGTCTCAAAAACAACTTCTTTGCTTCTTCATGTCCCTTTAACATCACTAATATTCTTGTAATAGGAGCATAATTAGACTAGATAGTGACAAATATTTTTACCATCTCTAAGAATGACATAAATTGCCCTCTCTGGACTAGCCTTAAAATGTTCAATCCTCGATGTTTTGCTAATAATCTTATTTTCTTTATACATTTTAAACTAAATCTTTAAATTTTGATTATTAACCTTTTAAGGTTTAACAAATTGATTAGCCATTACAGGATGGAGATCCCATATCTAACAAGGATATTGAATTGTTCTATCCTCATCACATTCAATAATTGTGCTAATTATATAACTTGAAATAGTCCTTGAGTCGAACGTCAAGAATTCCATGGATTCTTGTACTCGAAAAGTGATTTATATAGATCATCATCATCTCTATTGATTTTAATAATCTTTATCAAACCTGCCTTAATGAATTTGAGACTTTTTTCTCCATTTTTGATTCTATCCTCAGGAATAGGCCTTTATAAGATTGCCAATGGACATATAGATGAAACATAAAATATTCTTTTAAGGAATGATCTATCAAGTCCATCTTCTTTATTTTCCTTGCATATGCTATATTTGCTAGAATGAATGAACTCATCTCCTCAAGAAGTCTTCTTCTTTCAATGATTCTTTGAAGGAATTCTTCTTCATCCACCTTGCAGATATCAAACCAATTTTCCAGATAGATAATGTAGGAAACAACTTCATCTATAAAGAGTTGAAGTTGTTAGAACTTTTTTTTTTTTTGCAATTCCTCTATGCAAATCTAAACACCAGATAGATTTGTCCCTTAAGAGACCATAATTGTACTTTAAAAAGTACCAAGCATTTTTAGTCACAGGCTTCAAAAACCTTAGGATTATCCACTCTCATGATTTCAATGAATTCTTCATGAATATCATCATATTCTTTTTTCAAAATCTATCATCATGGATTTCTTGGGAAATTACTAGAATTCTTGTTTTCTAAATTTATTTGTTCCAAGCAAGCTATCCCATTCAATTCCACAATTAAGATTTTCCTCCTCAAAGCCTTTTTTGGAGTTTTCCTCATAAGGATTTTGATTTAGAATTTGTGAAGATTCACTGGCACTTCCACCAGCCTTATGGTTGTGACTTAAAATATCATTATAGTTACTGCAACTCTCCTTATGTAAGGGAGTTTGATTTGAAACTCTTGAAAGTTCTCTGACACTTCTATTGACCCATTGATTTGGAATCTTTAAAGATTCACTGACACTTTCACTAGCCTATTGGTTTGGAATCACTAAAGATTCACTGGCATTTTCTAGCCTTATTTTAGCCATTGTGGCTCTCCTCCTACAAAGGAGTTGGGCATTGCGAACTTTCTATAACATCTAATACAACTTCATTTATTTTATGAAGTTCATTTTAAAATTTCTATGCCTGCTCAAGGAAATGCCATGTTTCTTGGTTGCCTTTTCTAGATAGAAATATAACATATTTGAGATGCTAGAGGTTTTACCCATTCGTTCTTTCAAACCAAGGATTTCTTCTTTAATTTTTTGTTAACCCTTTTAAGGCTAAATGGTTCTTTTGGACCTGCAACTTTATTCTTAGGACATTCTGATGTGATATGCCCTTGGGATTTACATAGCGAATAGATAACCTTTTTCAAAGCTGCTATTTTTCTTTTCATTCTTAAAGAACCAGAGCTGAAGCTCTCAGAGTTTTTACTCACACTTCCAATATTCCTCATGCACTACTTTCGAGAATGACCCTGCCTTTTATAGTTCAACATATTTTGACTTTGGCAGCAGGATCCTTCTACAAAATTGAACAATTTACAAGAAAGAGAATCAAATATACATTTTATCATAAAGAATATATTCGATATCAAACCTGTAGGAGTTGAACCATTCTTGAAATCTCAAGAATCTAGTTTTCTAGCCTCTTTGAAGCTCAATTTCATAAACCTTTTTAGATAAATTGGATATGTATGAATGACAAACCTTATTGGGGCAAAGAAGATATAGAAAGCTTTTATATATTATTAGCTGCTAATACTTCAATTTCATGAATTGGATATGTTATGGTTTTTTCCATAAATATGTTATGGTTTTTCCCTTTAATTTTTAATATTGCTCTTCATCACTTATCTAAAGCATGTCGCCAAGACTTAACTCATCTACATTAGAGGGTAAATTTAAGCAAGCCAAAATTTTCATTTTTTCGTTTACATGGATGATAGCATGAGTGTCTTCATCATCCCGAAGCTAAGAGTTTTAACAAATATTTTCTTTAATATTCTTCCTAGGTATTTGGAAATATTTTTCACGAATTGTCTAGCATAGTTAGCAATACTTTTTAAGGTTTTTTCCTTATAATTTTTATTATTTTCTACTAAACTTCTACTAAAATTTTATATTAATTTTCATATATGTAATTCAAATTAGATTTCATACAGATTTAAAAAAAATAAAAAATATTATTAATTATCATATTAAAATTTAATTGTTATATCATTAATTATTATTTATAAATTTTCTATATATTTGATAATTATAGCAATTATATTTTTTATCAAATGCATTACTAAATCTATTTTTATTATAATAATTAGAGATGTTCCTAGTCAAATAATGTGCTCAACAAAATTATGACATTATTAAGTGAGTTTAAAAAGGTACTATCTATGTTTAATCTACAAACTGTGTAATTATATCACAAGTGCTTATTGGTATGTACTTCCTCCATGCCTTTCTAATTGTTGTTTTTTGTTGTTTCACAAAGATTAAAAAATAATTAATTATGTCAAATTTCTAAAAATATTAAAATTACCCTTATTCGTTATAGAGTAATGGATAATATGTACATTAATTAAAGAGCAATAGATATTAATGAAGATAAGGATAAAATTAGAAAAAAATTAAAGTCTTATTAGTTTTTTAAAATGAAAAATAATTTGGAAAAAAAAACTTCAAAAAACGACAATTAAAAGGAATAGAGAGAGTAATAACTAATTAACTATTGATAACTAAAACATAGTACTCCCTACATTTCAAATTAATAATCATTTTAAGAGAGTGCACATATATTAAGAAAGTTATTTAATTATCATAATTATAAGTTAAAAAAACTAAAATATCCTTTTTTGATTTTAATGCAAAGAAATAAAAACAATTAATGTGAATATTTAATAGAGAGCTAAAGAGATGATAAAGTTAGAAAAAAATAATAAATATTTTCTTGAAATCCTAAAATAATAAATATTTTGAAACAAAATAAATTTTCTAAAGAGACAATTATTTTAAAACAGAGGGAGTAGTTATTAAGTATTAATTATTAATATGAGTGTCAAATAATAACTAATTAACTAGTAATAACTTATTACAAGTGTTAAGTAATAAATAATAACAAATTCATTAGTGTTAACTAATACTCTCTCTATTCTGAAAAAAAAAAAAAAAAGTCATTAAAAAAGTTAGTTTTGTTCATAAAAAAATGATCATTAAGCAACTCAATAAAAAAATGGTAAAATGGCTAATTTACCCTTCCATTTTCTAAATATGAGAGATATTTCCCTAATTTATACTATAATTAATAAAGGTCTTTTTGATAATTTATGATAAAATTATTACTACTTTAAAAATTGTGATTTTTTCTTAATGGCCACTTTCTTCATAATAGAGGGAGTAATTAGCAACTATTAATTACTAAATACTAACTATTAATTTACCAAATGATAACATCAATTTCTCATTCCTTAATATAGAAAATAATCTTAATTATAAAAATTATTTTTAGCTATTAAATAATGAATGGAGTTATATATATATATATATATATATATATATATATATATATATATATATATATATGGTTTTAATGGTTGCTGCAATATTTACCCATCGATAGATATTGATTGTTTAACAGTTGAATTAAAATTAAACGGTTCTTATTAATTTAATATTTTTTCAACAATAATTATGACAATTTATTAACTTTGAAATTATAACTCTTATTAAATTTGTCTTTGAAGGGCATTAAATGCATTACTTTATGATTAAAAAAATGCATTACTTTAGAAATATTAATCATTTAATTTTTTTTCATATACTTATTAAATGCATTATATGAATAATAATATTTTTAGAAATTGAACTTATGGAAATTGATTGATGGAATTTATATATAATTTTTTTTTTTTTTTTGTGAATTTCACTGCATTTATACTACTGATTGTAAAATCAAATTTAAGCATATGAAAATTGAGTATCAAATTTTATATGCTGGCTAATAGATAAGGTTTAATCATGAATAATTTAGTAGCTAGATTAGAAACTAACAATTATATATAATTATAAAGATGAACATAATCAGGTTGACTTTTACACCAGCCCAACAACTAACAAATGACTGCACACATTTCATAATGTGACGCTTCTTGGTATTATCAAAACATTGCAAGAAATGCAACATGTGAATCTTGTTGGTATGCACCAAAACAAAAAATAAATAAATAAATAAATTTTGCACAAAAAAAGTAAATTTTAGTAATATGTTTATTTTATAGAATTAATTATATATTTACAAACGCTAAAACTAAACTAATAAAAATAAAAATTACTAAGTTATAAATTTTATTTTAGATTTTTTAAATATGTGTTGTTTTATTGAATTTACTTAATTTAGTCTTGACTATGTAGTAATTATATTAAAAATTTTAAAATTATTAGAACAACTAATAATTTCTGGATTAGGAGCATATCATATAATATTTTTATCAATTTTATTATATTTATACATATTCATGTAGTAATTTAAATTACATCAAATTGAGAATATGTAATGGATATGATAAAGGAGTGAGTATCACTTAACAAATTCATTTCTAATCATTAAATTCTAAAAGAAATTTACAAACATCAGTGAAATCATTACTAATAAAATAATCTATTATTTTGTGAAGAAAAAAGTCAAAATCTAGACCAATCAAATAAATATTAAAATTTTAAATAAAATATTAATATTAAACAAATATTTGATATACACCATAAAAAATGGTCCTATCCAAATATATTAAGGATTTAAATCTAAACCCACTCAATTCCAAATAAATTTATTAAACATGTTCTATTAGAGTTTAATATAATTAAATATTTGAAAATAATTAACTCGTTAGTAATCCATTTTCTTAAAACCAACTTCATATTAAAAACACAACTAAGAAAAATTATATAAGTCAAAAAATCTTCTAGTCAAATGAACACCAACCCAAAATATGAAAAAATAATAATAATAATAATAAGGTCCAAAATCGAGTTTAAAACAAAATTTTAGAACAAGTCTTATAAAACAAATTTATGATATTTTATTTTTATTTTTTACATTGAGATATATAATTATTAATTAAGTCTTTATATATTAAGATTTGCTAAAGTATTCTTTTTTCTACATAATATAGCTAATCCAATTAAAAATTGCTAATGAAGATGATTTCAGTTTGTTAATTAAATTAATATTAATATAAAATTTCAAAATGAATCTTTATAATTAATGCTAATGCTAAAAAAATAAAAAGAATTTGGCAATTAATGTTAATGGTAACCTATTAAAATTGTTACAAGGATTACTCTCTATCATCCTTCATAATTAATGCTTACACTAATATCTATAATTATTTAATACTTATACTAATTTTTATGGTGGTTACTCGTGGAAATGTAACTATTGAAAACTCATATATATATATATATATATATATATATATATATATATATATGATTTCAATTGTCATTATAATATTTACTCATAAATAGTTACTATTCTTTTAATTATTGAATTAAAATCCAACGGTTTTAATTCATTTTAAATTTTTCAGCAACATTTATGATTGTCATTTATTAGCTTAGAAAATTTCAATCTTATTTAAGGTGTTAATTAAGGATTTTTTTTTTTTTTTTAAAGGGTAATTTAGTAGGTAACTTGATTACATGGCATTAATTTAAAAAATTTTAACTTTTTTTTTTTTTTTGCCCAACTAACTTTTTAACTTTTTTTTTTTTTGCCAAATCAACCATTTTAACTAATTAAGTTGTAGTGATATACTTTTACAAAATTCATACCATGGCATTAATTTAATTAAGGACCTTGAATATCAATAAAAAATAGATTAATATAGATCAATAGATATTTATGTACAATTTAAAAAAAAAATGTTTTTTTAGGTTTTGAAAAAAAAAAAAACACCTTAGGTGACTATTTATAATTAGGAATGTGTTTCAAAAATAAGTCCAAAAAAATATAATCAATTGTTCCAAAAATACTCTCTTCTCCATATGATACTCTTTCGTTTTCTCAAGAAAATTTTTTAGAAAAAAAATTGTTCTTTTCTGTCTAAAAAATTAATTAATTTATTGTAGTTTTAATTTTTTATTATTTTAAAATAAAAAAAATATTTTAATACAAAAAAATTAAATATATCTAATGGTATTAAACCTCATTCAAACAAAGGGACTTAATTGACCCAAATAAATTATTTTATATATATATATATTTTTTTGTAATTTATGCCTTATTTATTTTGGTATTAATTTATATTAAAAATATTAGTTTTTCTAAAAATATGAGATGATGAAAATATTTAATTGGATAAATTTTAATTTTTTATTTGTTATTGAATATAAAAATTTATAAAATTATAAATTATTATAATTATATATTTGGTATAAATATTTCTTTCAATATTAAAACGGTGAAGTATTGATATTGTTCTATGTTTCTTTAATATTGAGGTAGGGGTGAGTCTAGTGGGTCTCCAAACAACTGTTTTTTTAATATTTAAAATATAAATAAATATGAAATTGATCTCCAAATATTTTTATGTTTATAAAATTGAAAAATAAAATTAATCTCCAAAAATAATTAATTTATTAGGATATCATATTAAATTAGACAAAATAAAATATAAATATAAATGTTTTACTCTAAATTTTTCATATTACACAAGTAAATTTGAAATTGAAATTCTATATTACTTTTTAGGTTGTGTAAAATGTTTTATAGTGTTGTAACCTTTTCAATTGTTTAATTTTAAATTTTTTATTTAAAAAATATAAAAAATAATTGATAAATAATTTTTATTATAAAAAATATTTAAAATTAAACCCATTTTAACACATAAAGAGTTTTATTACTTTAAATATTTTAACTTTTTTTTTAAATAATAAAGTTTTGTTCATCGAATAAACTATTAAAGCATTAAGAGATAAACAAAATTAACTTGAATAGAGTTTCCAATACAAACCACCTTCAATATTGAAAGTAAATCAAGCTAAAGCATGGACAATTTTATTGGCATGTCTTTAAAAATGAACATATTTCTAATAAATATTTTTATTTTCATTTTATAATATATTTTTAATAAATCAATTCAAAAAATTATGTAATGAATTATATTATTTTATTTTATTTTAATTTTAAGGTGAAAATAATTATTATA
>CANTUT010000925.1:160000-182500 GCA_947687605.1 Reutealis trisperma
TGTGTTATGTACAATGTTTGAATAGAAATATAAAGTAATTTACATGTTCAATTAGATGCATAATTAAAGGCCTAATTGGATGCCATTTGTTGATTATCATGAAGGCTTGCATGTGGAGGTTGAAGGATTTCATGTAGAGGCTGCTTTTTATTGTTGACAAACCAATGGTTGACTAACATTCTTCTCTCCCCAAAAAAAAAATTGAAGATGGTGAAGGAGCATGCATCTGAAGTTTGCCAACGAGATCATGAAACTATTAAAGTCGATGAGCCTTAGTGAACATATCAGCAATTTGATCGAGAGAGGAAACTGACAGAAGCTTGACTGTATTTTAAAGTACATGATGATGCACAAAATGATAATCATTCTCAATGTGTTTAGTGTGCTCATGAAACACAATATTATGAGCAATTTGAATAGTGTGGTGATTATCGCGATATAAGGCAATGGGAGATGACTGCTTAATGCACATATCATGAAGGAGTCGACGTAGCCAAATTAGTTCAAAAGTAGCATCAACAAGGGCTCGATACTCAGCTTCAGTGCTAAATCTGGATACAACAGTTTATCCTTTACTTCGCTAGGAGATGAGAGAGTTACCAAGAAAGAAATAATAACTAGTGGTAGATTGGCAATCAATGGGATCTCTAGCCCAATCAACATCAAAGTAAGCTTCCAATTCTAGAGAACATGATATAGAGAATTGTAAGCCATGGAAGAGAGTGCTCTTGATATATCGAAGAATATGAAGTACTACTTCAATATGAGTGGTGCAAGGAGCAAACATGAACTGACTGACTACATGAACTACATAAGCAATATTAGGATGAATGATAGTGAGATACACAATAATGCTGACCAACTGTTGATAGAGAGTACTATCACTGAGAGGAGCACCATCCATGGCAGAAAAATGAGCATTTACCTTAATTGGAGTGTTAGAAATTTTCTCATATGTGATTCTAGCATAAGAAATAAGATCTATAGCATATTTAGCTTGGGAAAAATAGTATCTAGTGGAATCAAATGAGACCTTAAGACCAAGAAAATAATTGAGTTGTCTCAAATCCTTCATCTCAAGCTACTTACTCAAAAGCATCTTAAAAACACTAATGCTCTGTAAGTCACTGCCAGTTATTATCATATTATCAACATAAAGAAGTAAAAGAATGCATCCTCTATTGGTATATTGAATGACAAAGCATGATCATAGGGACTGGATTGAAAACCAAAATGTCCAATAGTAGAACTAAATTTTACAAACCAAGCTCAAGGAGCTTGTTCTAATCTAGAAAGAGCTTTTCGAAGTCAACAAACCATATTAGGAGAATGATCACAGCCAAGAGGAGATTGCGTATAGACTTCTTCAATAAGATCACCATTGAGAAAAGCATTATTCACATCCATTTGAAATAATTGCCATTGTTTGACAACAACAATGGATATAAGACTGCGAACAAAGGTTATACATAACACACTGAATAGGCAATTGAACATTACTAGATATATACATTCTTGTTTCTTTGTTCTAGGAATCACATTAACATGGTATCAAAGCTTTTCTTCTAGGACAAATTTTGCTGTGCTCTTTCTCCCATTTATTTTTTGCAATTTTTTTTTTTTTTTTTTTTTTTTTTGTCATTCAAGCCTACTGCCCCTTACCATTTAAAAACTATTCAGCACCAAAATCAAAATTTTGAAACCACCATAGCCTTCTTCTTCTTTGACAACCCTAACCACACTTGCTGAATCGTCATTAAGCATCTCACGTGCCAACCAAAGCTTTTGATTCTGAATCCATGAGCTACACACGCCATCTAGATGTTAAAGATGACCACGTTAGATGCCACATTAGTGCATAGTCAGCATTTTGGTCCAATCAGAAGCCACATCACTGACACATTAGCTGCCATGCCATCTTTCATGTCACATGTCAGGTCCCACTTCTGACATGTCAGCATTCTAACCGAATTGTTCAGCACCTCGATCCATGCTCAAGCTGACCTGATCCATGACCCAATTCATGCTTTGATGCCATGTTAATGTGATTCCTAGAACAAAGAAATAGAAATGTATATATCTAGTAATGTTCAATTATCTATTTAGTGTGTTATGTGCAATGTTTATATAGAAATATAAAGTGATTTACATGAATTAGCTGCACAATTAAAGGCTTAATTGGAGGCCATTTGTTGAATATTATGAAGTTTTGCATGTGCATGGATGCTTGCATGTAGAGGCTACTTGTTATTGTTGACAAAACAGTGATTGACTAACAAAGAGGTTTATGAGTTATACTGGGGAGAGGATTTGGGGCGTTATAGCATAATCATTGAAAAACAAATGGTTTCGGTTTTAATCAACTCTAGATTTAGCTATTTAGTTATAGTTAGTATCTTCTCCCCAATATCTTGGTTTTTGCTTTTCTTGTATATTACTATTACATGATGTTAAAAAGAACCTGAATGGTATATCTTATGATGTTAAAAAGAACTTGAATGATATATCTTACAAACTCATCTTCTATCCTAGAGCTCTTTCTCTCTTTCTCTCTACATATTTTGACGATGAGAAGTGTGGAAAATGATCAACAAATAGCCGGTGGCTAGTGGTTTTCTAGTATTGGTGGTGGTTTAGTCAATTTTCAAGAATTTCTTTTAAAATTATTATTATTATTATTATTATTATTATTATTATTATTATTATTATTGGCAATGACAAAAAAGGCAAGAGGGGTAAGCTAATGCTTTTCTAGCCAATAGTAGGATTTTTTTAAAAAAGAAAAATTGAAGAAAAGAGATCAGGATCTCTTTTGTAATTAATTTTAGTTTTTTCCTTTTGGGGTTTGGGTAGTAAGGCTATGTTTAATTTACGGAATGGAACTAGTTAGAAATAAAATAACCATTCCTGAGGAATAGAATAAGCTAGAAATTAATAGAATAACTATTCCTATTCCACAATTTGGTTCTATAGAATTAGTATTCTTTATCTAAAATTTAAACTAAAGTTTGGAATAACTATTCCACATGGAATAGCTATTTTCCTTGACTATTTCATTAACTAAACGTGACCTAAATTTGTTAATGGGTATGGGTTAAGGTTATGTTATTAATAAGGACATGGCTAAATTGGATTTTGATCAATCAATGAACAAAAATTGAAAAATAAATAAACAGAAGAAAGAAATAAATAATTTTGTCCTTAAAGTTAGATTACTTTGATTATCCCATGGAAATTCCACAACTTAAATATCACATAAACTAACTTTTCTTTTATTTTGGGTATATGTTTAGTTTATTTTGTTGTATATTTGGTTGATTTGGTGCACATGTTTACTAGATTTTGTATCATTTTATTGTTATATAATGTTTTCTCAAATTTCCTTTTCTATATAATTATTTTTTCTTTTTATATTATTTTTTCAATAGTAAATTAGTCACATTTATGAAATAAAATATAGATCAAGTTTATATTTCTAGAAAAAATTAAGGAGAGAGGAACTGCATTTTTAATTGTCGCATATACACTTTATATACTCAGAATATTTCAAGAGTATACCATTTGTTATTACTGTAATCATATTTATTGCATTTTTTTAACAAATTTTGAAATAATGAATCAACCAACAACTTAATTCTTTTAAGTTTGAATAAAATATACTAAATTTATACCATATATATTTAATGGATATCATTTTGAATTACAATATCAATTTTAAAAATGAACACTAAAACAAACTTTAGTCGATATATAAAACATATATCCATCATGTACTCAAAATACACTATGAGTATACCATCATATACTTTCAATATACTACGAGTATACCATTTAGTTGAAGAGAGTAAAAATATAAAATAAAAAAAAGTTGCTGAAAACATATTTTTGTAAAAAAAAAAGATCAATGAACTTATTTTTATAAAAAATTAATCAAACCATAAAATGTAATATTGAAGTCTTTTTTAGACATTTCTATAAAAATATGTATGTTTCTTTTGCATGGCCACTTGAAGGCCCGCAGCAATACTAAAGACAGTCAGACAACAAATATTACGAACAATTTTTTGTTAAATCCTTTTTTTTTTTTTTTCTTTCCATTTTTAGGTACAAGGCATACACCCTAATAACACTAAATTATTTACTTGAGCAAATTATTCAGTACACCCAATACAACATATTCCTCACTTTCATAAATATAACATATATACACAGTCCCATATATTTGTGAGTGCTCAAGTACACTATTTCTTCTTAGTGTACCCGGTGTACCCAATAATTTCTCATTTATTTGATTATTCAATCTCCTAATATCACGGAGAATTCAATTATTGAATTCAAAGAATATTTCGAATATCTTAATATATCGTTTGGTAAGTCATAATAACATGTAATATAATATAATTAAATATATTTTTAGTATAAATTTATATTAAAAATATATTTGATTGTATTATATTATATTCTATTATATTTTACTAAACACACTGTAAGATTGGAAATAGAATCCAATTTTGGAGTAGGATTTTATTTTTTGCTTTGATATATAAATAATATAATTTTTTGGAAATAAATAAATTTGGAAATGCAGCTCTAAACATGCATTGATTGTTTATTTATTTAAAATTTATTTGATACAAATAAATTTTATAAGGTTTTATGAATATCATATTCAGTGTAAGTGAAAATTTATTTAAAATTTTATAATTTTAATTCTACGTAATTTGTCATACTTGAAACAAATTATACTAAAATAAGCGGGTAGAATATGCAAATTAATTATAAACTTAACAAACAAATAATTAAATTTTCAAAAGTATAAATCAGTAAACAATATCTAACAGAATCACCTGAAGAATGAAGCCCAACAAATTACTTAACAGAAAACAAATACAATAACCATGTATTAACTCAGTTCCCTACACTTTAAAGATTAAAGAACAGGCCAAAAGCAACCATCATCCAAAAGCCAAGAAAGTAAACTATTCAGCTTGAATCCATAAGTCTACTTTTTGATGAACTATAGATCTTGATTCTTTAACTAAAAAAAAGCTAGAGTAATAAAGACATGTTCTTAAGATATACCAACACCAAAATTCTCTCAATACCCACACATAACATCTTCAACTTCTTCAAGAGTTTCTCTTTGTATCAAACATCATCATCTGTTGATGAAAAGCAGCCTTCCTCTCTGCAACATTCTTCATCACTACCAACTGTTCTATGGAATACACACAACAACCTTGAGAGTAAAGTCTTGCTTGGGCCTCAGGCGTGTTCAATAGAACCTGTAACAGTTGCTGCCTGCTTAACATCTCAATCTCCGTAAACACACTACCAAGAGAATAAACATCATCACCATTAAAGCTGGAGTTGGTGGGCATTGTTTGGAGAGCTTTCACTTGGGCTTGCAAAAATTTGATATACTTATGCGCCTCTCCCAGCATAGTTGCGGTGTCCATTTTCTTATCCCGTGGCAGTAGTTTTTGTAAGCTGCGAAACTTGTCGCTAATGCTTCGGCGGCGTTGCCTTGCTTTCTGCTTTTGAGGGATAACGGAGGTTGAGAGAGTGGAAGCTGGTGAACGGTTTTGAGGTAGTGAAATGAAATTACCTGGGATATTGAAACCTGAGTTTTGTGGATTGGAATTGAGGTTGATGAAAAGGGATTCAAAAGAAGAGGGTTTAGAAGAAGGTGACTCGAGGGACTGAAGACCAGGAAGATTATTAGAAAAGAAGCTCAATGGCTGAGTTAACTCAGTGGTTAGTGTTGACTCGTCAGGGTTGAATAAAGATATAGGTTCTTGTTTGGGGATTTTGAAGGATTCAGAGACAAACTTGGAACGAATGAGTTGAGAAAACGAGTTGGACGAGTTATCACCGAGTTGTGGTAGGTAGTGGTGTTTCTGGTTCGTGGTATTAAAATTTTCAGGGAAGAAAGTGAAACTGGGAGGATGAGTAGACCTGTAATAAGCAGGAAAATCGAAAAGACAGGAAGCTCCGATGGAGAAATCGGAAGGAAACGGGATTAGAGTTTGGAGTGTACCATCGGAGAAAACAGAGTTGAGACCAATCTCATCTGAACAGACGTCAGTGGATATCGCCGGCTGAAACAGAGGTACAGAATCTCCGGCCAAGGAAAAGCCTGGCTTAAAATCTCCTTCCATGTTGCAAAATGAAAAGAGAGCTAGAGTTTAGAGAAAGAGAGACTCGATTCCATTTGAATAAAAAAAAACAAAACAGACACTGAAATTAACAGAAAAGAAAGAGAAAGAGAGTACAAAAGGACAGGAGAGGAAGAGGGAACACGTGTTGAATGAATATTAGGGGAAAGTTAAAGGCGGCGAGACACAGGAATCGAATCAATCGATGACGATTGAGGCGGTACTGTTACAGGTATATTTTTATTTTTTTTAACACATGAGCATAGGCAAAGGTGGTGGTGGCAGCGGCGGTGGGGTGGTGATGCCGCTGCCTTTGCACAGCCTGCTTCTATCTGATGTATCCATTCGACCGGTGAGTGGTGACTGACCGGGAAATTTTTGAATTGGATTTTATTTTTATTTTTATCCTTTATTTATTATTATTTTTTTTTTGAAACATTATCCTTTGTTTGTTAGTTTGATGAAAGGGAATAATATTAATGGTATAGTATAGAGGGGCATTTTGGTGAATGCTGACATAATAATAATATACAGAGACAAAACGCTGCTAGCAAAAGGTTAAATGTTGGGTGTGGATTTACAGCTAATGTGTGTTAAAAGTGATGGCACTGTCGTATTATATTACTGGCAAAGCAAATCAAAGCCGAACACTGCTTAACCCTATTCTCCCAGCCCAAATGCAAAACTGATAAAAAAAGCAACATCACGGCATATCGACCACTATCAAATGGCCCAAGCCCTAATTACTTTCACTTGCGTGATTATGTTACGAATAGGTTTGGTAAAATTTTACTATAAATTTTAATTTTTTTTTTTAATATATGATATAAAATATAAGAATAATGAATTACTAGTTGAAAAAAGTAAATGTTATATATATAAATTTTAAATATGAATGTTAATTGTTACAAATATTATTAATAATATTATAATAATTTTTATATTACTATAGTTAAAAGTTAATTTCAGAAAATATTTTATTAGTAATAATTTTTTATAGATGTAAAATGGTATAAATTTAAAAAACTTGGATGATCTAACAGGTGGGAGTTAAAAAGCTATCTATAGTCTCCAAACAGCTAAACCCAGTCGGTATACAGACAATGGATTGTTTTATTGATTTAATATACTCAACTAAAATGCTGATTTAGCCTATATATTAAATAATCTCTCCTTCAGCCAGCTACGGGATTCAACATATTTGCTTCCACACTTGATTCTGCAAGTCCTAAAATTTATCCAGATTACATGCTTCCTCACCTGCCTCAAATAACTTCAAACAATAACCCACCATCCACAATATACTGAATCTATATGTGTTTGCACTGCAGCTGAGAATACCTTTTCAACGTAGAAATCAGTAGAAAAACATACGAGGAACTCTTATTTTTCTCCTTAATTTGCCACTATTTCAACGTGGCTTGGCAATCAGAAGATGCGACAAAGATCAGGGCTGACCAAACACGCTGGGATTTTGGCATTTTGCTTCTTTCATTTTTTTCACTTGGAGAAAAAAAAATGCTTTACTACCATTAATGAATTACAAATTACAAAAAAGGAAAAATAAGGAATGAAACACTGTACACAAGAATGAGGCAGCAGCAGCAGCAGCAGCAAGACCATGATGTTTTGGAATGATTACCAACACCCACACTAAAAGGGGTAGCTGTGAACTAAAATTGAGAAATCACTCCAAAACATGTACACAGTGTTGATTGCCTAACAATCCAACTGCAGCAGCTTTTCTAATGCTGTGAATGCTTCACCTATCCCACATGGCCTGGTATATTGTAGGTCTGAGCTTCAACCAATGCACCATCTCTCTATCTAGAGGTGAGTTGCTCAAAATGGAATCAAGCATTGGGCTGCCAATAATTTTAGGACAACTCTTAAAAGACCATATTTGGTCCTTGGGCCATGGCTTCTGCGGATACTTCTCCTGTAAAACATGACACCAGCATATAAGCAACCATGTTAATCTAGCACTATATTAATAAAGATTGGTCTGGGTTTGTACTAGTTGTTAAACATGTATTTCTCTGATATGACCTGAACCTCATCAAATCCACTATCAATGCAGATTAATACCATCACTTGCATAGTCATTTGTCGACCGTATTCCAGAAAATTTTTAGTAAATATTTACTTAAAATTTAGAAGCAAGTCAACACAATTATTTTTTCCAGGAGATCCAAAAAGAACCAAGCGTTTCATGAAGATACAAGTGTATCACACAGATAGCACCTTAACTTGGTGCTTTGGCAGATTCAGCAAGGGCAGGAATAGGATATGGTAGCTTTTACTTTAAACTGTCAGACTACTTAAAGTAGCACAAATGTATATTAAACTTACCATCCTTTCCAGCATAAGCTTCACAGTTTTCGGGCCATAAATTCGCTGCTGTGATGGCTTCTGAACCTTGGCATAGAAAGAACCAATTTCAGGTAATGACAAGCAGCCCCTACTTGCCTTAGCCAGGCTACAATCTGGTTCAGCATTAGTTTGGATATGCCAATATATCAACTGCCCCAGACAATAATTTCCACCGTATGTTTTTCGATATTCATGGATACCCGCCCCCAACTTATCAGCATACTTGGGACCCAAGTCAAGTGGACTAATATGAACTGGTGGAGAAGTAAATGTATTGTACTCCTGCAAAAGTAAAAAATGAAGTTACTTGAATGTCCAATCACATGATGGTACAGACAATAAGCACAAGGCAGAGAGTACCAATACCAGTAAAATGACTCACCTGAACTCTAAAAAAGCATCTTGTATAAGCATAAACATGGATCAAGTCTGCTGCAGCATCATGCCGGCACTTGTATGTACATGGAAGGCTACGTACTTCGTCCCTCAACCTTCAGAAGGATGATTCAAATTCCAGAGTTCACACGTTTTACATAAACATGAAAAATAAAGTGAAGCTATGTAGGATGGTTACCATAACAATGATTTCTGAAGTTCTTTCTGAATGTTATCAGAATCTGATGGATCACGTGCACGAATCTTGGACTTGAGATCATTTAGCACATCAGCTTCCACATGAGGAGCCATGCACTGAAGAAGCTCTTCAACAAGTGACCCCTCCCCATTCCAGAGGAAAGAAACAGTTTCCTTAGGACTCAGCCTCTCAAATGGAGGTGGAGCTTTCTTTGGGTCGCCAAATACACATCTCATTACATACCTCACCTGTATAAAACAAAACAATAAACCGTGATGAATTTTCTATCCATCAAAAAAATCTAGAACCAGCACAGTTGACCAAAAAATATCATGGATAAAAAAAAAATACATTAATTGTCATTCACAAAATTTAACTTCAGAACTAGGACCTATAATTGCTGGCAAATCTCAAGGCAGTGAATATTACATGATGCTCTAAAATATTACCATGGTAAGGCTCACGGATGAAGCCAGTACAAAATTGCATACAGAAAATACATTTCCAATCAATAAGAGGCACCAACCTTGTCGAGAGTTACTGCCAAATTTTGAAGCCTCTGGTTGTATACACCTTCAGCCTGCCTCATACAAAAACCGTGCATGAGTATCCAAAGAGTAAGTGGACCTCGCATAGAAAACTTCATGAATATATCCTTGCACACAGAACATTTACCTGAACCTCAGCATCACTTCTCTCAACCTCAAGACATATATCCGAAAAATATTTCCTTTTTTCTTCTAAATTATGCCTTAGAATTTCATCAGGAAGCTTTGTCCTCTCTAGATTTATGAATCTCACCTTCATAAAAAAAATAAAAATAAAAATAAAAAAAAGAGGATGCATCAGGAAAATGAAATGAGGAAAAATGAGCTCAAGCAAAGTTTAAAAAAAAAAAAAAAAAAAAAGGGTTAATAACAAAAATTAAAAAAGGTAGTGAGGACACACCAGACGAGCAGAATATGCAACCACCCAATCTGGCAACCCACCAAGCAAACAGCTGCCTAAACCAGCCCTTCCCAAGTCAAGATAATCCTCTTCTGATACAGAATTTGATTCGCAAGCTTCAAGCATTAAATGATGTCTATCTACCAAGGCATGCCACTCCTTCAGCACCTGATGAACAGTAATGTCCAGTAAACTAAAAGTAAGATCACTTTAGAAAATCAAGGATAAAAGTGCTATCGAAATTCAATCAGCTGCAACCTAGCTTTGAAGGGTTTAAAAAAAATGATAACAAATACAAAGAAAATTAACCTTCTGGAAAGCCCCTTCACCGGTCAGATTTAAGTAGCTTCCCCGACAAACTTGGCTACCACACAGACAGACAGATGCTTCATATTCTTCCTTACTCTACAATATGAAGAGCAGTCATCAATCACAGGTCAAGGAAATATGACATGCTACTTTCTAGTGCAAACAAGACTAAGGCAAAACATACACACCTCTGTCACAGAATTGTAATCAAATGTGATCTCCTCACCATGTTGGATTTCTCGTACAGTATAGATTCCAATCTGGTATTGACCATCTACAGCAGTAACTCTGCATTCAAAATATCAAGGGTATTACTGAATGACAAAAACCTAGTGAATATTGAACTAAAACTTCTAGTACAAGCCCATTGAGTGGAGAGCATTTCTCCCCAGTACTTGCCAATGAATAAGAGAAAACTTCAACAAGAAAATATTTCATTGAGCCAATAAATATATAGAAACGCATGCAGCATTAATTCATACTCAATAACATATATGTAAATACTACAACTAAATAGGGAACTAGATCTAAGGTTAGCATGTGGCCATCCACTAGTTCACTGATAAACATTTGACATATGGCCATTTGTTGCATGACCCTAGCATTAGAATCTGATAGAATTATCAAATTCTTGTGATATAATGCCCTACAAATTATATTGCTTTATACTTCCAATTTCTTCATAGGTCCATGCAGTTTTTGCAAGTGGCACAAGAGGCAGGTTAACCATAATAACTGGTGACGTCTTTCAGACTGCTAAGCTACCAGAATGTTAGGAAAATACTTTGCAAATTGTTTCACATGCAACAGAAAGAGCAAAGGTAAGAGGGTAAAACTCACTTCGCTTCACAATTTGGTCTGCATGAGTGACAAATTCGACTAGCATAGTTTGCCTTATGCATGGCATCGACGACCACTAAATCATAACCATCAGCATCACCCTGCCAAATGACAACATCAAATCAGATCCAAAACGTAAAGAGCCAAAGTGTGAAAAAACCATAGCATTCTTTTTAGAAGTAAAAATACCTTTGGCCTCTCAAGATAAATGTTGTAAAATTCTGGAGCGGGATCTTTACTATCTTTTTGTAAGGATCGGATGCCATCTTGCTTCTCAAACCATTTCCATGCAGGATAAACCTATAAAAGTTATTGGGGAAAAGAAGAAGAAACTTTCAGCATCATAAAACTCGAGAAACTTTATTTTAAAATAAGAAACCCAGCAACGAATGCAAACACACAAATTAAACAAAGCTCGCTATCATGTTCTAACAAAACACAAATCCTATGTTTGCCAATAGAAAATAGACAATAATTGCACATTTTAATTTCAACACTAAGTTTGTTATATTGAC
This sequence comes from Reutealis trisperma, assembly GCA_947687605.1. NCBI lineage: Eukaryota > Viridiplantae > Streptophyta > Magnoliopsida > Malpighiales > Euphorbiaceae > Reutealis > Reutealis trisperma. The sequence continues at coordinate 171,718 of CANTUT010000925.1, forward strand.
CATGGAAAATTCTCAACCAACATTTAAGAAGTTAAAATCGACCAATGTCCCGTGTGGAAACATCACTATGCCACTTCATGTTGCAGGATCAAGCATCAATGAGTCTCACATCACCAAATATCACACACTCTCCTCACCCAAAAAGAAGTTGTGCAATAATAATGACCACCTGGAATTTATACTGCCATTTGGACAATTATCAGGATTCAGGTAATTGATGTTTGCTTTGCACTTACTCATGTTTGTGTTTGTAGTCTATTTTCCCCCTACCCATTTATGTTTCACTTGGGGTTTGGAGGTAGGGGATGTTAGGCATTTCAAACACACAAAGACTGATACTTCCCCACCATACTATCAGAAGACAGGACAGATATTTAAAACAGAAAACAAAATTCTAAATTTTGCAAAAACAACTTGTTTCATGCTAAATTCTTCTCAGCAGTTCCATAACTACTTTGCACCCATACCTCTCCCAAAAACTCAACGACAAAATCATCCTCTCCAAAACCACCTTCCTTGTTGCAAACAACACCAAGACCCTGAAAACAAAAGAGAGAAAAGGCAAGAGAATCAGCATAACAAGGGACAGGTTGAGGAAGTATTATTAGGCACATGCGATATGTGGATGATGCTCAATACCTTCCGGTACGCAACATAGTTGTCATCAGGACGACTATCCATGGCCTTAAGGATGCCCTGACACATTTTCATTGTTCGCACATCACAGTCCTCCTCTGCAGCTTTTTCAATTTCTTCTATTACAGGCTGCAAAGAATACTTCATTGGAGTGTCACCAGTGCCAGTGAAATTTCGGACTTGCTTATTCAGAGTACGAAGGAGCATATCTTCAATAAACAAATGTTTCTCCAATAAAGACCAATCCAATTCTTCAGGCATTGAATCAAGCAAAAGATTATGTGTATAGGGATCAATTCCATAAACTTCTTGTTCTATAACTTCATCTCCAAGCTGTTTTCTAGGTTTGTACTCCTTGACTTCAGGAAGCTCCATATCCAATTCTTCTGTACCATTTTTTTGTGTGTCAAGCTTCTCAGCATAATCATCTGGCAAAGAAACACTCATCTTTCGCTGAACATCCTCCTCATCTGCTACAATAACATATTGATCTATAACTTCATATTTCCTAGTGACAGGAGGAACCAGACTCGCTTTTGTCATGCGAGCACCCCATTCACGCTCATCTGTCATGGAATCTAAACCTTCATCCTCCATAAAGAATCCATCCCCTCTGGACTCCCCAAGTCGAGCTTCTGATCGAAAGTCCAAGTCACTTTCTGTATCAGAGGCAGTACTTTCACTATCACTCTGCCCATCTTCAGAAGATTTGCTGAATTCATCAGAAGTTTCACTTCCCGAGTCCATGGATTTTTGGTTCAATTTGGACAAGCGCCTTCTGATCTCCCGATCAGATGCATATTCTCCATAATCAAAACTACCATTACTCCTATTAGTGTTCTTCTTTTCTGTGGCTAACTTCTTCTTATACTTCATAGGAGTATAGCCTAACCCTGCAGACAAGTCATCTTTCCATGACTTCATTAGTTCATCTTTTTCATAAGAAAATTTAGAACTATCTTCTAAATGCGAGGCAAGTTTCAGAAATAATGTAATGATACGATTCATGTCTCCAGCACCCCGATTCTTTGCTCTGCATCAAAAGATGCATACAATTAATAATAAAAGCAAAGTAACAAATTTCAGCAAATTATAACAAATGACAGAAAATAAGACAAGGCACAAGCATACAATAATATATGATGAAGAAAGAAATAGATCACAAGTAACAGTTTAGTTTTTTCACAATCCCATCTCAATCCTAGCATAAATGGTAGGAATATGAGCTCCAAACATCAAAATAGAAAGAAGGCCGAAATGTTTAAAACAATCAAAACCCTGTCATGAATTATCACTTTTGGCCAAGACTTGGATTCTATGAATTTGTACCTTCAACCTTCATATGGCTATCAATTGCAGAAATTCCACTCAAATTTATAAAAAAAAAAAAAAAAAAAAAAATTAGCTTATGGCTGAATGAAATAAAACAATGTAGCAATTCCGCTGATCTCACACCCACTCTAATTTCTAAACACTAAAAACAAAGATGGATTGATTCAAATGCCAGCCTTACCTCCGAAATTCGATGTCTTAAAACAGACCTCCCAAACCCTTATCACTTCAACATCATGGTCAACGCCAAATGACTTTTGTCAAGCAAGTGGTCTTAAGTCCATGAAAGTTGAATTGACAGAAACAGATAAGATATTGGTGTCGGAGTTCACTTTGATGCTTTCAATTAGGATGAAAGTTCTTGTGATTGAATTTGAGCCAGTTTCAAAACAAGAAAATCAAAGGATTTTAAAGAAGGCGTCGAAGCTTATTAAGTTCATGAACCTTACAGTTTTAGTAATGAAAATAAATTTGAGTGTTTCATTATAGTTTTTTTTAGTATTCTTGTCCAGTATTTATGAGCTTCATGGTGAGACAAATAATATGGCCATCACTCAAGTTGAACCAACCAATGTTAGGACATACCTCCCATGTTGGATTGAGAAGAGAGGGAGAAGTGGGGGAGGAGAGAAAGAAAGGCAGACGACAATAAACAATATACATATGTATTTGATTTAGTGATAATTCTTTTTCCTGGTTCAGTTTCAATGGAATTGCTAAAATTAATGTAATGTGAAAAGTTGAGGTACAAATTGATAAAATAACAAGGTTTACCTAAAACTGATAATTATGCAAAGGTTTGGTTACCAAAATACTATGAATGATAGAAGGGAGAAGAAGAAGTTTGGGCTTCTTAAATAAAAAGGATTGAAGGGAGGAAAAATCATTACTGTTTCTTTGCTTGGAAGCAATATGTGTATGTGTGTTTAATTGAAGGCAAAGCAAAACTTACTTTATTGCATCCCTGCACATTCGACTGATATCTTCCTTGACAGACCTTAAACCATGCCCAATATAATAACCATTTTTCATCCTATCTTCAATTTCTGCCACCTGATTATGGAAGAGACAAAAAGGAATAAGAACACAAGCACATATGTAGCGCAAGACATCTCCATGATAATAAAACATTACTCATACCTTGGGCACAAAAAAGTCAAAGGTATTCTCCTTCATGATGTCCTTCAAACCTGAAGCAAGAAACCCCTCCATCCTTCTATAGCTGCTCTCAGATTTTTTGATGGCCCATTGCCTTATACGGGCATCCCTAGAAAGAATAGATGATGACCTTCTAGCATCAAACAATTTTGAACGTTTATACAAATTCCGTCGGAATAGTTGATTTGCTGAGTCCCTCTTATTGACACTGTCAAAATACTCTTTCAGCTCACCAAAATCATCTGTATCACCACCCAGACCCTTGGTTCTGCAAAATGTAGGGGTTTTCTCACTGATCTGTTTAAGGCTCCTTATTTTAGAATACAACTCCTCAGAGATCCCAGAACCACGTGAACCACGAGTCTTGATCCAGCTCAGGTCAGGAAATTTAGGCGGCAACTCCTTGAACTGGCTGCAACCTCTAATATCTATAGAAGATAAACAAGGGAAAGTGCGAAGAACATCTTCAAGCAGGCCTGGAGTAACATTTGTGCAACCCACCAGCACCATCGAATTTATCCTTTCTTTATTATAACCATTCTGCAAGCAAATAGATATGTTAACTGGGAGGAAATTGAAAAACCTGGTAATAGCTCATAAAGCCAAACACATACAATATATAAAACTTACCATGATATTCCAAACCATCGAGTCGGTGCAGTTAGGGCCCAAATGTGAGAAATCAACTTGTCTTGAGACATCCTTGTAAAAGCTGATAGCAGCTCTCCAGTGCTTACAAGTCAAAGAAGCAAAGGCAAGGGATTTCATATCAGATCTCAGAAAATGAAAGACTCTTGCAAGCATATGACCATCCAATAAACCCCAACTTCCCAACTCTGTCTCTGAGCATGCACTATTCTCTTTGTGAAAAGTAGCATCACCGCACAGTTCTTCAAAACTGGTTTCATCCTTTTGAAAGGATTGTAATTCTTCGTCCAAGTCATAGTCATCATCACTTCCATCAACTTGCATTCGGGCTCTTTTGCCAGCACGTGCATCAATTTCTGCAATTAAAAGGGCCCCCAAGAAAAGATAATAAGAATGAATACCAGGTGCAAGTTACAGAAATTACATATACAAACATTGAAGTGAAAAAGGAAACCAAAAAGAGTAAGGATCAAGGCAACATGCAAAGATATGCTCGCCAAGATACACCAATAACAAGGGTATTGATATAATACAAAAGGGGTATTAAAATAGGTATGCGGTGAAAAGGAACAAAATTAAAAATTAAAAACAATAAAGGATGCATATAAAATTAACCTGACCATCAAATGCATATACCACAAGCAGATGAGACAGTGCAGAAAATCTAGAACTTGTGAAAGAGACACCAGCTAGTTGGGATTCATACTTTATTTAGTCAACATTCTACATTTGATTAGTTTCAGCATTTAACTGTCATCCAAAACAAAGGGATGTGCATGCATGCAAAAGACAGTGAGAAACAACAGGAGGGTAGGTCCAAGTTGACTTCCATATAAGAAACAGTTCATTTAATACTGCACATTGCTTTGTCCCTCAGCAGCACACCTATGCAAGGTGACAGTTAAAAGGAAGATTGTTTCATACTTTATGAAAATTACTATTGCTCTTTGAGGAATCCAAAAAGACATCAGTCTTATTTTAAGAACTTATACATACCTGATTTTCGGTAAATATGGTTATCGATCTCCTTCTTAGGCTGTTTAGCATTGATCCATGGATCCAAAACATCATTTATAGCAGCAGCAAACTCCCGGCTCTTGTAGGATTTCATTACCAATTCATGTAGCTTCCCACGGGTATAACCAATGAACTGTGGATGCAGGTTATGAAAGGGAATGGAATCTCTGTTGCTTTCACTACTGGCAGCACTCTGCAATCTTGAAAGAGTTGCTGAAGAATTACCAGATACTGCAACATTCTCCTGCCGAATTTTAACATTGGCTTCAGAAAGCTCCGCAGCAGCAGTTATTGGAACCCACACACTATCAAATTTCCTGAAAGCACTGCTATATTTTTGGATAGCACCTTGATCTGCCAGGACCTGAAGCTCTGCAAATGATGATGGCCCTTGTTCATGCCCAGAACCATCAAGGTAGTACCATTCACCCAAATGCAACAGTAAGTCATCCACCGTGCAAAGTCGGTCTTTGGGAGCGTTAATGGATGAAATGGACTTCCAAGAACCATGAGAATCTTGATCGGTTTTGAATTGAGAATCACCTTCTGCTGTCAATCTCTTCACATCATTAGCTGCAGAGTATGCCCGAGTAGACCTCGAAATATACCTTTCCTTTCCTCGAACTTTTGTACGAGTTTCAGAAACAAATGAACCATGGTCCTTTACAACACATGCATTTATCCTGACCACTGGTAGCATAGTTCCCTTCAGCCCTCTAACTATAGGAGGCTTAGCAACAATCGGTCTGTTGACACCACCACATTCATTCCTCTCATCTACGGAGGAGAAAGCCCAAGGAGGCAAGTCAAGCCTTCTGCTTTGAGAAGGATAATACAAATCATCTTTTCTTTGCCACCGTGGATCCTCAGACCCTGATTTCGGCATTTGACACAAAGGAAAGCCATCATTGAGGACTAGTTTCCTTCTAGGAAATCTATCCTGGACAGTCTCATCATTCCTCTTCCAGTCCCCACCCTTGCACGACCATCGGCCAGAAAACCACTCAGCAGGGTCAATAAAACAGGTAGAGCCTTGATCCCTATCAGAGATTGCATTTAACCTCACTTCATTAACTTCTTTAGGATTAACATTGGAGCATCTGGATAATTCATCGTTATCTTGTTCATGTTGTTCTGCAACACAAGCTTGATTCTCAGTGAAACCTGTGCACAAAATGATACAAAAGCTTTAATAGTTACGAAATTAATATCTTGTGATGTAGATATATGACTAGAAAAGAAATTTAATGTGCTTTTATGCAGGCAAAAAGGAGATCTCCAATGGATCTTATTAGAGCTAACACTATAAATCATCAAAACCTTGTTGCCCTAAAGTTTCTTATTCTGTTGAAGAGAATATGGTGCCAACTGCATTGGCCTAATTTTGAACTTCCACTAACTTTGAGATGCTGCCATTTTAATAAATTGTGAGACCATATGATACACAAGGAGAATTCAGGAGATGCCAAGAGATATGAATATTAAAGCAGAAAAATGGAATGAGAAACCAACTGAGATCTTTATCCAAATCAGAGAAATTGAAAACTTCATAGTAATGCGAGAGCAACCAAACACCCTCAAATAACATTCTATTATCATCCAAAAATCGTACACCCACTCCTTTCATGTAACATGCATGTATTATAATAATTCTGTTTTCCAACCCAAAATTTCAATGGGGAACCATTGAAACTTAATCAATTGCCTGCATCAGTTATAAGATTGAAATAACACTGGTAATTCCCTTAAAGCCCAGAAAATTTATATAAAATCTCAACAATTCTGAAATGGCATAACAAATAAAACCCCAATATCATATGACATCAGGACTGAAAACTGATTCCATTATTGACTAAATTATGAGACTCCAGCATAGACAAAAAAAGCCAACTGCTCTGTGCATAAAAATCCCCAAGAAAAGGAATTTAAATTAAGAATTAAATTCCCCAGGTCAATCCAAGAAAACTATTAAATAAAAAAAAATTAAGGAGAATATAAATATAAGCAATTACCTTCTGATTTTCCTAATCTCTCCCATGACACAGGCTCAAATGTCATTTGCAACACTTCTGCAAGATGATAAAGTCCAGAAATTAGGAAAAAATATATATATAAAAGAATCTCCCCCAGAGGAATTTATACACGGACACTTGTATTAACAATAATACCAGAACATCATTAAATTGTAGGGGGGGAAAATGCAAAGAAAATTAAGAGATCAAAATACCTCCAATAGTCTCTAGTTCTCTGCCAGGAACAACAGTAAAACCCTCCAACAGAGCTCCAACCCTTTCATCAATTTGAAGATCTTCCAAATGTTCAGACATAGCATCACTGTCATTAGGATTGACCAGGAGCACTTCCTCACAACTCTGAGCACCAGATTGTCCTAAATCTCCAGTATCTGCCAATAGATTACCAGGTGCCTCTGGTGGGCTCACTAGCTGAGTTATAGTATCTGACACAATAGATGGGAAATTTACAGTCACCAATGGTGAAGCTGCATTTTCAATGGTTACCCACCTGTCACTACCCAAGTGCTTGATCAAGTGATCTGACACAAGAACTCCCTCGTCCACAAGTGCCTTAAGGTCGCATAACTTTGAAGGCCCGCATTCAAGGCCAAAATAGTCTAGGTAAAACCATTTCCCTGCAGAAGAATCAGACACCAGAGGCACATGAGGTGGAGTATCACATATATCCATATCTTCCTCCATAGATTGTAGCTCTTCAGGAGGAGGTAGATCAACACAAGGAGATTCTTTGCTATTCATGCTTGGACTCTGAGACTGCTCTTCTTTGTGAGACTCAGCATTGGCATTTTTTTCTTCCAATTCATTAATATCATGAACTCCATTTCTATCTTGAGATTCTTCAGCTGAGAATTGTGAATCTCTTCCACCAGAGTCCTTCTGGCTAATAAGCTTATCCTCCTGGCCTTTATTAACAGTTTGAGAGTTTCGCTTCTCACTTGTTCCACCTTTTCGGCTTGCTTCTCTATGATTATTTGGCCTACCTCGATCAAGTTGGGAACGCTCCACAAAGTTTGGAGTCCGATCCCTACGATCATGGTACCGGTCCTGTGAGGAACGCTCTGAATGTGTGGGACTTCTTCTATAATCATGATGTCGGATCCGGTCATAGGGTGATTTATCACGTCCATATGGAGATTTTTCACGTCCATAAGGGGATCTCTCACGCCTATAGGGAGATCTTTCTCGACCATATGGAGACCTCTCACGAGGGACCGGACTCCTATCCCTGTGATCATAGTAACGGACTCTGTCACGTGGGGACCGCTCAAAATGACCTGGACTACGTCCATGTCTAGTATAAACAACTTTGGAAGGCAAAGTGGGTTCATGATGCCTGGAAGCATATTTGTCAGATGAAGATATTCTTGAAGAAGAAGAGGAAGAGTTTCTATAGAACCTTTCCAAAGAATGACGTGAATAGTGCTCTGAGTGAGCAGAGCGACTACTATCCTCAGAAAGTCTCCTGCTTTTAGAGCATGCATAATCTCCATAATCCCCATAATGCTTGCGCTCATTGCTTTCAGCCTCAGTGCTATAACGCTTCAACCTGTTACCAGAAATGTACTCTCTTCCATGATTCTTACCATTGCTATATTCACTCCTATAAGAGCCTTCTTCATCCACAATCTTTGAATTGATCCTTATATTCCTGTCAAGGCCACCCTCCCACCTGGAAGAACTTTTGCTGTGCTGACTACTCCCACTCCTACTGAACTCTTTCCTTCTGTAGATATCTTCAGTGAAATACTTCCCAGAAGGTGGGGTACGCTCTCTAGTGGCGTCATACCTGCCACGTGATTTAATGTAACCGTAGTCGTCTTTATTATGCCATCTATCCGGAATGAATTCTCCTTTTTCAATTTCATCTCTAGCAAATTCCCCTTTTCGCCACCTACCCGAACCCAAACCAACGTCTACCTTCTCTAATTCCCCTTTCCTCCATTTCTCACCAACAATCTCTCCCTTCTCGATTTCATTTCTCCTTGCCTTCTCTGGCAGAACAAACTCCCCATTCTCCACTTCTGCTTTTGGTGGCCACTTCAAAGTCCCCAATTCACCCTCTTCGACTTCCTCTTTATTACTCTGTACTTTGTTATCAACAGAAGTTAAACCGTTGTCAGCTTCCTTACTACTCTTTGCCTCATCCTTGACAATCTTTGTTACCTTCTCCTTGTTAATCGTTGCTGCTTTCTCTGATCCCAATGCACCCTTATCTGCCACTGCTTTCTTCACCGTAACAATTTTTTTTACCTTAATTACCTTCTTTAATATTTTTCTGGGCTTTGAGTTGAAGCCATTGGTAGTGCTATTTCCATTAGTAGTAGTAGTTGTGCTGCCATTACTATTATTATTATTGTTGCTGTTGTTAGCCGTGGTGGTATTATTGGTGGTAGAAGTAGTGGTGGTGGTGGTGGTGGTGTTGCCAGTTTTGCCTCCGCTACAAAGTGTTGTCGTATTCTCTTGAATTGGAAACCTCTCCATGATACTATTATGCTGCAATGGCATGCATGCGACACCTCCATCGCCCATGGAAATCCCTCCCTCGAACCAATTTTAATCCAAACCCTAATTCTCCCCTTTCCCGGGGCTATCGATGCTCATACTGCGAAATTCGCTACCAATTCTTCTCCTTTGCACCAATTCAAAACCCTAAATTCATAAATCAACCAAACAAAAGCAAAAATCAAAAGAAAACCAATGTAGGGTTTCATTAAAACAAATAAATAAACATATACAAATTAAACAAAGAAAAAGGTAACAGAGAGCAAAAAATTGGATAAGCTTGAAACCCTAGGGTTTCAATCCAAAAGAGAAAGAGAAAGAAAATATAGAGAAAGTGAGAGAAAATTACCAGGAAAATTAATTAGCTGAAATTATAGATCGGCTAAGAAGAAGAAAACTTGAAAGCTTTGAATTTGAATAAAGGCTTTTGTAAAATACGGATCGATAGAGAACGAGAAAATGAACAGCTGAAGAGAAATCTCTCTCTATCTCTCCGTTATGAGTATTTTCGTTCTTTTATATATATACCTCTCTCTTTTGCTAAATCTTTTGAGTTTCTCTCGCCCGTCTTGTAATGTGCTGTGTTCTTTTTGGTCCGAAAGACGAAACCTCGGTGTTATTTTTATTTTTATTTTGTTTATTTTATTGATCGGGGTAATAATTTGTGAAGTTACGAATTTACCCCTCTCGAGGCATGAGATACGGAGATTATACAGTATTTGGATACGTGCATCAATATAAAGATACGATTTGGGCTGCTTGATTCAGATAACACCGTCATTGGCTACTGGGATCAACCAGTCATTGCCTAGGCTTTAAGTGGGTCCAACCGCGGTGGATGTTGTTAAGTCCGGTGTTTTTTTTTTTTTTTTTTTTTTTTTTTTTTTTTTTTTTTTTTTTAAAAAAAACTGAAGCTGGTGGTTATTTTGGCCGGTGGAAGCTTTGGGAATTTGTTTTTATTGTGCACAGAACATGCTTACATATATATGTATATGCATATTCGATTGATTTTCTGACTTAATGTTAAAAAAAAAAAAAAAAAAGGTTTCATTGATTTTCTGAGATATATATATCACAAAATTTAAATACTTCTTTTTAATTTGGAGAAAAAAATCAAAAAATTTAAAATAGATGTTTGTTATCATTTGTGTTGTAGATTAAATTTTTAATTTTTGTTGTATTGTATTGAATTTCGTATATTAGAAAGTGAGCTGGTGAAATAAGAAAAAACTCACTTTTTATAGATGTCATTTTCTTTTTATTGTGACAATATTCTCTTTTTTTTTTTTTCCCTAAAAAATGTCAAATGATAGAATTATATTTTAAGAATAATTATTTAAAATCATAAAAAAAATCAAATGATAAAAATAAATATATTTTAATAATACAATTTTCTTGTGTGATTGAAAAGTAAAAAATAAAACAAACTGATATTATAATTATGGTATTTATCA
>CANTUT010000926.1:2500-256841 GCA_947687605.1 Reutealis trisperma
TTGTTTGTGAACTATGTGGAGGTCCTCATCCTTATTCCCAATGTAGTTCAAATGAGGAGGTAAATTATGTCCAAGGGGGGTATAACCAAAGAATGGGTATGAACTCAAACACATACAACCCTTAATGGAAGAACCATCCTGGTTTTTCTTGGTCTAACCCATCCTCCCAATTAAACCCATCGATTAACCAAAATCTCAAACTAAATAACCCACCAGGTTTTCCCATGAAGTAACCCTATACTCTTACACCACCTAAATCTACTCTAGAGACCCTTCTAGAGCAGTTTGTAGGAACACAAATATCCATTAACAAACAAGCGAGGAGTAATTTAAACAACTTAATTCCAAAATTGATCAACTTACTATTCACAACAGAATTTAAAAAACTCAAATTGCCCAACAAGCCTCTTCCTCTAACCCTAAACCTGTAGGTAAGTTACCTAATCAACCAGAATTTGTTCAAAGAGAGACTTGCCAAGCAATTACTTTAAAAAGTGGTAAGATGGTTGAAAATACTGTTAATGAGAATAAAAATGATATAGTTGGTGATGAAGAAGTAAACTTAGAAAGTAACCAAGGGAGTGGGGTTAAAGGTAATAATAAAAATGAAAATGTCATACCACCTAAGGTCAATGATCCTAAAGTAGATTTTAAAACCTTGCCCTTTCCTCAAAGGTTCATAAAAAGGAACCTAGATAAGCAATTTAGCAAATTCCTAAAGTATCTTAAAGATATTACTATGACTATTCCATTCTTAGATGCTATAAGGGATATGCTGGCTTGGGGTAAATTTTTAAAAGACATGGTCTCCCATAAAAGCAAACTAGAAGATTATGGTCAAGTATCTTTAATAGAAGAATCTAAGGCCATGTTTTCTAAGCCCCCTCCTAAGCAAAAAGATCTTGGATGTTTCACCATCCCATGCATGGTTGGAGGAAAGTATTTTGATAAAGCTTTATGTGATATTGGTGCTAGTGTAAGTTTAATGCCTTATTCTATTTATTTAAGACTTAATTTGGGTGAACTTAAGCCTACTAACATGTGTCTCTTGATGGCTAACAAGACTATTACCTATCCAATTGGCATTCTTGAGAATGTGCCAACAAAAGTAGGTAAATTTATAATTCTTGCAGATTTTGTTGTCCTAGACATGGAGGAAGACCTCAAAATTCCTATCTTGTTTGGAAGACCATTCTTAGTAATGGTAGGTGCTATCATTGATATGAAGAAAGGTAAAATCACATTTGAGGTAAACAATGAATGCATAGAATTTGATGTTCTTAAGATGATGAAATCTTTACCTATGGAAGGAGTTAGTAGGATTGACTTTATAGACTTAATTGATGCATGTAGAAATGAGGTCAAATATGAATGCATGAGTCAAGATCCTATTTCCCTTTACCAAGTCCAAGAAGAAGAGGTAAATCTTTTAGAGACTACTTCACATCGTCACTCCTTCCGACCTTCTAGATTTGAACCTCTGGAGAGAAATAATAACCCAAACCCTTCTTTAAAAGAAGAAGCAAATTTTGAACTCAAGCCTTTACCATCAAATTTAAAGTATGCATTCCTTGATTATGAATCTAAATTCCCTTTTATTGTGAATTCATCCTTGTCTTTAGAAAATATCAATCTTTTGTGCAATGTGTTGCTTAAACAAAGAAGCTCCATTAGTTACTCTTTGAATGATCTAAAAGGTATTGGCCCTAATATTTGCATGCATAGGATAATCTTAGAAGATAATGCTAAGCCTTCCATTGAAGGTCAAAGGAGACTTAATCCAACTCTCAAAGAAGTGGTAAGAAAAGAGGTCACAAAATTACTTGATAATGGCATCATATACTCAATTAGTGACAGTAAGTGGGTAAGTCTTGTTCAAGTTGTCCCTAAAAAGGATGGCTTGACTATCATTAAAAATGAATTAAATGATTTAATCCCTACTAGGACTGTCACTGGATGGCGTATGTATATAGACTATAGAAAATTGAATAAAGCAACTAAAAAATATAATTTTCCACTACCATTTCTTGACCAAGTGTTAGAAAAATTAGCAAATTATTTTTATTTTTGTTATTTGGATGGTCTTAGTGGTTTTTATCAAATACCTATCTACCCTGAAGACCAATCAAAAACCACTTTTACATGTCTCTATGGAACTTTTGCATTTAGATGCATGCCATTTGGTTTATGCAATGCACCTGCAACATTTCAAAGATGCATGTTTTCTATCTTTAGTGACTTGATAGATGACTGTGTTGAAGTTTTTATGGACGATTTTAGTGTATATGGAACTAACTTTGAAAATTGTCTAGAAAATCTCTCTAAAGTTCTCGACAGGTGTAAGGAGCATGGACTAGTACTTAATTAGGAAAAGTGTCATTTTATGGCATAAGAAGGAATAGTACTAGGGCATATGGTATCCAAAAGGGGTATTGAAGTGGATAGAGCCAAGGTTGAAGTATTCTCGAATTTACCATAGCCCAAATGTGTTAAGGACATTCAAAGTTTCTTAGGACATGCCGGGTTCTATAGACGGTTTATCAAGGATTTTTCCAAAATTGCCAAGCCATTGTGCAAATTACTTGCAAAGGAAGCTACCTTTGAGTTCGATGAAGTATGTCATGAAGCTTTTGATACCCTAAAGAAAGCTCTTACATCTGCACCAATTCTACAGCCACTTAATTAGGAGCAACCTTTTGAAATTATGTGTGATGCTAGTCATTTCGCAGTTGGAGCGGTCCTTGGGCAAAGGAAAAAAGGTAAGCCTTATGTAATTTACTATGCAAGTAAGCTACTTGATGATGCCCAAATCAACTACACAACTTCAAAAAAGGAACTACTAGCCATAGTTTATACATTTGATAAATTTAGAGCATACTTGGTAGGTCAAAAGGTAATTGTATATTCTAACCATGCTGCTCTAAAGTACCTCTTAAGTAAAAAGGATGCTAAACCTAGGCTACTAAAATGGATTCTTATGCTCCAAGAGTTTGATTGGGAAGTAAGGGATAAGAAAGGGAGTGAAAACCTTATGCCCGACCATCTCTCTAGACTTGATCAAGAAGGTTTGGGGAAGCTTGATGATGGAGTGCCAATATATGAGACCTTCCACGGTGAGCATTTGTTTAATGTTGTATCGCAAGAAATTCCTTGGTATGCTGACATTGCTAACTTTCTTGTAAGTGGGATTCTTCCTTATGGTTTAGATTATAGGCAAAGAAAGAAATTTTTGCATGATACTAAATTTTATTATTTGGAAGAACCTTTGCTTTATAAAAGATGTGCAGATGGGCTAATAAGCAAATGCATTCCTCAAGGTGAGATTCAAGATGTTTTGAAACATTGTCATTCGTTAAATATGGGTGGACACTTTGGTGCAACAAAAACGGCTTCTAAGGTATTATAATGTGGTTTTTGGTGGCCTACTTTATTCAAAGATGCTAGAGAATTTGTCCTTACATGTGATAGATGTCAAAGAATGGGAAATATATCTAGGAGAAATGAGATGCCTTCAAATGGCATTCTTGAGGTAGAACTTTTTGATGTATGGGGTATAGACTTTATAGGTCCTTTCCCTAGTTCTTTAGGCTATAAATACATCTTATTTATGGTAGACCATGTGTCAAAATAGGTTGAAGTAATACCTACTATTACTAATGATGCTAAGATAGTCAAGAAAATGCTTAAAAAAGTAATCTTTTCTAGGTTTGGTACTCTAAGAGCTTTGATAAGTGATGGAGGTTCCCATTTCTATAATAATATCATAGAAAGTCTTTTTAAAAAATATGGAGTTAATCATAAAATAGCTACTCCTTACCATCCACAAACAAGTGGACAAGTTGAGATAAGCAATAGGGAAATTAAGTGGATTCTAGAGAAGATTGTTTCTTCTCCTAGGAAAGATTGGGCATTCAGGCTAGATGATGCCTTATGGGCAATAGAACTACTTTTAAAACTCCAATTGGCCTTACCCCATATCAATTAATCTATGGTAAATCTTGTCATTTGCCCATTGAACTTGAACATAAAGCGTATTGGGCAACTAGGGCTTTGAACTTTGATATGGATAAAGTAGGTGAGAAAAGACTTTTGCAACTCAATGAACTAGAAGAACTAAGGTTAAATGCATATGAAAATGCAAAGTTATATAAAGATTGTACTAAGTTATGGCATGATAAGAACATTCTCAATAGGGATTTCCAAGAAGGTGAGCTTGTTTTACTCTATAATTCAAGGTTAAGACTATTTCCTAGAAAACTAAAATCAAGATAGTCTGGACCTTTTAAAATTATTAAAGTTCATCCATATGGAACTATTGAGATTGCTAATGACAAAGGTGAATCTTTTAAGGTAAATGGCCATCATCTTAAACCTTACTTTGCTGGTGCACCATTAGAACAATCAAGGTCAGTAACCCTCTCTACTTAATAGTATGTTCATTTACTACATAGTATATTTATTTATTTTAAAATTTTATGTTTGTTTATTTTAAATTTCATGTTTATTTCATATAAATGTTTAAGTTTTGATGTTTTTATTTTAATACATACACATCATATATATATATATATATATATATATATATATATATATATATATATATATATATATATTAAAAAAAATATTTTTGGACTGAGTTCATGCCGAGTCGTGCCCATAGGACACGACTCATGACAGAACCCACCCGTGCCGAGTCATGCCCTATGGTGCCGACTCGATACAATTGATAGAATTTGAAATACCCAAAAAAATTTGAATTTCTACACCAATTTTTCTTTTTTTTTCATTCCTAATTCAATTGTAATTTGTTTTATTCTTATTTTTGGTCAAAAACTAACTTATTCAACACTTTTTTCCCAAAACAAATCAATGAAAAGTTGTTTCTTTTCGAAAAGAATCACACCTCTTCCCAATATATATGACTTTTCACATCACACTCTTACACACCTATAACACCACTCCCCTACCTTTTCTTTTCAGATTTTGAAAACATAAATCCTAATATTTAAATAATTCTTTCTTCTATTTAAACATCATCTTCTTCATTTCATCATTCACACTACACTATATTCACTCATAGTTGCAGAATTTTTCTATTTTTCTTCTCTATTTTCTAACTACGGGCAAGACCAAAGGATCAACTTCTTCAAGGCCTCAAGAAGAGCAACAAGAGGAAGACCTTGCATCAATGTATGAGTCCTCCTTCCGCATTCACTCACATGAAGAAGGAGCCAAGTTCTCTAAAATCAAACGTAGAGAAATTGTATCTTGTAAGTATTTTCCTCCCTCTTTAATTTGTGATGTTGGCATGGAGGAAGTATTCAATCAAGTTCTTACCTCTTGTGGTTTGAAAAAGCTTGTAAGTATCCAAAAGCATTCCTATGGCAATCTTGTTTATGAGTTTTTTAGTACACTTGATATCAATGATACTAATTCTCAAATTCTAGAATTTAGATTACTTGGCCAACCTTACCAATTAACTTATAATTTTATGCGAAAAGTTTTTGGTTTTAAAAGAAGTGGTGTTTGTGATATCACTAATGATGTTAATGTTAATGACTTTTGGACATTCTTAACTGATATAGAAACCCCTTTTGAACCTAAAAAGGGGAAAGTAATGTTCATCAAAGATTTGAAATTCTGGATGTTGCATAAAGTCATTGCATGTGTTATTTTTGGTAAAATTGAAACTAATAGAGTAACTATTCAAGAGCTCTTTTTGATATGGTGTGTTTATAAATCAAAGCAAGTGTGTTCGACATATTGGATTTTTAATCAATTCCTCATGTGTGTTACACGTAAGGAGCGTCCATTAACACATGGTCATATTGTTATAAGCATTGCTAAGGGGTTTCATATTAATTGCTCAAACTTTCCTTATGTTGTCAAGTACTCATATTTCACAAAGCAAGCCTTCGTAAGAGGCGAGGTTGTGGATGCGAATTTTAACCATGTTGTAGCTTACACACGATCTTGTTGGAAGGGGTTACGTCACCCTATTTATAATTCAGATGAAGACTCTGATGATGATGTTCCACTGCCTAGAGACCCACCACCACCAAGAGCCCAATCAACGGTTCAACTTGCATTACCACCATCATCCTCTACTCAAGAAGAAGCAAGTGGCTCCACTCTTAGTGACCACCAACTTTTGGAGGAGATTTTGGCAAACCAAAGGAGCATGCAACGTCAACTTACCGCCTTGGAGGCTAGGAACCAAAGGATGGAGTGTACGCAATATAGTATGGACTATAAATTGCGTAAGTTCTTTAGCTACTCTGGATATGAAATTCCTTCACCACCACCACTCGATGATTAATGAGGTATGTTTTTCTTCCCTTCTCTATCATATTTACTTTTCTTCACATCGGGGACAATGTGAATTTCAAGTATGGGGGAGGGATTGAATGATGAAGTTTGAAGCTTTCTATTCACTTTTACGTTTTATTTTATTTTGTTTTTCATTTTTTGCATTTTTAATATATTTTGCATGATTGTTGTTTTGTTTAGTTTAGTATTTTTACAATTTGCATCAAGAATTTTTTTTCCTTTTACTTGAGTTTCTCCATGTTATTATATCTTAATTAAGTTTTCTCATTCTGTTTTCTAACTAATTTGATGATTGTTCTTGATAAATGCCCAATTAGTAAAATTCTTAAGTCTTTTTCTAGTATTTGTTAAGATTTTGTCTTTTTATCTCACTCTTATTGCTTCTAAAGATTTCTAATTATCTAGTCAATTTTTTAATTTTGCTTAATTGTCAAAATTGATATAAGTTAAGTCTTTGAATTTGCATGATTTAAGTTGCCTAAAGGAAATTATAGCCATAATAAGAGTTATGCATTAGTCAACAATGGATGAGGATACTAAAAGAACTATATTTGTTTGCTAATAAAAATACATATTGAGTAAGTTGGGTGCAAATGAGTTTGCTCCTTAGTTGCATTCAATTCGAAAGATATGTATGGTATGCCTATTAAATACGTACATTGAGTAAGTCATGCAGGAGTGAGTTTGCTCCTTAGTTGCATTTGATTCGAAAGATGTACCTTATTTAATAAAAAAAAAGAGAGAGAAGAAGAATAAGAAAACTATGTGTCTAAAAATGCCATGAGACTTATTGCATTCTTGCGTGTGCTTTCTCTTGTCCCAAAGAAGGCTACTTGAATTTATTGAATTCTTGACTTAATGCATGGATACTTTGACTAGAAAAGCATGATTAGGTCCTTAACTAACAAACTGAATAACTTTGTTACCAATAGGGATGAGATAATTAGACAAAGCTCAAAATTTATGCTATAAGACTTGTCATCCTTTATCATTGTTGGGCACTAAGAACTGTATCATCAAAATATTAGCCATATACTCCTTAAATAAATTTTGAAGATTGTTTAATCAAGATTGTTTCATAGTTATCTTAGAGAAACTAAGTAATTTCTTTGTCTCTTCCCTCTTTGTTCTTGCTTGAGGGCAAGCAAGGTTTAAGTATAGGGGAATTTGATATGATGCAAATATATATATCTAAACTAATCAATTAATAGTTAATTTTGTGTTTTGATGCATGAATTTTATCTTTAAAGTGGTGCTTTTAATATTGTTTTTAAGTGTTCTTTAAGTAATCTAGGTAACTCTTAAAGGATTAAAGGTTCTATGCATGAAAGGGAAGAAGTTTTGCAAGGACTAGCCAACACAAGCCTATGCCGACTCGTGCCCCATTGGTGCCGAGTTGTGACAGAAGATTATGGTGCCGACTCATGCCTTTTGGTGCCGAGTCATGCTAGAGCCACATGGTGCCGACTCATCCTAGCTTGTCTCGTGTAGTTATGGTGCCTTTTCATCAAAACACTTCACAAAAGGCTCCTTTTTGCAAAGGACAAGATTTGGGACACCTAGAAAACTATAAATAAGAATGTTTTATAGAATTTTAGACATGTGATATTAGTATTATTCATATATTAAGTTAGTAATTAAGAGTGTAATTCAAGTGTTCAAAAGTTAGAACAAGATTGAAGAGTCACCAAGGCATTCAAGCAAGCATTCAAGGACACTTCTTCAAGGTAAATTTTTAGAGCAAGGATTGAAGAAAATATCGTCAAAGTTTCCTTTCCCTTGTCCTTTTTATCTTTGTTCCTTGATGTCCCTCTTGTCTTCTTGTCTAAACTTTGTCATTTACACTATGAATATACACTAGTTTGGTTTCTTTGAATTACAACAAAGTATTGGTTTTAATCATTCCATTTCTTACATGCTTTGCATGATTTAGTTTTAATTGTGTGCTTAATTAATGTTGTATGTGCTTGATCACCATGTATAACATGATAGTCAAATTATTCACAATGAGAGTTGGGATAAATTGATGGAAAAACAATTAAAATTACTTAGACAATAGGATAAGCACTTAGAGACAAGCAAATCCACTCTAAAGGGAATTATAGTATTGGCATGAATATTTATGGTTCTGTTCTATCTCTATGATGACATAAGAATGCTCATAGATTCTAGATCAAACACTTCTAATTGACAATGAGAGTTGCTTTAGGAATTATAGACCATACTCTCAATCATTGTATGCATATAACACATCTTATTAAAATCAATTTTGACTTGTAATTCAATCTAATCAACATCCTTAAATCACAATATTGGTATAGTAGTATATAGTTTGTTTTAAATCTCTTATTTAATATCCTTACCTATCCATCCTAGTAACTATCCAATTAATACAAAATTTCCAAGTTCCCCAGAGTTCGACACCCTACTCATCCTATACTAATCCCTTTGGATTTGGGTCACCCATAGTAGGCCTAACAAAATTAAATATTATGTTGGAGTTAAGGAGCTTTAGAAGTTCAAAAGGGTTATGCATACTAGGAGCAAAGGAACCACAAGATGAGTAAAAATGGTGTTCATGTTACAAGTGTAAGCAACATTATATTATGTTACAAGAATGTCATATCTTGTTATATGAGCCTTTATGATCTTGAAACCTAAGTTCTTTCTATCCTAAAATATGACTAAGTGATTTCTTTGTAAAGCTTGGGTTGCCAAAGAACAATTGGTCCAAAAACCATTTTTTGTTTATCCCATGATAATTCCTTGTGATTATTGCCTTAACTCATATTCTTTCTTGAACTACACTATCTTTGTATCTTTTGTTCAAAAGTTAAATTGCCATTATTATTATGATACAAGTTATTGTTGCCTTAAATGTTATTATATATGTGAATACCAATAGCTCTAGCTATGGTATCTTGAACCCTTTATGCAGAATCCTCATGCCACTGTGGATAATCATCAAAACCTGTGCACATGGTCTTAACCTGATGGATAAGGGTAGTATATCCACCTTAGCTAGAAAGGGGTGGTTCTAGCCATGGGACCTGATCAACTTCATGCCTTATATGTGATAGAAGTTGAAATTTGGTATAAAGCCACCTCTCCTTTATATGTTCGAGTGATAGAGTAATAGCTTTCACTCACTATATGTTATATGTGTGATTTCTGCAAACTTTCCAAATTGAACCCTTGCTAAATTGCAACTTGATTCATGAATTGAAAATGATGAACTATGTGTATAAGATATGAGTTTCCTTTTCAAAGGAATATGTGTTAAAATATGTGCTTTACCGTTTACTCATTGAGATCATCTATCTCGCCCCTTTTTCCTTGTGTGGTTCTAGGTGAGCAAATGTGAGAAGGCAAGGTGATGGCTCAAGCATTCTACTTCGCTTGGGGACTCCTTATCAAAGTCGTTAATAATACCATGCTATGAAGTGTTGTCATTAGATGCTCTGGGAATATTAATTGATGCTTATTTTGAGATGCATTATTTTCTTAAGTTTTCAAATGGGATATGAATATTATTTTCCTTATGGATTTTATTTGAAATGTCTAATTGCAGTCTTCTGCAATTGAAGGTATTCATTTAGTGATTTTAAATGAGTCATTGCATGAGGTTAGATACGATCCTAGGCATGATTTATATATGTGTAAGTGGGTTCTATAGGCGTAGGTGACCTTATGTCTCTCCATGTTCTAGGACCGTCATATCTCTAAAGTTAGGATGTGACAAAGTTGGTATCAGAGCTATAGTTTTAAAGTCTAGTTTAGGCTTGTTTTATATGAGTTGTTTAAGTATAATCTTGGAGCATAGAAATTTTTTGGTCATGTCACTTGCAGTCTATCGCTAGTATAGTTCTACGAAATCCTAGTAGATTTTAGTAATCCTTATTATTATTTGCTTGCCTTACAATTCTTTTGATAGATGACCAAAAAGATTACACCTGCTCGAGGACCGCGATCCAAAGCACCTCATGTGACCTGTAAGAGGACTTGGTCGGAGATGTTTGAGAGAGTCGTATCTGTGATTTGCCCTACATGGGTGGAGACCTCTAATGAAGAGGAGGACCTTAAGGATTGCCTAGATCTTGATTGGGTTTATAGTAAGATCCAAAAATTAGAGGATAACTATTTATATTTGAAGGAGGAAAACTAATGTCTTAAGCTTATTGTTCGTGCCTTGAGGGCGAATGTGGAGCATTTTAAGTCAGGAATTAAGGAGCATAGAGGAGACTACTTGCCAACAAGGTCTACATCTTTGACTAGTGGCCATCAAGATGGAGATCTTCTTTGTTACTAATGTGGCAGTAGTGGCCATGTTGCTCTTGATTCCCCTGGTGGTGGACACACGAGGGCTAGATTGAGTAGATGGTGATGATCAATGTAACAGCATAGTAATTTATACGATATGAATGATTTTTCCTTTGATTGCCTAGTTACCTAGTATGGGATGATTTCTTTAATTGCTATGATATGATTAACTTACCATGATAGGAGGTTACTTTCATATTATAAGATATATGCTACTTGATTGTGATGTGTGGTATGTGTAAGACTATGTGATACGTGATACATAATGACATGTGCTTAGTGATGTGATACGATAAATGCATGATGATTTATGCTAGTATAAGGTGGGGTTAAATGGGTTAGGTTAGGGCATTAGTACTAAATTCCCTTATCGTGATAAGTAGAATGCCTCACAAGAAGAAGGTTCGCACAGCTGCCCAATCTGTTAGGGCTAATGATGATGTCATATTGGACACTGCATCGAATATTACCTCTGCACCTGTATGGTCAAGAGAAAGATTCAACTTAAGGGCACCAATTATGGGCTCTAGTGAGCAAGCATCTTTGCAAGAGGTGCACGCCATATGTGAGGAAATGAGAGACTTGCGCAAGGAAATGGACGAGCTATAAACTCAAAGGTGGGAAGCATCGCTAACTCAAGAAAGGAATGGAGTTATGCTACCTACAGTAGTGGCACCTACTTAGAGAGAGAGAAATGGTTACCTAACGAAGGATGACCATAGTAGAGTTTAGGAAGCTACAACTGCCTACCTTCTATGGTAAGGAAGGAGATGATCCACATAAATTTTTAGATGAGATGGATAAGCTAGTCTGTCGTTTGTCTTGCTTGGATGCCTAAGTGATCGAGTTGGTAGGACTCAAACTCAAGAAGGAAGCTTAGTATTGGTATGAGAGAAGTATTCAAGAATGGCTTTATAGAGCAGACCCACCCACGTGGGAAGAATTTAAATAAGAAATGATGTATTGGTTCTTGCCTAAAGGTGAAAGGCAAGATAGAGCATTGCAGTTCAAGCAACTGAAGCAAAAGCCAGGGATATCCATATCAGATTATGCTAAAGAGTTTAATCAACTTACCTGATTTGCCTTTAACATCATTCCTACTAAAGCTAGCCACAACAGTCGCTTCCTGAGAGAGTTGATCACACCTCTGTTCAATTCATTTGCAGCAATGGAGTTCCTAACCTTGGCCAAGCTGATAGATAAGGCCAAGATAATGGTGAAGAGGTACAAGACAGAGAGAGTCGAACGAGCTGAATGAGACCAAAAGGGAAAGCATAGGAATAAAGGTCATGGGGGACAACATGGAGGTGGAGGAGGCCCAAGGAAGGAATTTTCATCACACTAGAATAAACAAACTAAGCAAGAACTTCCCACTTGTGGTAAATATGGAAAGAGCATCTTAGGATTTGCTAAAAAGATGCTGGTGCTACCCATTCTTTTGTGTCGCCTTATTTTGCTAAAAGTTTGGGTAGAAATAAGGAATTAATGAGTGAACCTTTAGTAATATCAACTCCTTTAGGGGAGGTGATGGAAGTTAAGTATGGGTTTAGGAGATGTGAGGTAGATATTAAGGGCAAAAACTTCCTTTAATATTGCTAGAATTAGATGTACTAGGTTTGGATGTAATAAGTTGATTGTTAAAGTGAATTAATATTAAGATAATAATATTATGATGACCTTAGATAGCTATTGACATAATTGCAATGTGTTTTCATATGAGCCTATAAGGGCTAAGTGTGCAAGACTTTTAAAGTCAACATTTTATGTGTAAGTGATGAGTACACTTATATGTGCAACTCTAAGTGTATATGAATTTTATAATTGCATGGGGTAGTTATGGGATAGAAGCATCATGATTAAATGAATACTAAGTATTAAATTAAATATTATGTTAGAGTTGAGGAGCTTTAGAAGTTCAAAAGGGCTATGTATACTAGGAGCAAAGGAACCACAAGGTGAGTAAACACTGTGTTCATTTTACAAGTGTGAGCAACATTATGTTATGTTACAAGAATGTGATATATTGTTATGTTTGCTTTTGTGACTTGATGCACCAGCATGGACATTAGTTACATGTTTATAGGACACTAGGTTAATAAATTAGTTAGTATCATTCACTGAGTCGAACGCTCATTCCTATTCAAATTATTTTTTTTAGGTCATTGAATAAACTCATGTAGAATTTATTAATTGTGTTATTCTACTTTATTTTTCATTAGTAATATGTATTTTATTTGTAATAACCCACACCCACCTTAGGAGTTTCGTGACTATTTACTTGAATTTAGAGCTATTATGACGAAGTGTGTACTTTTATGAAAATTCATGTGTTATGTGATTGATGAGTATGTGCCATGTTAGATTAGTTCTAATATGCATAATATGAATTATTATTGTGAAATAAGTGATTTATGTGAAGTACATAAGCACAAAATGATTTATTGCACATAAAGTGAATTTTCATGCATAAAGCGAATTTTAAGCATAAAATAATTTTTATGAGTATTTTTAAATATTTTTAAATAAATATTTTTTTTGGGGGGGTGAGATCTCAATGAAAATAATAAGAAAAATATTTTATTTTTAATTATATATAAATAGCCCATAAATAAAATTAAAAGGCTCAACTCACCAAAAGCTCAACACACCAAAATACTCCTAACCTAGCTCATTAATGACAAACTTGTAATTTTGTACCAAAACCCTAAACTAAACCTAATATTCAGCCCCCAGGTCATTGTGGTACCCTCCATTCTATTTTCCATCAGGTTTTCATAGAAAAATTCTCTCAGAAACTCTGTCTCAACTGAAATTTATAAGTTGCCTTCAAACCTTGCGATTTTGTGATTGTTTTCATAAGTTTTTCCTTTCTTTCAATCTACTATTTTATTTTTTGAAACTAACCATGAGAAATCCATATGGGGCTGTATATTTAGTATTTTTATTGATGTTTGATTCTGCCTAGGTGTATTAATTGAAGGAGAAACTAATTTTCAACCATAAACATAACTCTTTCTTTGCACATCCACCAAAGGTGAACCCTAAAACCTAAAAGTTGGAATTTTTATGCATTTGCATAAGGGGGAGGGGGGTGTGCCAATTTGCATGATGATGAATTCTAAACTGATTTTTTTTTGTGTTTAGATGAAAAATATTGGTTTAAAACATGTTTTTGGATATTAATGAAATAATCATAAAGTACAAAAAGCAAGAGAATCCATGGCTTCCACCCTAAAACCTAAAATTGGAATTTTCATGCATATATTCTATAAGGAGGTGCCAATTTGTATATTAAGGTGTTTTAAAGTGATTTTTGTTATGTTTAGATGAAAAATATTGGTTTGAATCATATTTTTGCATATTATTGTAATAAACAGAAAGTACAAAAAGCAAGAAAATTCATATTTTTGCATGATTGTGTGCATTCAACCTACCTTCAAATTTTGATCCTAATGCTAATAATTTTTGTATGATATATTTTAATGATTGTTGACATGTGTATATGAATGATACATGATTTAATTGGATGTTGGTTGAAGGAATAACTTTAGATAAAGCCTAGAGAGGTTCAGCCTACACTAGGGTTTCCAGACCCTAACTACCATGTTTGATTCATATGTGTATATGATTAAATGACATGTGAATTAGGCCTTATGATGTGTTAATTGTGAAGTAATGATCTTACATTGACTATGAGATTGATTGTATAATTTGGTCAAAGGAGATAAGCATGACACTTTTAAGGTTGCTTGTGAAGTTGATGTATATGGAAGATGATAAGTGCACCAAGTTAGATGTTAAATTAAATTGATATTAAGATCATGATATATGTGTTTGGCTATAGAAAATTCTTGGTATGAGTTATTATGTGTTTTTATATGAGCGTAAGAAGGCTAAGTGTGCAAGACTAAAAAGTCAACATGTTATGTACAAGTGATGAGTGCACTTCTAAGTGCAACTCCAAGTATATGTGAATGTTATATATGCATAAGGTAGTTATGGGATATAATACCATGATGTTAAGTATTGAATTGTAATGAATGTTAGAGCTTGAGGATTTTTAAAAGTTCAAGGGCTACAAGTATTAGGAGTTAAAAAACCACAAGTTGAGTAAGCATTATATTCATGTTACAAGTACAACTTATCATGATATGTGAACCTTTGAAATTCTTGAAATCCATGTTCTTTTCTATTTTAATTATAACTATATGATTTTTTTTGTTAAGCTTGGGTTGCTAAAGGACAATCGGTCCAAAACCATTAATGTTTAATCAATGATAATAAAGTACCTTTGTGATTGTTGCCTTACCTTATTTTCTTTTTAGAGCCACACTATTATTTATCATTTGTTCAATAAGTGAAACTTCTATTGCTATTATGTTATATGTGATTGCATTCTTCAAATGCTATTGTTATAAGTGATTGACATTAGCTCTAGCTCTAGTACCAATAAACCCTTTCATGCAGAAATCTATGTAAAAATCCACGTGCTGATGTAGAAAATCATCGGAACCTATGCACATGGTCTTAACCTGATGGATAGGGGCATAATATCCACCTCGGCTAGAAGGGGCAGTTTTAGCCATGGGGCCAGATCAGCGTCACGCTTCTTCAATGATAGGAGTTGGAATTTGGCTTGAAGCCACCTCTCCTTAGTATATTTGATTGAATAGAGTAAAATTCTTCACTCATTAGTGATTAGTGTGATTTCTATGAACCTTGCTATATTGCAAAATATGAACCAAAAACTATGAATCATGAATTATGAATCATTACCTATGAGTTATAAGCTATGAGCCCTTTCTAAGGGATATGTGTTATTGTATAAGCTATATTGTTTACTCATTGAGATCATCTATCTTACCCTTTTTCTTTATATGGTTCTAGGTGAGCAATATAAAGAGGTAAGGTGATAGCTCAAGTCATATACTTTGCTTGGGGGATTTCCTTGTCCAAGTTTATTATCATGCTGTAATATGAAGAGTTTAGATGCTCCGGGAGTCCTTTTTGGAGAGTTTTATTTTAGAATATTATGTTTGATGATTTATTTAGAGTCTTAAAATGTTCCTTTCTTATGGATTGTTTTTAAAGTATTTTTAAATTATTTTTCCATAAATTAAGGTTTTCCTTTATTATTAGTTATTCAAGTTAATGCATGAGGTCTAGTATGATCCTAGGTAGTATTTATATATGCATGAGTGGGTTTTATCGGCATGGGTAATCTTATGTCTCCCTATATTCTAGGACCATTATATCTCTGAAATTGGGATGTGACAATATTGCACTAAGTTATGTATTAGATTTATTAAATTGTATTACTATTTTAGAACTCTGCATTGCTATCCTAGTTATTTGTAATTTAATTTGGTCACCCTTGTAAATTTATTTTGGGTTGTTGAATGTCTGGTTAAGCAGAATTTATTTTGATTTGATGTTTGAAATGAAAGATAAGTTAAATTATAATGGCATTGATTGGATAATGGAATAAGTCTACTTAACCTATGGACCTAGGGTTATGTTTTAAAATGAAATTAATAATTGATTTGATGGTTTGTCATTCAATAGGTTATAAGACTTACTACAGGCATTAGTAGCCACGTGCATCACCCATATTCTAGTGCCAGTCAAGTGCCCTTAAGTTTGGGTAGTGGCATTCTCCACCAATTTCTTAGCTTTTGGAAAGCTAGAGAATTCTCCACTTTGAAAAGGATTTGTAATAGAATAAGGGGTAGTGGCATCCAGGTCTAAAGTAGGAGAGGTAAGTGTTTCAGGTTCTTTTCCTTTATTAGTGAGATCAATAATAGGAGGAATGAAAGTGGGGCATGGCTAGTCCCAACTTGAGCAAATGCAAGCTCAACACGAGGAAGAGGAGTGATGGTGATATTAGTCATTTCTTTGACCTCATTGATGATTAACTGACGTTAGGAGTTAAGGGCATTATTGAAGTTGGTGGATTGAGCATTAAGGGCATTGGTGAAAGAGGCAGTTTGGGTTTTAAGGGCAGTGGTGGGTGTGGCATAGAAGGTCTCCTTTTGCTTCTCTAGGAGGTTAGTAAAGAAAAAGCTTATGGCATCTTAGTTAGAAGGGCTAAAGGTGTTAGCCATTGGTACCTTAAAAAGGAAAGGAAAAAAGAAAGGGTAAGAATTTTTATTTCAAAAGTGAAAAGAGGTGTATGCAATGGTGTATCAGGAAAAAGATTCCTTTTGTGCTTAATTAGTCATTGCATTAGGAGATTTAGTGGGTGTGTAGCTATGTGTTTTGGGTGATGGACCACCGATTTTGGTGTTTGAAGTGTTTGGAATTTTATTATCAAGTTTCTCATGTCATGTATGAATAACGATATCATGATGCATAACAAAAAATGTTTCATGGGCATATGCACCAATGTCTCCATTATTATGATATATGAAACTTAGGGTCAATGTTAGGGTGACTATATGCATAAGGGTGAATGGTGGTTTGGTCGAGGGTTCCTGTTCCACTGAAGTTAAGGGTTCCTATCCCGCTAGAGCATTGATATACCTAATCACATGTGAAGCAAGGAACCTTACATGGGTCCAACAATACTGATTGCTCGTTACACCACCAAAATGATCAGGGATTCATTGTGGGGTGGAATGCTTTTGCTATGTCCCAATGTACTCAAAGAGAGTTGTAGAGCCAATGCTACTAACCATCTAAAAATTTTTCTAAAGTTAAGGTTAGGCAATGAGCCTTTATTATGCAAAGTGATGCATTAAAACCAATTTAAACTTAATGAGCCAAATGGAGATTATTTTTGGAAAAGATCCAACCAAATAGTAATTCTCTTATTTTGCTTTCCTTTAATAAAAAGATAGTAACTAGTCTCCAATAGAGTTGCTAGTTATGAAGTCTCACTTGAGCATTGGCTAGATCCATTAGCATGGAATCGAGATGCTTATTTGGATTTAGACTCACAAAGGAATCTCAAGTTCGGATAGGTTGATTTTTAAAAATATTTTAAGAGGCTCCACCTTAATTTCATTTAGTTGAAAAAATATTAAGGAAAAAACCCAAATTGTCTTCAATTTGTTAATCTTTGATTAATTTACCCAAGGATAAAATTATTAGTTTTTGAAACCAAAGATGATTCAAAGACTAGGCTTTTAGTTTTAACAATCTTGATTTAGCTCATATTTTAATTTGGCTTATTAGCTCATAATTTTAATTTGACTTAAAATTAATTTGATGAATGATTGCATGGAAGAAATAAAAAGCGAATAAAATAAAATATCCACAAATTAAGGATAGTATTCTCTTTAGTCCTTATGGATTTCTAGGAGAATTATATAACCACTCCTTAATTCCAATAATTAAAATTAACTAATTACGTTGATCAAAGGCGAGATGTCTTCTCTAGCCCTTATAGGTTCTAGGAAGGCCACAAATTCCCTTATAAAATATATATAGATAATTAGATTTAAAAATAAAAAGGGGAAAGAGATAGTTTTGGATTTGAATTTGCAGTTTGGATTTAAATTTCAAAGTGCCTACTTACCCCATTGAATGGAGATCAAAACTCACGTAATTTGTTACACAATAAAGTGGAGGGTTTAGGAGTTGATTGATTTGATTTGGAGGTTTGATGGATAAGGAAAATGTATTACACCTTTGAGTGGGTTTAGTGGAGAGTTTTGCTGGGCCAAAATTCTATTTTATTGATATTGGAGGGTTGGATTGATTAATTAATGAAAATGATTAATTTATTAATGCAATTAAATGGATGAATTAATTAATTAAAAGGATTAATTAATTATGATGATGAGTGGATTAAAAAAAGATTAATTTGATTTTGAAAATAATTAATAAATTAATTAAAATGATTAATTGATTAATGAATTGAGTGATTTTTTTTAAAAATAATAAGTTAATTAAAAAGATTAATTAACTTCAGTTGGGGTGGATTAATTAATTAATTAATTAAAATGATTAATTGACAATTTGAAAGAGATTGATTAGAGGAAGAAAAAGAAAGAAATTAGAAAATAGCTATCAACTATAATTCAAGGTGTGTTTTGAAGTCGAAAATAGAGGGGGGCATTTATAGGAAAAGTAAGGGAGGGACATTTTGCTAATTAAAAATGTCAAAATACAAACTTTTATGGCTAAAAATCCAGCTAGAAGGTGTAAAATTGGCAGCCACCAAATTGACCGGTGGCATCGCCCAAGTGGCCAACAGCAATCCCTTTTTTTTTTTTTTTTTTTTTTTTTTTAGAAATTGATGTTGTTCTATGTTAGAAAATTGGGTGTTCAAGTAGCAACGCACCTGAAGGCTAGAATTTTCTTTTAGGGCACCACTTCCGAACCCCCTTGGTAACTAGCTAGCAAGATCATTGTATTAGCTTTGTATAGTGCACTAGACCTAATAGGTGACAAGCTGTAGTTGCATCATGAGAGTGCAAAATTAAGGGTTAATATAATTCTATTACTACTTGGAGGGAGATGGAGGACAAATTCCTCATAGAGTTTTACCAACATCCACTAGCAATTACATTTGCTGATTTAGCTAGGGCTGAATGCCTGAGGAATCGATTAAGAAATACATTGCTCAGTTCAGGAAAATGAAAACCATATTCCAATTCAAATATCTCTTAATAAGAACTAGTTAGCCTTGCTTTTTATGGCATGAATATAACCATCAGAGAACACTTTAAGGGTCATAGGTTCAGAGATTTCTATAATCCACTGGGAGCAAATGGGTATGAGAGGCTGCTAAAGGAGAAGGAACAAAGGAAGTCCTTGTCAAAAGGAACTTATTACAAGGATCTAATAAAAGTTTCTAATGTGCAGGAGGATGAAGGAATTAATTTTGATGATGAAGTGTGTTTGGCCAAGCTCAAAGTTGGAAGTTCTTATGAGTGTTCGACCATTAATAAACCTTCAACTTTCAAAAAGAAGTTTGTAGAACAGAATAAAAGTAACAACCCACAACCACCCTATAAATTTTCATGACAATTTGCTTGACTTAGAACCATTAAGGCTCAGTGTGTGCTTTTATGGGAATTTATGTGATATGTAATTGATGAGTATGTGGCATATTAAATTAATTTTAATATGCATAAAATGGGTTATTGTTATGAAATAAATAATTTATAGGAAGTGCATTAGCATAAAATAAAGCATTTCACATAAAATGAATTTTCATGAAAAAATGTGATTTTTAAGCATAAAATAATTTTGAGTATTTTAAAATAATTTTTAAAATAAATTTTTTGGGGGAAATTTTAAAGAAAATAATATGAAAAATATTTTTATTTTAATTATATATAATCAGCCCCAAAAATAATTAAAAAGCCCAAATACTCAAAAGCCTACTATACCAAAACACTCATAACCTAGCTCATTAAGGATAATATTGGAAATTGCTCAAAATAATTTGGCCAGCCCTTCACTCCACCACCTACCATTCTATTATTTCATTATTTCAGCAGAAAAATTCTCTCAAAATTATTCTCTCTATCGAAATTCACAAAATACTTTCAAACTTTGCAATTTCGTGACCGTTTTGTAAGTTTTTCATTTTTTTTTCAATTTGCTATTTGATTTTTATGAAACTAATCATGGGAAAATTATTTTGAACTAAATTTTTACTGATTTTTATTGATAAAATTCAGCCTAGGTCAATTCCTGAGAGAGAAAGTGATTTTTCTACCGAAAACACCAACCTCTCTATGTGATTTCTCCAAAGGTGAATCCTACAACTCAAAATTGAAATTTTCAAGCATAAACATTGCTAGGGGGAGATTCCTGCATATTTGTTTTTTAAATGGATTTTTGATGTGTTTAGATGAAAAATATCAAATTAAACATATTTCTGCATATTACTATAACGACTGAAAAGTTTCGAAAAAACTAGGAAATTTAAGGTTTTCATCCTAGAACTTGGAAGTTGGAAATTTTCATGGTTTTATGTTGATATGGCTGCCAATTTGTGTATAGTATAATTCTAGATTGATATTTATTATGTTTGGATGGGAAATAATGATTTAAGTAATGTGTTTACATGTTACTGTAATGAACGGAAAGCGCGAAAAGCAAGAATGCTCATGATTTTCACTTTAAATCCTAAACTTGGAATCTTCATGCATAAGAAACATCTATGGCTACTAGTTTGTATTTATTGATGTTCTAAACTGATATTTGTTTTGATTGAATGAAAAATAATGGTTTAAATCACATGTTTACATATTACTGTAATGACCGAAAAATATCAGAAACAAGAAAACTCATGGTTTTTCATCCTAAAACCTAAAGTTGGAAATTTTTATGCATATGGATTTATATATATGCTGATTCCTACATATTTATGTTCTAAAATGATTTTTGTTTTGATTACATGAAAAATCTTGGTTCAAGCCATGTTTTTACATATTACTGTAATAGATGGAAAGTGCAAAAAGTAGGAAAATTTTAGTTTTTCTCTTTAATGGGGTATTTGGCGTACATTGGGATTGTTTTCCCGATGTCTATAATTTTTATATAATGCATTTTAATGATTATTGGCATGTATGAATGAATGATAAATGGTCAAATTGCATGTTTGTTGAAGGAATGACCCTTGACAAGGCTAGAGACAATTTGGTATACTTAAGGTATCTTAACCTTATGTTGTGATTGCAATGTGAATATGATTGGGTAATATGGAAATAGGTTTTATGATGAGTCAATAATTAATTTATGGTCTTAATTGATGAGGAGATTAATTGAATGAATTGCGCATAAGAGATAGGCATGACACTTGAATGGCTATTGATAAGTTGACATGTATGGAAGTGTTAAGTGTACTAAGATGATAGTTAAAATGAATTGATATCAAGATCATGACATTATGCTTGACTTGAGAAAAATATTGGTGTGATTTATAATGTGTTTTTATATGAGCCTAGAAAGGCTAAATGGGTAAGACTTTTAAAGTCAACATGTTATGTGCAAGTGATGAGTGCACCTCTATGTGCAACTCTAAGTGTATGCAAATCTTATACATGCATGAGGTAGTTATAGGATAGGATTGCATGATGATTAAATATATACTAAGTATTGAATTAAATATTATGTTAGAGTTTGAAGAGTTCTAAAAGTTTAAGGGCTAAAGGTGAGTAAACATTATGCTACTATTACAAGTATAAGCTATCATGATAAAGTGAATGGGAAGCTTTGAGATTCCTGAAACCCAAGTTCACTTCCATTTTAAATTTGGTTATGTGATTTCTTTGTTAAGATTAGGTTGCCAAAGGACAATTGGTGCAAAACTAATAATGTTTATTTAATGATATGAAATACCTTTTGTAATTGTACCTTACCTACTTTCTTTCTAGAACTACACTATTATTGAATCTTTTATTCAAAACATTAAACTGCCATTGTCATTGTGATACATGTTATTGTTACCTTAAATGCTATTATTGTATGTGAATACCATTAGTTCTAGCTATCGTACCTCTAATCCTTTATGCAGAAATCCTCGTGTTGATACAGGTAATCATCAGAACCTGTGCATATGGTTTTAACCAGATGGATAGGGGTAGTGTATCCACCTCAGCTAGAAGGGGAAGTTCTAATCATGAAGCCTGATCAGTTTCACGACTTTATAAGTTATTGGGTTGAGAGTTGGAATTTGGTATGAGACCACCTTTCCCTTGAGTGAATGAGTTAGCATAGTCATTTACTCCTATTGAGTAATAAGTGATATAAGTGTGATTTTTGTGAACTTGCTAAAGTGAAAATCTTGTTAAATTGAAACTGTGAAACCATGATTTGTAAATCATGAACTATGTGTTATGTGAAATGGGTTTTGTTAAAAAATGGGATATATGATATCGTTTATGCTATAATTGTTTACTCATTAAGATCATCTATCTCACCCCTTCTTCCTTGTGTGGTTCCAGGTGAGCAAATGTAAGGAGGCAAGGTGATGGCTCAAGCATTCTACTTTGTTTGGGGATTCCTTATCAAAGTCTTTAATAATACTATGTTATGAAGAGATATTCATAGACGCTTTGAGAGTTTATTTTGGGATATTAATCATTGATGATTTATTTTAAGACTTTAAATGTTATTTTCTTATGATATGTTACCAAAGTGTTTTGCTAAACTATTCTTCCATATATTTAAGTTTCTTATATTATTAGGTATTTAAGTTAATGCATTGGGTTTGGTATGATCCTAGGCATGATTTGTATATGTGTAAGTGGGTTTTATGGGCATGGGTGACCTTATGTCTTTGAATTTGGGATGTGACAATAAAATAGCAAAAAAGTACACTTTTGACCCCATAAAGGCTGATGAGATTTTTAATTGCTTCCTCAAACATAACTAGATAATTATTTTTGCCAGCCATATAATCCCGCCTTATGAGGAAAGGGCAAAGAAGAAGTACTCAAAATGGCATAATTCCTTTAAGTATAGTGTGAACAACTGTATTATTTTCAGATATATTATTTAGAAGGAGATCAATGAAGGAAGACTATCATTCCTAGGCAAACGCAAGATTGCTATTGAGAAAAACCTATTCCCTAAAAATTCAATGAATCTTCCCAAAGTAAATATGGCCAACCTCAAAATACTAATGTCTTGTCAATAGCAAAGGAACCTAGTGGATTGGCCAAAGGAAAAGGTGGACCTCTAGGGTAAAGTTGAAGGAAAAAGGCTAGTAAATGAAGTGGCATGAAAATAGAAGGGAAGCTTCCTCTAAAACCAAATGGTTAACCACCAAGTAAGTTAGCTACAGACTCAAAAGCTTGCTTAGTATACCCATCCTATATGTTTGAGTTTTTTATTGTACTAAAAAGGAAAGGCTGAGCATTTCCAGCCAGTATGAGTTTTAGCCTTAGACCCTCTAAAGTAAAGGGAATAGAGGCATGTTAATGTAAATTTAACCTAGAAAACCTGATCAGCCTTAACTTATGAGAAGGCCAATTCCTCCAGTGAGAGTGTAACAACCCATACCCACCTTAGGAGTTTCTTAACAATTTACTTGAATTTAGAACTATTATGACAAAATGTGTGCTTTATGAAAATTCATGTGCTATGTGACTGATGAGTATGTGACATGTTAGATTAATTCTAATATGCATAATAGGAATTTTTAATGTGAAATAAGTGATTTATGAGAAGTGCATATGCATAAATTAATTTA
This sequence comes from Reutealis trisperma, assembly GCA_947687605.1. Taxonomy (NCBI): domain Eukaryota; kingdom Viridiplantae; phylum Streptophyta; class Magnoliopsida; order Malpighiales; family Euphorbiaceae; genus Reutealis; species Reutealis trisperma. The sequence continues at coordinate 26,307 of CANTUT010000926.1, forward strand.
ATGCATATAAAGTGAACTTTCATCACAAAGCGATCTTTAAGCATAAAATAATTTTTAAGAGTATTTTTAAAATATTTTTGATTAAATATTTTGGGGGGATTTAAATGAAATTAAGCAAAATATTTTATTTTTAAGTAATTATAATTGGTCCATTAATTAAATTAAAAGGCCCAACTTACCAAAAGCCCAATACACCAAAACACTCCTAACCTAGCTCACTAATGGAAAACTTGTAATTTTGCTCAAAACCCTAAAATATATCTAAAATTCAGCCTCCCCATCATTGTGGCAGCCTCCATTATGTTTTCCATTAGATTTTTATAGAAAAATTCTTTCAAAAACTCTCTCTCAATCGAAATTCATAAGGTGTCTTCGAACCTTGCGATTTGAAGGATAAACCGATTTTCAATAGTAAATACAACTCTTTCTTCGCAATTGCACCAAAGGTCAACCCTAAAACCTAAAGTTTGAATTTTCATGCATATATTTTATGGGGGAGGGGGGTGATTTGTATGTTAGTGTGTTCTAAAATAATTTTCGTTATGTTTAGATGAAAATATTTGTTTAAATTGTGTTTTTGCATATTACTGTAATGATCAGAAAGTACAAAAAAAAAAAAGGAAAATCCATGGTTTCCACGGTATGTGTGCATTCAGCCTATAGTGGAATTTTAATCCCAATGTCTATAATTGTTGTAATATATATTTTAATGATGGTTGACGTGTACATGAATAATACATGGTTTAATTGCATGTTTGTTGAAGGAGTAACTATAGAAAACTCCAATGAAGGTTCAGCTTACCTAGGGTTTCCAAAACCCTAATTGATATGTTATGATTAATATGTGTACATGATTAAGTGACCTGTGACTTAGGCCTTATGATGTGTTAATTGTGAATTAATGACCTTAAATTGACTATGAGATTGATTGTATGATTTGGTCAAAGGAGTGTGCCAAGTTGGATATATATATATGGAAAGTGTATATGATTTGTTAAGTTGATATATATATGGAAAGTGTTAAGTGCACCAAGTTCGATGTTAAATTGAATTGATATTAAGATCATGATATATTATGCTTGACTTTAGAAAAGTCTTGGTATGAGTTATTATGTATTTTCATGTGAGCCTAAGAAGGCTAAGTGTGTAAGACTAAAAAGTCAATATGATATGTGCAAGTGATGAGTGCACTTCTAAGTGCAATTCCAAGTATATATGAATGTTATATGTGCATGAGGTAGTTATGGGATAGGATAGCATGATGTTAAGCAAATGCTAAGTATTGAATTGTAATGTATGTTTAAGCTTGAGGATTATTAGAAGTTCAAGGGCTACATGCACTAGAAGCTAAGGAACCACAAGTTAAGTAACATTATGTTCATGTTACAAGTACAAGTGATCATGATATGTGAACCTTTGAGATTTTTAAAACCCATGTTTGTTTTTATTTTCAAATATAACTATATGATTTATTTGTTAAGCTTGGGTTGCCAAAGGACAATTGGTCCAAAACTACTATTGTTTATTCAATGATAAGAAAGTACTTTTGTGACTGTTGCCTTACCTTATATTCTTTCTGGAACCACACTGTTATTTATGTTTTGTTCAATAAGCCAAACTGATATTACTATTATGTTACATGTTATTACCTTCTTCAATGCTATTATTATAAGTGAGTGCCATTAGCTCTAACTATGGTATCCATAAACCCTTTATGCAAAAATCCTCATGCCGATGCGAGAAACCATCAGAACCTATGCACATGGTCTTAACCTGATGAATAGGGGTAACATATCGACCTTAGCTAGAAGGGGCGATTCTAGCTGTGGAGCTTGATTAGTTTCATGCTTGTTTACAAGTTACAAGTTGGGAGTTGGAATTTGGTATGATGCCAGCTCTCCTTTGAGTGAATAAGGCAATAACCATCACTCTACAAGTTACAGGTTTGATTTCTATGAACCTTGCTAAATTGCAAACCATGAATTTATGAATTATGAACCCTTATAAAGGAATATGTGTTATTGTTCAAGTTATATCATTTACTCATTGAGATCATCTATCTCACTCCTTTCCCTTGTATGGTTTCAGGTGAGCATTATGAGGCAAGGTGATAGCTTAAGCGATCTACTCTGTTTGGGGGATTTCCTTATTTAAGACTATTATCATACTATGATATGAAGAGTCCCTTTTAGATGCTCTAGGAGTTTTATTTTTGGAATATTATTCATTTGATAGTTTATTTGGAGTCTTAAATGTTCTTTTCTTATGGATTGTATTTAAAGTATTTTAAAACTATTCTTCTAGTAGTTAAAGTTTTCTTTATTATTAGATATTTAAGTTAATGCATAAGGTTTTGGTATGATCCTAGGCAGTGTTTGTATATGTATAAGTGGGTTCTATGAGTGTAGGTGACCTTATGTCTTTCCATGTTCTAGGACCGTCATATCTCCAAAATTGGGATGTGACAGAGAGGGGATCTTAGAAATTACCCACTAAGAAATTACCCTATAAGGAATAGCCCACCTAGGATATATAATAGAGGAAAGAGAAACTGCCACTTTGAAGCTAAAACATCCACAGATAGAGAGATAGGAGAAACATATTCCAAGAGACGATGTTTTCAATATGCTAGGCCTTAGGCAAAAGAGAAGGTTAATCTTCACTAGGACTCAGAAAAGAAGGTTGCAATGGAAGAAGTAGGCTAAATATGTTGACCTCATAGTAAAACAAGGTAAGAAGTTGTCACATCCCAACTTTAGAGATATGATGATCCTAGAACACGAGGAGACATAAGGTCACCCACACTCGTAGAACCCATTTACACATATACAAATCATGCCTAAGATCATACCAAACCTTATACAATAACTCATTTAAAACACTATATGAAAACCTTTAATTGCAGAAGATAGTAATTAGACACTTCACATGTAATCCATAAGGAAATAATATTCATAATTCACTTAAAAACCTTAATAAATAACATCTCAAAATAAACATCAAAAATAAATATTCTTGGAGCATCTAATGACAACATTTCATAGCATGGTATTATTAATGACTTTGACAAGGAATCCTTAAGCAAAGTAGAATGCTTGAGCCATCACCTTGCCTCCTTAAATTTGCTCACCTGGAGAAAGGGGTGAGATGGCTAATCTCAATGAGTAAACGATAAAGTACATACATTAACACATATTTCTTTGAAAAGGAAACTCATAGCTTATACACATAGTTCATGATTTTCAATTCATGAATCAAGTTGCATTTTAGCAAGGGTTCAATTTAACAGGTTTATAAAAATCATCAATTTAACAAGTTTACAGAAATCACACTTATAACACTCAAAAAGTGAAGGTTGTTACTCTATCATCCGAACATTTAGAGGAGAGGTGGCCTTAAACCAAATTCCAACTCCTGTCACTTAAAAGGCATGAAGCTTATTAGGCCCCACAGCTAGAACCACCCCTTTCTAACTAAGGTGGATATACTACCCTTATCCATCTAGTTAAGACCATATGCACAGGTTTCAATGATTTCCTGCATTGACACGAGGATTCTGTATAAAAGGTTAAAGGTACCATAGCTAGAGCTATTAGTATTCACATATAACAATAACATTTAAGGCAACAATAACATGTATCACAATAACAATGGCAATTTAACTTTTGAGCAAAAGATACAAAATAGTATAGTTCTAGAAAGAATATAAGTTAGGGCAATTATTACCAAAGAATCATTATTGGATAAACAAAATGGTTTTTGGATCAATTGTCCTCTGGCAACCCAAGCTTAACAAAGAGATCATTGAGTTCATTTGAAATATAAAATAACTTGGGTTTTAAGAATATCAAGGTACACATATTATCATATCACATATTTGTAACATAACATAATGTTACTAACACTTGCAATATGAACATAGTGTTTACTCATACTTGCAGAATGAATACAATGTTTACTCACCTTATGGTTCATTTGCTCCTAATTCACATAGCCCTTGGACTTCTAAAACTCCTTAAGCTCTATCATAATATTTAATTCAATACTTAGTATTTATTCAATCATGGTGCTATCTTATCCTATAACTACCTCATGCACATATAACATTCACATACACTTAGAGTTGCACATATAAGTGCACTCATCACTTACACATGATATTTTGACTTAAAAGTCTTGCACACTTAGCCTTTATAGGCCCATATGCAAACACATCATAATTCATGTCAATACCTTTCTAAGGTCAACACAATATCATTATCTTAATATCAATTCACTTTAACAATCAACTTAGTACACTTAACACTTCCATACATGTCAATTTATCAATAGCCTCTTAAGTGTCATGCTTAACTCTTATTATCCATTCATTTAATCAATCACTTCATCAATTCAAGACCATTTATTCATTATCAAGTAATCATAACATCTATTTCCATATTTCCCAATCACATTCACATTCTAATTACAATATAAGGTTAAGATACCTTAAGTATACCAAAGTGCCGCTAGGCTTGTCTAGGGTCATACCTTCAACTAACATGCAATTTTATGATTTATCATACATACATACATGTCAATACTCATCAAAATACATCATATAAAAATTATAGACATTGGGATAAAACTTCCATGGTAGGCCGAATACATCATCAAGGAAAAAACTGAATTTTTCTTACTTTTGATACTTTCTGTCTATTATAGTAATATATAGAAACATAGTTTGAACCAAGTTTTTTCATGTAAACACAAAAAAAAAAAAAATCATTTTAGAACATTATTCTACATGAATTGGTAGCAATAGGTGTGACATGTATATGAAAATTCCAATTTTAGATTTTAGGATGCAAAACCATAAGTTTTCTTGTTTTTGGTATTTTTTGGTCATTACAGTAATATGTAAACAAGTGGTTTAAACCATTATTTTTCATTCAATCATAGAAAATATCAATTTAAAACATCTTCATGTATGATTCGGCAGCCATAGATAATAATTATGCATGAAATTCCAAAGTTTAAGGCTTATGGTGAAAATCATGAGTTTTCGCACTTTCCATGCTGTCCGTTCATTACAGTAATATATAAACACATGATCTAAATCATTATTTTTCATCCAAATAAAACAAATATGAGTTTAGAATATTAAACATCATAATTCAGTAGCCATAGAGTTATCAAACCATAGAATTTTCTAACTTTCAAGTTTTAGAGCGAAAACCTTAAATTCCTTTATCTTCTGAAACTTTTTGGTCATTACAGAAATATGCAGAAATATAATTTAATCCAATATTTTTCATCAAAACACATCAAAAATCAGTTTGGAATGCAATGGTACAGAAATCTTCCCCCTTTAGTGATGTTTATGCACAAAAATTATAATTTTAAGTTACAGGATTCACTTTCAGCGAAATCACGCGAAAAGATTTGTGTTTTTAATAGAGAATTAGATTTCTTTTTCAAAAACTCACCCAAACTGAATTAAATCTATAAAAATTAGTAATCAACTAGTTCAAAATAATTTTCTCATAATTTAATTCATAGAAATCAGTTTAAGAATTGAAAGGGAAGAAAAACTTACAATTATGGTAAAGAAATCGCGAAATTGAAAGTTGTTTTATTAATTTCCATAGAGATAAATATTTTGGGAGAATTTTTTTGTAGAGTAATGGCTGCTAAAACATTAAGGCTGGCCAAAATTTTAATATTTAAAGGTAGGATTTTGGGTAATTTCCACTAATACCCTTAATGAGGTAGGTTATGAGAGTTTTTGGATAGTGAGCTTTTAGGCATTTGGGCTTTCTATTTAAATTTAGGACTGATTATAAGTAATCAAAATAAAAATATTTTTCTTATTATTTTTTGTAATATACCCCCCAAAATATTTATTTAAAAATTATTTAAAATACTCATAAAATTGTTTTATGCTTAAAAAGTGCTTGCATGTATGAAAATTTTATTTAAATAATTTATTTTATGCAAATGCATTTCATGTAAATCATTTATTTCATGTCAAAGAGGCAAAGAGGCAATAGTTCAATTTAACTCATATTATGCATATCAAAATTAATTTAACATGCCACATACTCATTGATCACAGAGCTCATAAATTTCCGTAAAGCACACACTTAGCCCTAATTAATTCTAAGTTAAGCAAACTGTCATGAAAATTTTTAGGGTAGATGTGGGTTGTTATAGAAGTCAACCACAAGACAAAACTAAGTTTAGCCAGCACCTAGAGAAGGGAATGATTCAATTGTAAAATTTGTAGAACATAAAGTGCAAGAAAGAAATAAGCAAAAAGCCAAAGAGACAATAGTTCAGCCTCATAAAGATAATAAGAAATGGTTGATATTACGAGCGAAGATATACTAACCAGATAAGCCCAAACCTTATCATGTTAAAGAGTTTGGCCCAGTAGAGAAGAGGAGGAAAGTATGGATCCCAAAGCAACCTCAGTGTGATAAAAAAGAAAAAAAAAAAAGAGATGAGTCCATTAAGGATGATATGTTTAAATACGATGAGTTTGCTAAGGAGGAATTATCTGAAGAGGTACTTATTGAAGAAGAAAAAATCCACATTTGCAGAGCTCATGGCCATAGGAGAATCCAATTCTAGTTCTTTATAATCCCTTGACAGGATTAACATGATAACCATCTTGCTAAATGACTTTGTTCCTAAGCTTGGCCTACAACCACTTGGGAGGAAGTCGAACTGTCAGAGGAAGGCGAAGAGCCTTGGCAGTTTGTTATGTTTGAAGAGGCAACTTCATCTTTAACAAATCATATTCGATCATTGTATATTAAGGCTAAAGTGAATAGCATCCCTATAATAGGTTTTTCATTGACAACAGAGCTGGAGTAAATATAATGACTTTAAGGCTTTTAAAGAAACTCAACTTAAGTAAAGAAGATTTAAAGAAGGTTAACGTTTGTATGACCAACTTTACTAGGAGAGACAATAATAAAAGATTTCATAATAGTATAGATGAAACCTGATCGCAAAACTCAGCTTGAAGGGATGTTTATAGTAGATGCTAAGAGCAATTACAATATTCTCTTAGGTCAAGATTGGATTCATTCCAACATATGTATTAAATTTTTAATGCACTAGAATTTGACTTTGTTTAGGAAGGGTATGTAGAAATAATTCATATTGAGTCCAATCCATTCAAGCAAGAAGTTCATATGGCAGACTCTTTATTTTATGATCCCTAAGTTCGGGTCACTAAGATTGTGATATCATAAAATGGTAGAAGTATGAAGAAGGAATATGAACTTTCAGCCTTAGATTAATCTAAGATCAAGGCTGATGAAGTATTAAGGCCATCCATAGCTCAGCTCTATAGCTAAGCCTCATCTTCTAAAGATTGATTCTAATAGGTGGATCTAAGTGGCAAAGAGAAATCTTAAAAAAGATAATGGGTCTATTTCGAGAATAGAGTCTCGCAGTGGCTGAATGTATATATGAAGATGAGGATCAGGATCCAATCAACCAATTATAGTTAAAAAATCTCATGTTGGCTAGCCAAAAACCTCTAAGATGAGCCAACTGAGGTCCAATATCCCTTAAAAGAAATAAATTTAGGGATAGAGATTGACCTATAGCTGACATTCATAAGAACGAAGTTGAATACAGAGTTCACGACCAAGTTGATTACCTTGTTAATAAAATATAAGGATTGCTTTGCTTAGAATTATGATGAGATGCGAGGACTAGACTAATCTTTATTAGAGCATTGGTTACCAATCAAACTAGAATACAAGTGTTTAAGCAACTAATAATGCAAATGTCAAAAGAAGTTGAAGAGTTGGTTTGGGAAGAAATTAAAAGGCTTTTAGAAGTTGGTTTCATAAGAATGACTACTTATGTTGAATGGTTATCTAATATTGTCAATATGATTAAGAAGAATGTGAAGTTGAGCATTTGCATAAATTTTAGAAACCTCAATACTGCAACTTCGAAAGATGAATATCCAATATTGATCTTAGACATATTGATAGATTCAGCAGCATACAACTTGATACACAGCTTTATAGATGGACATTCAGGCTATAATCAAATAAAAATATCTGAGGAGGATGTAAGCAAAATAGCATTAAGATGCCCACAGCTGATAGGAGCATATGAATAGGTATTTATACCATTTGGCCTTAAAATTATTTCGTTACTTATCAAAGGGCTATGAAGCTTATCTTTCGTGACACGATCAGAAAGTTCATGGAGGTGTAAATAGACGATGTGTGATCTCAACAAATGGAGTAGCATTTAGCTGATCTTTGTAAGGATTTGAGTGTATGAGAGAGCATAAGTTGAAGATAAATCCTCTCAAGTGTGCTCTTGGAGTATCAGTTTGGACTTTCTTGGTTTTTTTGTACACCAATAAGGAGTGGAGATTGATAAGAACAAAACCAAGGCAATAATTAAAACACATCCTCTTTGAATAAAGAAAGAACTTCAACATTTGATTGGGCAAATTAACCTCTTAAGAAGGTTCATTGTAAATACAGCTAGGAAGCTTTGGAATTGGAAGGGTTTGTTGAAAAAAAAAATAACTGTGAATTTGCTTAGAATGAAGAACACATGTGATTTTTAATGAGATAAAGACTTATTTGATAAAGGTTGTACCACCTATTAATACTATATATTTCAGCCTTAAAATATTCTATTAGAAGCATCTTAGCGTAAGAGTAAGAGGGCTTGGAACATGTAGTGTACTACCTTAGCTAAAGCTTGATTGTGCATAAAGTGAAATACATATTGGTCAAAAAGCTATGTTTAGCTTTATATTTTTTATGTACCAAACTAATACTACATGCACCCTATAGTTATCTTAGTTATCAATAGAATTAATGTTATCAAGTATGTTTTGTCCCAGCCCTTCCTAAGAAATAAGATGGGCAAATGGGCTATAGTGTTGTTTAAATTTGCTCTGCAATTGACTTAAAAGGCCATCAAGGAGCAAACATCAATTGAATTTTTGGCTTACCATCCAACCAATGACAATCCATTGGAGGAGGAAATAAACTGTGTACTTGGGGAAGTTAGCAAATATGTTTCGAGAACAACAAGTTTGGCTAGAGCAGGTATTATGTTAACTTCACCATAAGGCATCTCAACCAAGTTGGATTTGTGCTTGGCTTCCCATGTACTAATAATCAAATGAAAAATGAAGCGTAAACATTAGACTTAAGATATTGGTTAAACTTGGTCTTTGATTTGTAGATATAAAAGGCAACTCTCTACTGGTAGTAATAAAAGTATCTGAGGAGTATAACTGTGAGTCCATAGCTCTTTAACTTTTATCCCAATAAAGCCATGCACCTCTTACATAGTTTCGAGCATTTTTCCTTGGAGTTTGCTTCAAGGGCTGAAAACAAAGAAGTTAATCAACTGGCTTAAGGAGCATAAGGATATTTGGCTTGGTTTAATGAAGTACCTTTGAAATATAAGCCAAATTAGTCTTATGTATAGAAGGGATTAGTCGATTGAAAGAGTATGTGGAAAAGCATAGGGGAATATTCATTATAGACCATTCAATAAACTAGCAAACTGGGATCATAAACTACTTGAAAAGTCCAACCTTAAGGGCAGATCACCAGGTGAAGCTCTTGAATAATGTTTTCAAAAAGATAATGAGGAGTTATATAGGAAACATTTGAGTAGTGAGTTGCTTTTGTGCCCCAATCCAAAAGAGTAGCTAGGGTTCATCAATAAGGGAAAATGATAAGATAGATTCTAGAACAGCAATTCATTACTAATGGTTGATCATGGAGAAGGACTATTTTAGCTATGTAAAGAGGTGTGAAGCCTATCAAAAGTATGACCCTATACAAGTGGTGCATGAAGATGATTTGCATTTGGTGACCAAACCTTGGCTATTTAGACGATTGGTTAAAATGTATCCACCATCTTTGAAATAACATTTATTTGTTCTAGTAGTGACCAACTACTTCTCAAAGTGGGTTAAAGCCATCTATTTGAAAGTGGTAAACCAACACTCAGTCATTAGGTTTTATAAGGAATACATTCTGAACCAAAATAGCTTGCAACAAACTATCATAACCGACCAAGGAATGGTTTTAATAGGAGAGGACTTAAGGAATTTTACAATGAGTATGGCATCATGTTGATTCACTCTACACCATATTATACCCAAGAAAATGGCTAGGCTGAGGCAACTAATGAGTTGACAAAGAATAATATTCAAAAGATGGTGGATGAGAATCCATAAGTTTGGCTTAAACTCTACAGCAAAATGTTATAGCCTCTATGAACTACTTTGAAGATGGCTATATGGCAACCCCATAAAAGTTAGTCTTTGTCTTCAAAACCGGTTAGTCTTTGTCTTCAAAAACAAAAGGATCATAGAATTTAGTAATTATAATAGTCAGGTGCACCCAATCATCCATGACCATAGGGCTAGCAAATGCAATGTCCAATCCTAAGAGCCTTAGAAAATAATTAAAGTACCCTACTCTTAGTGTAAGGGCAACCAAGTCAGCTTCAGGATCATATCCTAGTAGCATTCTAAATTCTTCAAAAGTAAGGCACATTTTAACCATGCTAGCCCTAAACCTGAAAACATGTACCTCAGGATCCCAGAATTTCATACAAGCTCTCAAAAAGTTCTAATGCAATCGAACCTTTATCAGGGTTGGTATGGCACTAATCCTAAAAGTCTCTAGATTAATGTGCTTCACTTGCTCAAGGTTTTTGGTCCATAGATGCATTGAATGACTAAAATAGGGCTCCATAGGGGAAAAGGAAAAGAAAAACCAAAGAAAGATGAGAAAAAAGCAAAAGGAAGAAAGTAGGAAAAATGTTTTAAAAGCTAAAATTTTAGTTGTGAGGAATTCTAGGCAATAAGAAGGGTATATACAGTGGAAAATGAAGATTTTCACTAGGACTGCTATAGAAGGCTATGCCATTCCTCAAGTCTCTATGCTACAGTGCCTCAAAACACTTAACCATGTTATAAATGCCTCTACAGTAGCCGCAGAGGGCTGTGCGACACCTCATAAATTTGCCAGTTACTGCACCCCTACCCAAGCTATCGCAAGCTACCACGACCTTTCTTTTTGTGGATCATGGAAGTATTTGAGAAATTTGAAAAGAAAAGGCCACAAAATCTCTCATCGAGGTAAAACATCGAATCAGTGCAGAAACATAGAAGGAGGTGGCGAGAAGACAAAGCCACACCAGACTCATGGTATGGAGTGATGAGTCAAAGTTTGTCAAAAAAGGTAACCACCAAACCTATGAGAAGAGGGAGAAAGATAGACTATCAGAGGTTGCAATGAGGTTAGTATGTCAAGCATATGTGCATACCTGTTGTAACAATCCACACCCACCATAAGAGTCTCGTGACAAAATTGTTTAATTGCGAACTACTATGACAAAGTGTGTACTTTCATGAAAATTCATATGCTATGTGATTGATAAGTAAGTGGCATGCTAGATTAGTTACAATATGCATAATATGAATTTTGGATCTGAAATAGGTGATTTATGTAAAGTACAAAAGCATAAAATGATTCATTGCATACAAATTGAATTTTCATGAACAAAGCAATTTTTAAACATAAAATAATCTTTATGAGCATTTTAAAAATATTTTAAATTAAATATTTTTGGGGAAATTTTAATGAAAATAAGAAGCAAAATATTTTTTTTAAATTATTTATAATCAGCCCATAAATTATATTAAAGGCCTAACTCACCAAAAGCCCAACACACCAAAATACTCCTAACCTAGCTCATTAATGACAAACTTGTAATTTTGCACCAAAACCCTAAAATTAACCTAGAATTTGCCCTCCTCTTATTGTGGCAGCCTCAATTCTACTATTCATTAGAATTTTTTATAGAAAATTCTCTCTCAACCGAAATTCACAAGGTGCCTCCAATGTTGCGATTTTTTAATCTTCTTCATAAGTTTTTCTCTTCTTTTAAGCCACTATTTGATTTTTATCAAATCAATCATGAGTAATCCATATGGGGTTGTATATTTACTATTTTTCTTCTTATTAAATTTGGCCTAGAGTGGATTGAGTAGTGTCTCCACTCTATAAGTGTTATAAGTGTGATTTCTGCAAACTTGCTAAATTGAACCTTGCTTAAATTACAACCTGATTCATGAGTTATAAACCATGAACTATGTGTATAAGCTATGTGTTTCCTTTCAAAGGAGTATGTGATAATGTATGAGCCTTTTTGTTTACTCATTGAGATCATCTATCTCACCCATTTTCCTTGTGTGGTTCGAGGTGAGCAAATGTGAGGAGGCAAGGTGATGGCTCAAGCATCCTACTTCGCTTGGGGAATTCCTTGTCTGAGTTATCAATAAAACTATGATTATAAAGTCTTGTCTTTAGATGCTCCGGGAATGTTAATTGATACTTATAGAGATTTATATTATTTTCTTATGGATTTTATATGTAACGATCTACTTTAAGTCTTCCGCAAATTATGGTATTATCTAAATGTTTTAAATGAGTTAAAGAAGAAGGTTCGGTAAGATCCTAGGCATGATTGTTATATGTTAATGGGTTCTACGGGCATGGGTGACCTTATGTCTTCCCATGTTCTAGGACCGTCATATCTCATAAGGTTGGGATGTGACACCATGTTAGTTAAAGGAGTAGCTCAAGGAAACACCTAGAGTGTTTCGGCCTACCTAGGGTTTCTAAAACCCTAATTGTCATGTTTGATTAATATTTGTACATGATTTAGTGACATGTGAATTAGGTTTTATGATGTGTTAATTATGAATTAATGACCTTAAACTGACTATGAGATTGACTGTATTATTTGGCCAAAGGAGACAAGACTTTTTTAAGTTTTGCTTGATAAAGTTGATACGTATGAAAAGTATTAAGTGTACCTAGTTGGAAGTTAAATTAAGTTGACATTAAGATTATGATTTATTGTGTTTGGCTTTAGAAAAGTCTTGGTATGAGTTATTATGTGATTTCATGTGATCTTAAGAAGGAAAATTATGCAAGACTTAAAAGTCAATATGTTATGTGCAAGTGATGAGTGCAATTCTAAGTGCAACTCTAAGTATATATGAATGATATATATGCATGGGGCAGTTATTGGATAGGATAGAATGATGTTAAGCAAATACTAAGTATTGAATTATCATGTTATGTTAGAGCTTGAGGATTTTTAGAAGTGCAAGCGCTACAGGCATTAGGAGCTAAGGAACCACAATGTGAGTAAGCATTATGTTCATGTTACAAGTACAAGTTATCATGATATGTGAACCTTTGAGATTCTTAAAACCCAAGTTCCTTTCTATCATAAATTATAATTATATGAATTCTTTGTTAAGCTTGGGTTGCCAAAGGACAATTGGTCTAAAACTATTATTGTTTATTAAATGATAAGAAAGAACCTTTGTGAATGTTGCCTTGCCTTGCATTCTTTCTGGAACCACACTATTGTTTATCCTTTGCTCAATAAGCTAAACATCTATTGTTATTATGTTACATGTGATTGCATTCTTTAATGCTATTGTCACAAGTGATTGCCACTAGGTCTAGCTATGGTACCTATGAACCCTTTCATGCAGAAATCCTCATGCTGATGCAGGAAATCATCAGAACCTATGCATATGGTCTTAACCCGATGGATAGGAGTAGTGTATCCACCTCAGCTAGAAGGAGCAGTTCTAGCTATGGGGTTTGATTAGCTTCACATTTATTATTTGATAGGAGTTGGAATTTAGTTTGATGCCACCTCTCCTCTATGTGTTCAAGTGAATATGGCAACAGCCTTCACTCTCTATGTGATAAGTGATAAGTGTGATTTCTACAAACCTTACTAAATTGCAAACTATGAACCATGAACTATGAATCATGAATTATGAATCATGAACTATGAGTTATGAGCTATGAGCCCTTTCTAAGGGATATGTGTTATTGTATAAGTCATATTGTTTACCCATTGAGATCATCTATCTCACCCCTTTTCTTGTGTGGTTTCCAGGTGAGCATTATGAGGAGGCAAGGTGATAGCTTAAACAATCTACTCCGCTTGGGGGATTTCCTTATCCAAGTTTATTATCATACTGTGATATGAAGAGTCACTTTTAGATTCTCCAAGAGTTCTTGTTTGGGGAGTTTCTTTTCGAGACATCATTCCTTTGTTGATTTATTTGGAGTCTTAAATATTCTTTTCTTATGGATTGTATTTATAGTATTTTTAAACTATTCTTTTGTAAATTAAGGTTTTCTTTTATTAATGGTCAAATTAAGTTAATGTATGAGATTTTGGTATGAACCTAAGTAGTGTTTATATGAACATGAGTGGGTTCTATGGGCATGGGTGACCATATGTCTCCCTATATTCTAGGACATTCATATATCTAAAATTGGGATGTGACACCTGTGATGGTATTAAATGAGATAAGAAATCTCAAATCTGGTGAAAATCATATCTCTCCTAATGATGGCAATTATGTGTTCATCAAAGATAGCCATTTGGGATATGATTTACTATATGATCTCTCAAAGCAAGAGTAAGAAAAGGAAAGTGCTCATAAGCCCAATGCTACACAAAGGAAAATAAATCAAAAGACATAAGAATGGTGGGTACAAGATAGAAATAGAAAAAAAGCCTACCTCCTAAATGATGTGGGTCCCACCTAAAGCAGTAAACATACTTCGAGACAGGTCAGACATCTCTTGGTACATCATGCACAAAGTTGCACCTCCCCAGTCAAAGTCCCCGATAATGGATAAATCCTCTAGTGAGTGTAGAATATTCAGATTAATGGCATCTTTGTGTGTGTGGCAGAATGAGCAGTTTGATATCATCAAAATTAGTAAGTAAGCAGCCTGCTCATCTGAAAGGACTCCCACATCATAAGTGTACGTGTCAATTTGCCCTTAGAGCCAAGAACAGGGGAGACGTGGATCACCTTGTGAAGGGTCCATGCCTAATAAGTCAACCATAGTCGCTAATGAGATAGATGTCTAAGTAGGATAAAGCTCTAAGGCTCAAGCTCGAAATGGCAAATCAACTAACATTGTAAAGTCCAAGAGGGTCATAGTCATCTCTCCGTATGGAAAGTGAAAAGTGTCTGTGTTGTCCCACTACCTCTTTGCCAATGCTCATAGCCAAGGAATATTACCCTTTCAAGGATAATCCAGGGACAAAAATCCTAGCAAGCCATATGGCTCAATCAACTCTCAGACTCAGGAATGAGTCTCCAGGTAAGTGGAGATGGTAGACAGGTTCGATCTACCGCCTCTCAATCTAATAGTCGTAGTCTTCGTAAAAAAAATTGTAATTTCTTTTTATTTTACATGCATATATTTTTTATGAACCAATATTGAAATAGGAAAGGAAGGACAAAATGGTAGATACCTCCATTATGCCAGTACTAGACACATGGTGCTCCAGCTCCTACAGCAAGTTTTTCGGGTTGGGATCATGCCTCAGGACTTAGTAGCTCCTGGTATGGTGACTACTAGAGGGAAAATCCATTTTAGAGAGAAGTCAGAGAGAATGGTTTCTAGAGAGAGAAAGAAAATTTAACAAATGAGAGAAGTTGCAAAAGTGGAAGGGGGCACTCCATTATATAGTACCTCATATATAGTATCTTTTCATATAGGAATGCAGTAGTGAACTTATCTCAAGTCAAAATTTAGAATTGTGAGTTTTTGTATGTTTGCAATAGTCTCCTCCAAACATCTGACCACTGTTAGTCAAGATTCAGCATATAAAAGATTTTTGTAATTATAGATAGATATTATACTCCTACCAGACAGGACTGATAATTTTGCTATTCCTACAAGATAGGATGATTATTCCTACCAAATAGGACTAATGCTTTGCTATTCCTACTAGACAGGAATATTACCATTAGATCCTACTAGATAGGATCATCATTATCATTCCTACCGTACAGGACTAATACTTTGTCATTCCTAGTATATAGGAATACTATTTTTATATCCTACCATACTGGAACACTGCTTTTAAGATCTTATTAAGTAGGATCATCATCATCATCATCATCACTACCAACTAGATAGGATTATCTTCATCGGACAAGAACACAGCTTCGAGTTTCTACTAGACAAAAGCTGTTTTTTCATCTTTAGCTCTCCCAAATATACCGGGGGCATTTTTCTTATTCGATGGTTCACACTCATTAGAATTGCCAACCAGACAGAGCAATCTTAATGATGGGGCAGCTATGAACCCTTAATTATGCACCTCTCGTAATTCTAAATTTTCAGTCAGGAAAAGAATCAATTAGGAATCCTAAATCATCTTCAAATCATTCAGGACTCAGTATGAAGGCCAATGCTACTGGAATCATGAAAAATGGATGAGAAATGGGTGAAAATAGGTTGGAGAAGGGAAAATAGGTCTGGTTCCAAATAGCTTTACACAGTTGCTGCAAAGACTTGTGCGGTGCTGCATTGGGATTTATGGCACTGCCGCAAACATCTTTGAGGTACTACAAAGCTTTCTGTGGCAACCCTAATGATTTCTCACCATTTCACAATCCCACATCGAATATTAATAGATTTTATGCTCCAACCCACCCTTTATATATAGAAGACCTCTTTATACATTAAAAGACACAAAAACTTGAAGGCTTGAAAAGCACTAACTTCAAGTAAATTACTTTGCATTTGCTCCTTGCTTTGGAAAGTAAGTTGGGAGGTTTTTCCTTGATTCCTACTCAACTAGTTTAAGGCTTTTTACATGCTTGTTCGAGGCAAGTTCATTGCCCTAGGCTTGTGTTGGGAGGTTTCTCCTTGATTCCTACTTGAATAGTTTAAGGCTTCCCGCTCACCTGTTCGAGGCAAGTTCATTGCCTAAGGCTCATGTCTGTCATGTGGAGAAGGGGGAATTGCATTTTAGTTGCCTAAGGCTCATGTCCCTTGTGTTAGAAGGTGGAATTGCAATCCGATTGTCCGTTCCATCAGCCCTACGTCCCCAAGCTGCGAAAGCTCCAGATAATCTTCTTTTCCTTTCTATTTGATTTAAAAGCTCATTGCTTCTTTTAGTTAGTTAAATGAATTGATTCACTTAGGTTGTTAGATAATCAACTAAGTAGTCAATTAAGTTGATTAATCAAAATATGATAAAGTAGCTAGGCTAAACAAACCCTTTCCCGAGAATAGAGAACTGCATAGGTTCTGATTCCCATTCAAAAAGATATGTAGGCATGCTTAGTTTAAGTATTGGATCCAATTAAAACTAACTAACACTCCTCCTATCACCTTTTTCACTCATTTTTGTTAACTTTATTTTATTATTAGTTTAGTTTGGGGAATATGTGACTTCCCTAAAACCCATAAGGGCTAGAGGAGATATCCCCTAAGTTTGAGATTTCATTGTAATCTTAACTCTTTTTATTTTGAATTCTAATTATGTATGAACTTTATAGATTGATTGATCATGCATATTGTAAATTGTTCATGCATTTTAATGGTTCATGAAATATATTTAAAGTTACTTTTATATTATTTGGCCAAATATATTTTGTTAAACTAAAAACCTAGTCCTCAAATCCTCTTTGGTTTCGAGGCTAGTGATCTTTTTCCTTTGGGTAATAATGGGAGTCAAATGGGTTTTTCCTTATATTTTCCCAAAATAAAATTAAGGTGGCGACCCTAAAACAAACTTTCAAATCTATCAAAGATAAGCTCGAGGGCTTTCCCATGAGTTCTTTCCTAAATGAGCATTTCAATTCTCTTTATTGGATTGGACTGGTGCTCGGTTGAGGCCTCATAATAGCTTGAAGAGTCCTCAACCAAGCACCTTTAATGGCCCTAACAACAAAGATTATGATCCTCTATGAAGGGTATGATTGGGGACACATCTTGAATATCACCCATTTGCCTTGGTAAAAAGTAGTTAAAGCCATAGCTACCAAAAACAAAAATCAGACACCCACAAAATACTCTCAAAAAGAAAGTCATAAAATTGACAAACCTTTCTCACCTTTAGAATAACTGGAGGGATAGTCCTCTCTAAGCCTCAAACAAGATAGTCTATACTCAGTAGCATCTCTATTAAAATAACCCCAGCCACAGTATGACTTTATTCCATCCATAACACTAAATCTACCATTCTGGCATCACCCCAACCAACAAAGCTGAAAATAGATATTTGATCATAAAATAGAAAACCAAAGCTCTCATACTCATCCTTTGCCCCCCTAAATCTCCTTGGTCATCGGTATCCTAAAACTCCTCAATCATTACCGTCAAATTCACATAGCCATAAACCATCATTTGGCTAGTAATGTCCTGGGGTAGGTCTAGAAACTCTTGAAAAATTTGAGAATGAATTCTGGCACCACCAAAGCTGCCCTCAGTTTGTAGCTAAGCATGGCATTGAACTTCATAAAAGTGGTGCACATATCCTCCATACTAACTCTGCAGCGGAAAATTCAAGCCACCAAATCCAAAAGTCTAGAGCAAGCATGCAGAAAATCCCAGTCAGCGTATACTCCCTATCATTGAAATAATACCATATTGCCTAAATTAATCCTCTCTGCCTTCTTGAGTTTCTGATTCCACAAATGTATATATTGGCTAAAATACGTCTCCATAGAAGCAAAAATATAGCAAAACTTGCATTTACAAAGAAAATTCGTGAATCCACCCTCTTTTATTCATCAAGTCATTCATTACATGCATTCATTACAAATCATACTTGGCGTAGATGCTAAACCAAATGTCCATGAATCTCTAAACATGCATATATAAGCATATATCATATATACACCAAAATCTATGCAACCATTTACAATCATGCACCATTATGAGTATAACAAGCTAATGGCCTCTCCTCGAAGAAACTAAGTAATACCTACTCAAAGTTGATTGATGCCTTTAGGAAATTGATCTACACCTTCACAAAGCTTATCAACACATTCACAAAGTTAACTAAGGTCCTCTCAAATATGATACCTTCCAAAACTGTCCGATACCTCATTGATGCTAAATGATACCTCTCTAAACCAAAGATATGGATCATCAACCAAACAGACTTTCCAAACTAAGAATGGGACCATCAATCAAACAGACTTCCTAAACTAAGATTAGGACCATTAACCAAATAGATTTTTTGAACTAAAAGGGGACCATCAACCAAATAGACTTCTCAAGCCAAGATTGGGACTATAAACCAAATAGACTTTTGGAACCAAGAGTTGGATCATCAACCAAATAGACTCTCCAAACCAAGACGGGATCATCAACCAAGTAGACTTCCAAAACCAAGACTAGGATCATCAATCAAGCAAACTTCCCTAACCAAAAGTAGGATCATTAACCAAGCAGACTTTTTAAACTAAGATTGGGATCATCAACCAAATAGACTTATCAAAGTAAGATGGATTGTTAATCCTAATTCTTGAATCGGATTTCTCAAATCAAGACTAGGGCCATCAGCATTATACTAGAAATGTCTTCATTTATCAATCAATCTACTAACAAATGTTTAGAAATGATCACCTAGGGATCCATATGGTTTTTTTTCCATCCCTATTTAGATCATATCTTTCACCCATAAATGTCTAAATTCTTACTAAGATGTCAAGGTGGTTCCCTTTCCCATCCTTATTCATCTTAAAGTCAACCCAATCATTCACCCAGAAATGTCTAAATATTGACACCTCTCTAGTTCCCCTTTCAACTCCTTTTTATAGAAAATCTATCTAAATTCTTCAACCATAAATTTCAAAACAAGACATCCCTCTAATTCTTTTCTATCCTTTTCATCCAAGTCAACCAAATCCAATAATTCACCTAAAAATATCTAGCTACTAGCTTAGATATCCCTCTGTTTCCTTTTCCCACTTCCATTTATCAATCAATTTTCACTCATAAATGCCTAGAGATGAACATCTAAGCATCTCTATAGTCCATTCTCCCACCTATATATCAAAATCAGCCACATTCTCTACCCATAAATGTTTAAAAGTGATTGCTTAAATATCTCTATGGTTTCTTTTGCCATTTTCTTTTTCAAACCACTTTTCTCACCCAGACATGTCCAAGCATTGACTTAGATATTACTTTGGCTCCTTGTACCATCCTTTCTTTTTGGTTTACTATCATTAAAATTGCCTTATAGACATGACAATTCTAAAGGGGGCAGCTGTGAACCTTCAAATTTGCACCTTTTGATATGGCTATACCTTAACACCTACCAAGTTTAACGTGTTGCACAGAGCCATTACGACGATCTCAATTTCCTACCTTAAGGCATAATACTAAATGATGCTTAATTTATTGACACTTTGCCACTTTAGACAAAACTTTCTATACTAGACAACACTTTTCCCAAAACTAGTTGGATTTCTTTTCAGACTGACTGCCTTTATGTTCTAAAATTAATTCTAAGTCTATCGATACTGATCAATAATTTTTCTAAAGCTAAAAAGTCTTAAAAATTGATTGGAAGCCTAAAAATTGATAGAAAAATCACAAGAAATAAAAAAATCGCAAGATCCATTTGGAGGGCCGGCTATCGACTCTGCCAGCCAAAATAGCGGTTCACCGCTGGACAGCCATATGGAATTTGCTAACAGGCTAGAAGCAATCGGCCAAGTAGGCTGACAGATTTGGCAATACTCAAGCCCTTAACACAACTACCCATTCTAGCTCTTCCTCTATCCTAAATCCTTTTCAAGGTGGGGAAGTTTTCCTTTAGGATACCAAATTGCTTATGGATAAACTTGATGCTATGGAGAAAGCCATCAAATCCTTGAAGCACCATAATGACTTAATTGATATAGATAGCTTGAACTTGTTCCATGATGCCAAGCTTCCTCCTAAATTCAAAATGACTGAGTTGGATAGATTTAAAGATCGAACCATATGCCCAAGAACTAATCTGAAGATGTATATAGGCTAATAAAACCTATGGGACTTAGCGATGAGCTCCTTGCTCAAATGTTCCAAAAATTGCCAACCTAAGCTGCCAGGAGATGGTTCCTTTCACTGGACAAAAGCCAAAAAAGAACATTGGATGATATTTGTGATGTTTTTGTTTGATAGTATCATTACACTATTGAAGTAGATGTCACTAGGCATGATTTGGAAACCATAAAGCAACTTTCAGATGAGTCCTTCTCCATATTCGTTACTAGGTGGAGGGCTAAAACTGCTCAAATGGTAAACAAGACAATCGAGCAAGAACAAGTAGATATCATTATCAAAAATCTACTCCCAAACTATTGAGCCCACTTGTTAACCCAATACCTACCCACCTTCAGAACTTTGGTTGCAACTGCATTAAAGGTTGAAAATTGCATCCAAAGTAAATCATTTCAAGCTAAATTCCCTTTAACCAACCTGAACAATGATGAGGAATCTAGACCCTACTCGACCCCATCTTACCTCAGCCCTAGAAGGCATATCATAGAGTAGTTTAAGTTTAGCTAGTATGACCTATCTGAGATTGAATTCTAAGTCTAAACCTAAGTCCAAGTCCAAATCTCAAAGTCTAAGTTAGAGTATGTCATCTTATTTTTTCTGTATTCTCGTTGACCATAACAGTTCCTTTTTTGTCATCTTATAATAAAGTTTCCTTTATAGTAATACATCTACATTTTCCTTTCAATATTTATACATTAATTTTCTTATCTTCCTTGTTTAGTCCGATGTGGATGAGCCTTAAAAAAATGAAAAAAAAAAAGAAAAGAAAAAGAAAATGAAGAAAAAAAAAGAGAGGGGTAGAGATCTAATCCACCACAATTAACATAGATCAGAATTTGAGGTACTCTTATTCTCACAAATAAGCAATCACTTCACCAACTCCTAATAAAAAAAGATCAAGTAATGGACCTCTCATCAGATAGTTTAAGCATAAAGAGCAAGTAAATGTAATTACCTATTACACATTAGGTAATCAAATGATGCACCTCAAAAAGGGGTAACAAGTTTAGAAAAGACCTTTGTCAAATCCAGAATTCAAAGGTCAGAGCCCTTTAACATGAAGAAAAGCAACAGCCTAAATCATGGTGGAATATTTTCTTCCAAATTTCACTAATTCAAGCTTACTAAGTTAAAAACCTAAAAGGGCGACTTAGGTATAAGTTAGAGCTGAGAAAGAGAGAGAGAGAGAGAAAGCTCATCCAAGTCATCTTTCCTCATATCCAAAGTTGTTAAATCATCTTGAATCAATCTATTTCATCTCATGTTTCTAAATTCATCCTTCTTTACCAGAGGTTCATTCTCTAAGGATATACTATCTTCTATACCCTTATCCTACAATGGGGGCATGTCTTCCTAGGTTTTCATTTTTCATCGAATCTGCCTTGTTGCTTAACTCAAAGAGGTAAGGCAAAACACTTCACATTTCCTACCTTCACATTCTTATCTCTCATTTGGGAGTATGATCCCTAAGTTTTCTTTTTCCAGTAGCCCTTTAGCCATTCCTAAGGCCTTTTTGTTTCAGCTAGTGTAATCATTTACATCAAGTCAAACCAATTAAGTGTCACTCCAAGAGTCTCTTTAATCTCAAACAATAAGAAAAGCTTGACTTGCTCTTTTCATGAATCATGATACAAATGGCAAAACCATACAACCTCCCTGATTCTTTTCAGAAGTTTTAGCCTACCTTCAACCCATTCAAGAACTTTATGAAATCATACTATTCTATCCCAAGCCTTATTAGTAAATCTTACCATCATTTCAAGCTTAAGCCATGTACCACCCATTCCTTAACAAAATCTCATTATAGGTAGAACTAAAATACTAAGTCTCTTAAGACTCATCATCCTTGAATCTAGTTTCCTTGGCAAAACTAGAAGTCAAGGCATAACTCCCAAAGCCTACCATCCTCAAGTTGATTAAGAAGGACTTGACCCAATCAAGGCCCATTTCATGCATCTTTGTCAAACATCTCATTACCCTTGAAAGATTAAGCATCCTTGGCAAAACACATACTGAGATCAAAGTCTCTTAAGGCTTGTAAACCATTCTAAATGCAACCAAGTTAAAGGGCAAACCCTTTATCCATAAGCATGTAGTATCCTTATAACCAAAAGCCTTCGTCATAAAGTACAAACTAATAAGGCTTCATCATGAAGTATAAAACCAAAAGCCTTCACCATGAAGCCTAAATCTAGAAGCCTTTATCAAGAAGCACACAACCAAAAGCCTTCACCAAAAAGCACATAAATAAAAGCCTTCACCATAAAGCACGCGACTAAAAGCCTTCACCATGAAGCACAATCCCAAAAGGCCTTCATTTATGAAGCCTATGGTCTCCTCTAAGGAAAAATCTGACTAAGCCTTCCAAATTGATTTCCTAGCTTCACCTTTCCTTTAAGCCAATATTAGCCTCCCAAGTCTAACATCCCAGCCTAATCTCTCTGACATAGTCTTAAGGCAAAATTTGACCAAGCCTTCCAAATGAACAAACCAAGAAGGCTATAACTTGACCAATCCTCTAATATAATCTCTTACTTAGCCAAACTAGACTGAGCTTCCGAATGACCCTAGCCAAGGCCAAACCTAACCTAGCCTTCCAAGATGATTCACTCATTCTAAATGATCCTCCTTAAAGCCAAACCAGAAGGCCATAACTGACTAGGCCAATTGCCAAACCTGACCAAAGACTCCCGTGTGAACTTCTTTAAAGATAAGTCTAATAAACTGACCTTCCTTAAAACTAGGCCTAACCTAACCTTATTGTCTGCAAGGACTTAACCCCTCTGAACAAACTTTCCAATTCAGCCTCAAACCAAACCTTCTCCCAAGCTGAACCCACTTAAACCCAGCTTGACCTCTCCCAGCCACACCTGGCTTAACCTCCTAAAGTGACTTCTTCCTAAGATGAATGGATAGCCATTAACCAAGCAACCTTATACTTGATATACCATTTTCATCTTTAAGCTAACCAAACAACCAAAGATCAAATAACCAAGCTACCTTCCAAAGTAAAAGCATCTTTCTCTCAAAAGCTCAACACTCTCCTACCAAACTAACCCTTCATAGGTGTAAGGTATCTAATCATTACATAGTCATATGCATTTCACAATAGAACAAGTTGTAAGTTAGACTTTCTGAATCAAAATGGATCATCTCTTTACCAATTCCTACCAGATAGGGTCATCATCATTCCTGCCAGGCAACATCATCTCTTTGCTAATTCCTACCAAGCAATGTTCACCTCAAAATATACTGTCCAACAGTGACCCGCAAGTATACAAGGCAATTGTAGTATATAGGAAGCACCCAAGGTCGTATTCTCTCAAGGAATTGCAAATGGAAATCACTTGTTTCTTTGTGAAAGCAAATTAAATATAAAAAGATTTATTTGATTTTTGAATTTTAAAAAAACTAATAGCAAAACAATAAATTAAAAGAAAATGTAGATTCAAATAGGTGAAAATGTAATGAATAAAGATAGTCCAGGGTTTGTATTCAGTTTATCAATCCTCTATGTTCAAGAATAGTCCCAATTAATTATGCTAAAGCCCTAGTTTCTAATAAATCAAAGGATAAAAATTAGTCTATTAGCAATCGCATTCATAGAAATCATTCTATTAATTCATACATT
The DNA here is from genome assembly GCA_947687605.1 of Reutealis trisperma. Taxonomy (NCBI): domain Eukaryota; kingdom Viridiplantae; phylum Streptophyta; class Magnoliopsida; order Malpighiales; family Euphorbiaceae; genus Reutealis; species Reutealis trisperma. The sequence continues at coordinate 50,859 of CANTUT010000926.1, forward strand.
AAGAACAAGGACTTAATCTTAAAACTTATATTTCTAATTCATTTTAAGATCTTAAAAGAATGAAATCTGGAATTGAATTTCAGCTCTCGTTCCTTTGTTTAAAACCTAAGTAAAACAATTAGTAGTTAAGCAATTATTCTTAAACAACCAGCCAATTCAATTAAGAATAAAATGAATAATTAATTGAGATTTAATTCAATTCCATATCATGAAGATATCATAAAAACCCTAGACTAAAATGAAATTAGCTCATGGAAAATAAAGAAATCATCTCATTCTCAATATAATTAACTGAATCCATCAAAACAATACTATTAATTTAATTAACCTAGAATAATTAAATTAGAGAAATAAGAATCAATCCTCACCTTACAACCAATTTGATTAAATTCAATCCTCACCTTACAACCAATTTGATTAAATTCAACCTCTTGAATTTTCACCAAATAAATTCCCTAAGAACAAAAGATGGAAGCCTAATCCAGGAATAAGATCTAGAAAATTAACTAAGAAAATAAAAGGAAATATTATGCCAATTATAATTCAGAATCCAAAAACTCCATATCCCCCTTTTTTCCCTATTTCAGATCTATTTATAACCTCTAAAAACAAATAACCTAAAAGGAAAAGGAAGCTAAAAATTCGGATCAACATTGCCCAAACTGATCAGACCCTCGCGGCAGGCACTAGGGCTGGGCAGCTGGGGGCTGGGATGCGCTGGCGAGCTTGGGCTGAGATTCTCGTTGGCAGCGGGCGCTAGAGCTGGTGCTGCGTGCGCAGTTGAATGTGGCCTATGGGTCACTTACCCTGGCACACGATGGAGACTCACTGCGGATGCTGCTAGGCGCTGTTGGCTACTGGCGTGCACTGGCCCTTGGCAGCTGGCACTGGGGAGCTGGGGCGCCTGGTTAGTTGCCCTGCGTGCTCTGGCTAGGCTATGTGCGAGAATTTACGGGCCCGTTGCACATGCTTCTTCCCAAATCTCCTTCTTTTGCTCCATTTAATGCCTAATTCCTGCAAAATGAGCTAAAACCTTCCTCAAACTAAAAGAGGTAAAATAACACATTCTAACCTACATAGACATGAATTAATCATAAAATGCCTAAATTAACACATACAAAAACCATACAAATATGCCACAAACAACTTCCCCCACACTTACTCTTTACTTGTCGTCAAGCAAACCATACTCAACAATTGTCCTTAGCTAGCATCAAAACCCTCATATACTTCAGAAAAATCAGTGTGTGCCTCAAAAGATATATGTTTGAAGAAGAGTATATAACAAGTGTAGAACACTCAACTCAATTCACCCAAGATCTCCATAATTCCACCAAGTATCATTCAAATCATTGCGTGGCTTACCAAATTGAACTTGTTGCACTTCATGATAGGCATATACACTCATGTCATCAAAGAGAGTCTCTAATCAAAAGATTAATATTCATACATGCTCATCCACTTCATAGGCATTCTAACCAATTTCATCTCTACTAATTGAGTCCACAAAGGTTGAAAAGATCAAAAAGTCTTTACTAAAGATGTAACAGGGTTTTAAAGGATAAAGGGCTAATCAAGAAATAAGCTAAAACAAACAAAAATTTTCTTCGAAAATGATGTAAAACATAAGTCTTCTCGCCTTGACCATCGTGGAGTGACATTCATTCTGAACTTCTAACTTTTTACTTCAGATTCTTTTGGAGGGAAAAATGAGTATGTTTATCAGCAATTTTTTTCTTTTTCTATATATATTTTTTTTTTATAAGATCATTTTTCCCCCACACTTAATTCTTCACTTCATTCACTCACATTCTTGAAGACTCCACAAAATAAAATTCAAACTTTGTTATGCATCATTAATCAAAGAAAATAATAGGTTGGTACTAAGATGGCTAAGCAACATCAAAGAAACTCAAGTTAAATGTATGCATATTAATGCATTTATTTGGCTCAAAGGGCTAACTAGGGAAAAACATATCAAATGGGTGGATATAAGGATTTGGCTAAAACAAGAAATGCCTTAATCATTTCTTCCTTTCCTAAGTGGACCAAACAAATTTCGCTTTGACTAATTAGCAAGAATGTTCTAAAATGGGCGAAACTACTCAGTGATAATATGTTGCATAAGCCCTCTCTAAGTTAAGCATACACAAGCTTCTTTCGGCAATTCACACAAATCAATGATTTCGACTCAGCGTAAAAGCAAAATCTCATGCAAAAAGAATTTCATATCCTTAGTAATTGCCAATAATCTACTTCAAACACAACCTTTATATATCATCAGCCACACTTAAATTTTAAGTCCCAAAATCAACATCTTGAGCCAAACCAAGTAAACGGTCAAGTATGTTTAACAAAGAGGACAAGACAAAACAAAAACTCACACAACATTATCACAAGATGCACAATTCAAAACACAATAGCACAAATCACAATAAAGAAATTACTCCCCCCCCCACACTTAAACTCCACACTGCCCTCAATGTGGAAATGCATGCAAAGATTTACATAAAAGAAAAACTAAAAAAATAATAATTCTAAACTAGTAACTAAAAGAGAAAGGTTACCTTATGCATTTGCTTCTGATGGCGAAGGAGGAGGTGATGTCATATCAATACCATGCTTCGCACCGATTTGTGCCAATTTATGCCTTTGCGACCTCTACTCCTTTTCCATTTTATCAAACCTTCTATTCACTTTAGCCATCATAACCCGGTTCTACTCCTTCATTGACTCAAGTTTGCTCAACACTTGTCTCCACCCTTCCATCTCACCTATTGGCTCTGTAGAAGAAAGAGCCAGCAAGTCAAGCTGCGCATTCGAAGAGGGTCCTCTGTGACATTCAGTTAATGGTGGATTCTTTAGTTGATAATCCCTCTAACATTTTTGGGTCTCCGGTTCCCTCAAAGTTCGGTCTACAGTAGCTACCTCAGATGAAATCTAAGAATCCATAGTGAAATTCCACCTCGGTAATGGTTCTAACTCTAAAGAATTTGAGTCAATAACCTCGTAGGAAAATGCTATAGCGGAAATAATATGGCCTATATTCAAATGGTACCTTCTATGGGTGATCATATCCATCATTGTTTGACGCAACAAAGAAACCGTGTCAATTTGGTTTCCATTCGCCAAACACCATAGCACATGTAACTCCTTGTGAGAGACTTTACTACTCTCAGATTTCCTAAACACAACATGGCACATAAATTTGTGCAAAACAAGAGTAGCATGATCTTTGATCAACCCATTCAGTGCCTTGTTAGGATCAAATTTTTTAAGCCCAGTTAATTTCTCCCAAAATTCATACACATTAAACTTACTCTCTATACAATTAACCCCATTCGTAGGAAATCAAATGCCTCACAGAATTTTGCATGCCCAAGTCTATACTCCTTATCATGCACTCTAAAGTAAATTTGATTGTCCCTTTCAAGTGGATAGTATGAAGTAAAGAATTCCAAAGCAATTGGGGGGTATACATCATAATCAAGCTTAATAAACTCACTCCAACCCAAGATAGCACTCAATCTCTTAACCTCAACATCCAAACCCAAAGCTTTCAAAATATCAAAATCAAGATACCTACAAGGTTTATAAAAGCGATTAGATTGGGTGAGTGCCAAATACCTTTCTCCTTCTGCTTTTGTGAGAATTTGAAATGGAGCCCCATAATCCTCTCTCAAATCTTCTACATCTTTCCTTCCATTGCCTTTAGTTTTGGAACCCTTCTTGCCCATACTCTTGACTCTCTTGGACATTATTTGCTTGATTGAGAGTAATTATAGAGGAGAATTAGAGTTTGGGGGAGTGGGTAATGATCTTTGTGCAGAAATTTGAGGCAACCAATGAATTTAAAGGGATGGGTTCTTGGGAAATTTGGGTTAGGTTCAAGAGAAAAGAGGAGGAGATCGATCGAAGAGAGAGAGAGTAGTAATTTTTTGCATTTTGTTCGTTCAAAGGGACATTTAAATGCCAAAATTCCATTTTTCCCCTATGAACTTGTGCCCTTGACGCTGCAGGTGACAGCCCGTTGCACACGCTGGACGACCACTGCGGACGCTGCTGGGAGTTGCTGCTACTGCCTGCTGCATTGGCGCATGCTACTAGGGTGTTGATGGTGACTAAGCCCATTGCACATGTTGGACGACCATTGTGAGCACTACTGGGATGCTTCTGAAGCTTCCGGGCTGCTGCACACACTGCATGCTGCTGTGGATGTCACTGTGGATTGCCTGTGGTGAAGACTACTACTGTGCGCGCTGTGGCCTGCAACGGCCGCTGCTGGCAAGCTGCTCGCATGCCATTCTCACTTTAGCTCATGCTATGAATTTTTTAGCGCATGCCAAACTTAGTTGTTCACCAATTCTTCAATATGATCATCAATTCCGCACTGACGCTTTAATTGCACATTTCCTATCTCCTGAGAACAACACAAATTCATAGCAAAACCACAACATAAATCTGAACTAACATTATTAAAAATAAATCAAAGACTTTTTTTTTATTTTTATACTTTTAATTTTTAGATCTGCAAGTAAACCAGGAGAAGTAAAATTAAAATAACTGATTTGGGTTGCCTCCCAAAAAGCGCTTCTTTAACGTCGTCTTAGCTAGACGCTTCGGAAAGATTTAAGGGTCCTTAAGCAAAATGCTTTGAATTTCCTTAAACCCTTCCACACCCTCATAATAAGGCTTAACTCTCTGACCATTGACTTGAAAAGTTTCATTTGTTCAAGAGTTAAGCAATTTAACAACTCCAGAGGGAAATACCATTTTGACAATAAAAGGGCCACTCCAACGGGATTTGAGTTTACCTGGAAAAAGGTGTAACCGAGAGTTGAATAGAAGAAATTTCATACCTGGTTCAAGCACTTTTCAAGTAAGGTTCTTGTCATACAAAGCCTTGGTCTTCTCCTTGTATATCCGAGAGTTTTCATATGCTTCATTCAGATTTCATCCAATTCAGACAATTGCAACATCCTTCTCTCCTTTGCTTTCTCTAGGTTGAAATTCATTGCTTTGATAGCCTAGTATGCTTTATGCTCCAATTCAACTGGCAAATGGCAAGCCTTGCCATACACCAGCCGAAATGGACTCATCCTCAAAGGAGTCTTGTATGCTGTTTGATATGCCCATAATGCCTCGCTGAGATGAAGCGACCAATCCTTCCTAGATACATTCACTATTTTCTCCAAAATCCCCTTGATTTGCTTATTGGATGTTTCTACTTGCCCAGAGGTTTGTGGGTGATAGGGAGTCGCCACCTTATGCTGCACTCCTGACTTTTGCATTAGCTTCTCAAACAACTTGTTGCAAAAGTGACTTCCCACATCACTAACCATCACCCTTGGTGCCCCATGCCTGCTAAGAATAAAATCCTTCACAAATTTAATAAGAACATGAGCATCGTTAGTTTGAGTTGGAATTGCTTTCACCCACTTAAAAACATAATCCACAGCAACCAAAATATATTGAAAACCAAAGGAGATAGGAAAGGGTCTCATAAAATCAATACCCCATACATCAAAAATTTCAACAACAATGTAGTTAGTAAAGGGCATTTCATTTCTCCTACCGATATTACCTACTATTTGGCACCTATCACATTGCTTATAGTAATTGTGAGCATCTTTGAAAAGAGTAGGCCAATACAAACCACTTTCGAGAACTTTTTCAGCTGTCTTCTTTCCTCCAAAGTGCCCACCATAACTGAGATCATGGCAAAATTTCAGGACACTTTATTGTTCATCCTCTGGAATACACCTGTGAACAATCTCATCTTTACAAATTCTAAACAAATAAGGTTCATCCTAAAAGTAATACCTACACTCATGCAAGAACCTTTTATTTTTTTGATAAGACATGTCAGTTCGCAATACATCATATGCAAGATAATTGGCAATATCAGCAAACCATGGGACTTGTGATACCCCAAACAACTGTTCATTAGGAAATGACTCTAAATCATTATGGGTCTCATTTAATGCAAGTTCATCATTTGAAATGGGTAACCTAGATAAGTGATCAGCCACCACATTTTCACTCCCCTTTTTATCCCGAATCTCACAATCAAATTCTTGTAAAAGTAAAACCCACCTAATTAAGCGTGTTTTAGCATGTTATTTAGACAAAAGATATTTCAAAGCAGCATGATCAGAATGCACAATTACTTTAGACCCAATCAAGTATGCCCTAAACTTGTCTAATGCAAAGACAACAGCTAACATTTCCTTCTCAGTTGTGGTGTAATTCACTTGAGCATCATTAAGGGTTAAATTAGCATAATATATGACTCTCAAGAACTTTTCAACCCTTTGTCCCAAAATAGCTCCTAATGCATGATTAGATGCATCACACATGATTTCAAAAGGTAAGGCCCAATCTAATGATAGGTGCAGTGGTGAGCTTTTCTTTCAAGGTATCAAAAGCATGCAGGCATTTATTATCAAAATCAAAAGGAACATCTTTTCCTAGTAACCTACAAAGAGGTTGACTTAATTTGGAAAAGTCCTTAATAAACCTCGTGTAAAAACCTGCATACCCTAAAAAACTTCTTATCCCCTTAACAGATGTGGGAGGAGGTAAGTTTACAATCAAGTCCACTTTGGCCTTATCAACCTCTATACCCTTACTAGATACAACATGACCCAACACAATGCCATGAGTTACCATGAAGTGACTCTTCTCCCAACTCAAAGTCAGATTGCACTCAATACATCTTTCAAGCACAAGCACCAATTTATTGAGACAATCATCAAATGAATTACTAAAGACAGAGAAGTCATCCATAAATACCTCTATGAAGTCATCAATCATGTCAAAAAATACTGACATCATGCATCTCTGAAATGTTGCTGGAGCATTGCATAGCCCGAATGGCATCCTTCAGAAAGCAAATGTCCCAAATGGGCATGTGAAAGTGGTTTTTGCTTGATCCTCTAGTGCTATTGCCACTTGATAATAACCTGAAAGTCCATCAAGAAAATAGTAATAAGAATGTCCAGCAAGTTTATCCAACATTTGATCGATAAAGGGTAAGGGAATGTAATCCTTCTTAGTGGCATTGTTCAACTTCCTATAGTCTATGCACATACGCCACCCAGTAATAGTCCTGATTAGGATTAACTCATTGTTTGCATTTTCCACAATTGTGATTCTCGATTTCTTAGGAACCACATGAACAGGACTCACCCAATCACTATCCGCAATAGGATAGATCACTCCCTCATCAAGCAATTTCAGCACTTCCTTCTTCACTACCTTTCTCATATGGGGGTTCAACCTTCTTTGCATCTCCCTTTTAGGTTTAACTCCCTCTTCTAATGTTATCCTATGCATGTACATAGAGGGACTAATTCCCTCGATGTCACTCAACCCCCAACTTATTGCCTTCTTCAACCTTTTTAATTCACTCACTAATCTATCCTCTTCTTTTTCACTCAACAAAGCTAAAATTATCACAGGTGAATTCTCTCGCTCACTTAGGAACACATATTTCATGTGCTTAGGCAGCTCCTTAAGTTCAAAGGTTGGTGAGGGTTCTTTCTCTCCCTTTTGAATTAAAGGAAGCTCTACAATCTCCTCCTTTCCTACCTCTCCTACTTCCATAGCATCTAGACACTCAATGTAGCTCACTATTTCAGGAACATAGATTTTAGCTTCTTTTTCAAGTATGATTGCTAGTTCCAGCTTATCCTCGAAAGCATCCTGCAAGAAAACTTGTTGAACAACAACACCAATACAATCAATAAAGGAGCACTCTTCATGCAATGATGTGCTCAACAAGTAAGATTATTAAAAATGGAAAACTCAACAATTTGACCAAAAATAGTCATAGTTAACTTTCCATTCTTAACATCAATCAAGGTATTAGTTGTTGCCATGAAAAGGCGCCCTAACAAGATATGCAATTCTGGCCCATTTGATAATTCATCCCCCATGTCCAATACCACAAAGTCAATAGGCATAATTAAACCCTCCAACTTGCACTAGCACATCCTCTATAATTCCCTTAGGGAATCTCAAAGACCTATCAGCTAGTTGTAGACACATTTTAGTAGGCCTCAATTCTCCTAGATTCAATTGCAAAAACAAAGCATAAGGCATCAAATTAATACTTGCACCTAAGTCTAGCATGCCCTTAGCGTCTTCCCCATTCCCCATACTAATGTCAATCAAAAAACTATTGAGGTCTTTAGCTTTGGGGGGTAACTTATGCTGGAGTACAGCATTAGCCACCTCAAACACAATAATTTTTTCTTCCATTTCCAACCTCCTTTTCTTAGAATTTTGTTCTTTGAAAAATTTAGCATAAGAAGGCACATTCTTTATCACATCAAGCAAAGGCAAATTAACACTTACCTTAGATAGCATTTTGAATAGCTCATCAAATTGCTTATCCTGCTTACCTTTTTGTAGCCAACTCAAAAATGGAATGGATGGTCTATAAGGATCATCCGCCTTGTGCAATTGAGGAGGGGAGGATAGTGTCTCCATAACTTTCTCCTTCTCCCTAGGCTCTTTATCGCTCTTTTCCCCTTCAAGTTCATCATAATCATCTCATGCATTATCAGAGTTATCACCAATAGTCTTATTAATTACCTTACCACTCCTAAGGACTGAAATGGCCTTAGCTTGCTCTGGTTGGCTAGGAAGTTTCCCTTGTTGGTGTGATTGCATATGATTCACAATTTGACCAACTTGAGTCTCTACCTTTCTTACGGAAGCTTCCAGGGAATCAAATCTCCTATTGTTGGCCTCCTGATTTTGAATACTAGCTTGAATGAAGGCATTCAAGCTATCCTCTAAAGAAACGCTTCCTTTGTTATTGGCTCGATGCTTCTCCTTCATGGTTGCCTCTTTGCATCATTTGGAATTGAGGCTGCTGTTGCTGTTGGTTGTTGTTTCTCTAGGAAAAGTTTGGATGGTTTCTCTAACCTTGGTTATAAGTATTAGAGTAGGGGTCATTCCTTGCCCTAAGTTGGAAACCATCCAAAGCCTGTGCTTGCTTTGGCTCACCTGCATAGACATCAAAACTAGAGGGACAAATATTATCACCATGGCCAAAAATACCGTAAACACCACATACCTCTTATTGTTGAACTGATGTGCTTCCCTTCATGGATAGAAGCTTGACTTGTTTAGTAAGCTCGGCTAATTGCATAGCCATATCTTTTACAGGGGCTCCTTCTTGCACTCCAACTCTTCTTCCTCTCACACTTTTCTACTGAGAGTTGGCACCAAGCATTTCATACAGGTCATATGTCTCCTCAGCAGTTTTCTCTCCTATTGCCCCTCCAGCTACATTGTCAACTATGCTTTGGCTCTGATATGTAAGCCCATCATAAAAGAATTGGTTGAGCAACTACAATGGATAGTGATGGTGGGGGCACTGGATTTGCAACATCTTAAACCTCTCCCATGCCTCATAAAAAGGTTCTCTTTCCATTTGTGTGAAGGTTGCAATCTTCGATCTCAGTTCAGCTGTCTTTTGGTAAGAGTAGAACTTCTCCATAAATTTGTTGTACACCTCCTCCCAGGTAGTCAAAGAGTTAGGAGTAAGTGTCATCAACCATGATTTAGCTGTGTCCTTCAAAGCATAGGGAAAACATCTCATCCGCGGCTGATCTTCAGTCATACCTTGTAAAGGAAAGGTCCAAATGGTGGCATAGAAATCTCTAATGAAGTTCAAGGGGTCTTCATTTGCCACTCCATAGAATGATGGGAGCATGCTATAATGTATGTTCTTCAGCTCGTAATTCCGGGAAGCCGCATCAAGCCTGATACATGATGTCGCGGTGCCTATGATTGGCCAAGCATACTCCTTCATGGTTTAGTGTTCCTGTGCCATTATGTCTTGTTGATCAACTTGTTCTTCTTGATTCACTTTCTCTTCTTGATCAACTTCTTCTTCAATTAGATCCAACTCTTTTCTTTCTCTACTGACCCTGTGAATGTTATCAATAAAAGGGACAATCTCTCCTCCTAAAGATCTTCTCCCTTGCATAAAATTTCTGAAAACAAATAAAAGCAAAATCTAGGAACAAAAATAATTACAATGAAACAAACAAATTCGCCTTGCAATTCCCTGGCAACGGTGCCAAAAACTTGTTCACTTCAAAATATACTGTCCAAAAGCGACCCGCAAGTATACAGGGCAATTGCAGTATATAGGAAGCACCCAAGGTCATATTCTCTCAAGAAATTGCAAATGGAAATCACTTGCTTCTTTGTGAAAGCAAATTAAATATAAAAATATTTGTTTGATTTTTGAATTTTAAAAGAACTAATAGCAAAACAATAAATTAAAAGAAAATGCAGATGCAAATAGGTGAAAATGTAATGAATAAATATAGTCCAAGATTTGTATTCAGTTTATCAATCCTCTATGTTCAAGAATAGTCCCAATTAATTATGCTAAAGCCCTAGTTTCTAATAAATAAAAGGATAAAAATCAGTCTATTAGCAATTGCATTCATAGAAATCATTCTATCAATTCATACATTAAGAACAAGGACTTAATCTTAAAACTTATATTTCTAATTCATTTTAAGATCTTAAAAGAATGAAATCTGAAATTGAATTTCAACTCTCAGTCCTTCGTTTAAAACCTAAGTAAAACAATTGGTAGCTAAGCAATTGTTCTTAAACAACCAGCCAATTCAATTAAGAATAAAAAGAATAATTAATTGGGATTTAATTCAATTCCATATCATGAACACATCATACAAACCCTAGAGTAAAATGAAATTAGTTCATGGAAAATAAAGAAATCATCTCATTCTCAATATAATTAACTGAATCCATCAAAATAATACTATTGATTTAATTAACCTAGAATAATTAAATTAGAGAAATAAGAATCAATCCTCACTTTACAACCAATTTGATTAAATTCAATCTCTTGGATTTTCACCAAATAAATTCCCCAAGAACAAAAGATGGAAGCCTAATCCAGGAATAAGATCTGGAAAATTAACTAAGAAAATAAAAGGAAATATTATGCCAATTACAATTTAGAATCCAAAAACTCCATATCCCCATTTTCCCCCTATTTCAGATCTATTTATAACCTCTAAAAACAAATAACCTAAATGGAAAAGGAAGCTAAAAATTCGGATCAACATTACCCAAACTGATCAGACCTTCGCGGTAGGCGCTGGGATGCACTGGCGAGCTTGGGCTGAGATTCTCGTTGGCAATGGGCGCTGGAGTTGGTGTTGCGTGCGCAGCTGAATGTGGCCTGCGGGTCACCTGCCCTGGCGCGCGCTGGAGACTCACTGCAGACACTGTTGGGTGCTACTGGCCATTGGCGTGCGCTGGTGTGAGGCCTCGCCCGAGCACCGGTCCGATCCGCGAAGGGATCGAAATGCTCTTCGGGAGAAACTCCACGATTGGGACTCGCTGTGAGTTCGGAAAATTGATTTTTGTATTTTGATGGTTGAGAAGTGAGTCGCCACTTTAATTTACTTATTTTAATTGGGAAAATTAAAGAAAATCCCAAATTGATTGACTCCAAAATTTTGATTTTATCCCAATGGAAAAGTGCACCAATCCACGAGTGACCAAGGAGGGCTCAGGGATCAGGTTTTGGTAATTACACAGTTAAGAAAATGTTATTTTTCTTTAGTTTGGCTTGAAATGCAAAATAACTCTTAAAATTGAATTTTTGTGTATGCATGAACAAAAAATATAATGATGAATGAACATATATATGTATATGATGTGATAATAATAAATAAATAGGCAAGATAAATCCTACTTAGTTATTATAATATCAAAACAAATGAAACAAAGGGGATCTTTACTCTAGCCCTTATGGGTACTAGGAAAAGCACACATTCCCTAAAATAAACCAAAATAAAATCACAAGTAAAATATTAATATGAATAAATCAAAATAAAAAAAAGGAAAACAATATTAATAAAAAGATTTTTTGGAGTTGATGCCTTTCAGAATGGTAGCCTGCGTATCCTATTGAATAGGAATCAAACCCCACGCAGTTCTCCCTTCTTGCGAATGAGGGGTTTTAGAAATGTGTTGATTTGCTTATTAACTTAATTCTAATTCTTAAATTAATAAGTTTTAGATCTTTTCAGTTTTAGACCTAAAGAGAATTCTAGATCTGAATTTAGAATTTAAAATAAGAAGGAGATTATACCTTTGCTTTTCTTGGTTTTCGAACGAATGGAACGAGTCTTGCTCCGGATCTCAACTCCACTTTGATTCAAAAGAAACTTGGAATTAGGATTGCTTTGAAATGCATTGGAATGCCTCAAATGAGCTTGAAATGTATTGTAATGTGTTGGAAGTTATGCCAAGTCATGCCAAATGAGGCTGGAGGAGGCTGCTATTTATAGAGCTGACAGAGGAGGTGTCGGCGGTATGGACGGCGGCATCGGCGGCAAGCACAGCACGACTGACACGCCGGCCGTCTGGATGGCACGTCTAGCATGCCGCCATGCCGGCGGCAAGATTTCCATGCCGCACTGGCGGCATGGTCATTTCCCAGCGACACGGCATGCGTGCCGCCTCCTGGGTGGCATGATTTCCATGCCGCACCGACGGCATGGTCATTTCCCGGTGGCATGGAATGCGTGCCGCCTCCTGGGGGGCACAGGATGCGTGCCTCCCAGCGCCACTCACGCGGCTCAATCTGTTTCTGTTCGTTTCGGGCTCGTTTCAGCTCTGATTTGAGCTCTGCTTGATTATGTGGGTTCGTGACTGAAAAGCAGTTGACTAAAGGTGAAAAGATTTAGGAAATTTATTTTTTTGACGGGGCACTGCCCCGCACCCCGCAAGGGGCGCTGCCCCCTTGACCCCTGCCCACTAACCGGCTAGCGGGACAGCCGTATGTGTAGCGCCCTATTCTCAATAGGTGTCAAGCTGCAGTCAGATCAGAAGGTGCAAATTTGAGGGTTCATAGCTGGCCCTTAGCAACTGGCACTGGGGAGCTGGGGCACCTGGTCAGTTGCTGTATGCTCTGGCTAGGCTATGTGCGAGAATTTATGGGCCCATTGCACATGCTTCTGCCCAAATCTCCTTCTTTTGCTCCATTTAATGCCTAATTCCTACAAAATAAGCTAAAACCTTCCTCAAACTAAAAGAGGTAAAATAACACATTCTAACCTACACAGACATGAATTAATCACAAAATGCCTAAATTAACACACACAAAAACCATGCAAATATGCCACAAACAAGGTCATCGTCATTCCTGCCAGGCAAGATCATCTCTTTGCTGATTCCTACTAGATAGGGTCATCATCATTCTTGCTAATCAGGATCATCTCTTTACCAATGCCTACTAGATAGGGTTGTCATCATTCCTTCCAAATAGTATCATCTCTTTGCTGATTCCTACCAAATAGGGTCATCATCATTCCTACTAAAAAATGTCTCAAAACTGACTTGACATCATGTTGGAATTTCCAAAACATATTGGAACCATTACTTTTACCATATTTCACCAAATCTTCTTTGTTCTCCAACACTAAGGCCCGACAAATAGCCTTGATTTAAATCCTCCAATATTAAGGTCAGACAGATAGCCTTAAATGAGATTTTCTCTAGATTTTCTTCACCTCCAACATTAAAGCAGAACAGATAACCTTGATTGAGATTTACCTAAATCATCTTTACGTCTAACATTAAGGTTGGACAGATAGCCTTAATTAAGATTTACCCATATCTTCTTTTACCTCTAACATTAAGGCCAAACAGATAGCCTTGTTTTAAATTTGCCAACATTAAGGTTGAACTGATAGCCTTGATTTAAATTTTTCAACATTAAGTATGAACAAATAGCCTTTATTGAAAGTTACCCAAATCATCTTTACCTCTAACATTAAGGCTGAACAAACAGCCTTGATTAAGATTTATCCTAGATTATCTTTACCTTTAACATTAAGGCCTAATAGATAGCCTTGACTGCGATTTGCCTAAATCATCTATACCTCTAATATTAAGGCTGGACAGATAACCTTGATTGAGATTTACCCAAATCATCTTTACCTCCAACATTAAGGCTATATAGATAGCCTCAAATGAGATTTACCTAAATTATCTTTATCTCCAATATTATGGCCAAACAGATAGCCTTGATTTAAATTTCCCAAGATTAAGGCTGAATAGATAGCTTTGATTAAGATTTACCCAAATTCTTTTTACCTCCAATATTAAGGCTAGGCAAATAGCCTTGATTGAGATTTACCCCAAATCTTCTTTACCTCTAACATTAAGGCCGAATAGATAGCCTTAATTAAGATTTACCCAAATTTTCTTACCTCTGACATTAAGGCCAAACAGATAGCCTTGATTGAAATTCACCAAACCTTCTTTATCATTTAACATTAGGGCCAACCAATAGTCTTAATTGAAATTCACCACGACCATTCTTGTATCCAATATCAAGGTCAGATCAATAGCCACTGATAAAACCTGATTTATCCTAGGGGAGCTCCTCTTAAAGGATTTGACAATAAAACACAAGCCCAAAATCTAACTTGGCATCTCTTTCTAAAGTTCACCATTATCAAAATCACCTTTTGTTCAAAGCCAATTCTGATGAGGGGGTAGCTGTGAACCCTTAAATTTGCACATCTAGACAACCAGCACTCAATTACAAACCTGTAGAATTAAATAAGGTAAATTGGATTTGAAACAGGTGAGAACAAAGTCAAAAATAGCTTGTGGTCCCATAGGGTAGTCTATGACCGCACAAACCCTATGCAAAACTGTATAGACCTATGTGTAACTGCACAGGCCTTATACGGTTAAATTTTGCCTCTGTGCAGTCACCTTTATTCTATATAGTCCAAAAGCCTCTGTGTGCCATTCCTAAAGCCTCTTGTGTAGTTTTATGCCTTAGGAATTGAATCCCACATCGAAAGTTTACCATTTTTGCTCCCAGCTCTCTTCCTATAAAAGCAACACCCTTACCTCATTTACACACTCATAATTGCTTAATCAAATTAATTGATTTTAAAGCAATCATTATTTCTTAAAGTTTGGTCCAAAATGAATGAACTTTCTAGTTTAAATTTTATTTAAGTGGTCATTTTGAGGTATTTCTCCTCAAATTAGTCCAAAGAAGCCCTAATAATGTCATTCGAGTCATCGTTTGAAGGTTATTGTTCTGCCGAGCCTAGAAGGTGGAAGATCTGACTGTCTGCTTCATCTGCCCTACGTCCCCAAGTCTCATCCTCATAAGGTATTTATTTATTTTTTATTATTTTCTTGTTTTCTTATTTTGTTTTAATTTTTCTTTTTTGTTTGTTTTATTATTTTTCCCTTAGGATTGCTTAGTTTATTATTTTCATTTATTATTTCTTTGTTTTGCATGTTTTATCATTTTCTTTCATTATTTTGAGGCATGTTGATTAGAATATGATTTAGTTAACTTGGTAAATGATTTGAATTGATGCATCTACTTATTAATTAAGTCCTAACATAATTAACAACTTGGTAATCAATCAATCTGATTTAATCAATCAACCCACCTTTTAATCAATGAACTAAAATATGATAAAAGGTCAAGACTAAACAAATCCCCTTCACAAAAGGGCGAACTACATAGATTTTGATTCCCATTCAAAGGGATATATCGGCTTGCTTGTTTAAAGCATCAAATCCAATTTAAATAAGAAATAATCCTTCTCTTGTATATTCTTTTATGAATTAGTTCTTTTTCTTTATGATATTTGCTTTTAGTTTGTTTTCTTTATTATGATATTGGTTTTGTTCTTCTTTTTCTTTATTTATTACTTTAGAATTATTTTGTGGAATGTGTGATTTCCCTAAAACCCATAAGAGCTGGAGGAAGTATCCCTTATTTTGGTTTTGAATTGTAAGTTTAATTCTTCTACATTATTGCATTACTTTTTTGCTTTGAATGAATGTTTATTTATTTGTTAATTCATACATTATATAATTGTTCATGCATTATGTAAACTATTCATGAAATTTATTTTAAGTCATTTTGTATTAAATTTGCCAAACAAATCTTTTTCAAAATAAACCAAAAATCTAATTTCCGAATCCTTTTTGGTAATCGATCACTAGTGCACTTTCCATTGGATAAATAAATTAGAGTCAACTAAATGAGTTTTTACGTTATATTTTCCCAAATAAAAATAAAATAAAGGTGGCGACTCTAAGTCAATTTTCAAAATCAACTAAGCTAAACCCAAGGGTTCCATTATGAGTTCAAACCCAAATGAGCATTTCGATCCAACTTAGCATATTGGACCTGTGCTCGGGTGTGGCCTCACATAATCAAGCTAGAAATCTAGGTTTGTTTAGCTTTAGAGAAGGTTAACTTAGAAAGCTTGATCAGATAGAGGGATAGGTCATGTTTGGAAGAGATCGAGCTATAAATCTAGAATTAGATTTAATATTAGAACGCTAGGTTTAAGCTTTAGAGGAGGTTGGGTTGGGTACTAAGTTTGGTTTACCTTAGATAAGGTTTGGTTTAGGATTGATTTAAAAGGTTAAGTCAAGTTCAACCTTAGAGGAGTTCATTTAAAATGAGTGGGTCATCTTGAAAGGCTAGCTCGATTTTAGCCTTGAAAAAAAAATCAATTTTGAAGCTCAATTTGATTTAGCTATATAAGAGATCAAGTTAGAGGCTCGGTCAAGTTTAGGGTGGAAGGCTTAGTCAGGTTTTGGAATTTAGGGAGCTCATTGAAAAAGATCAGTTAGGTTTTTCCCTAGGACTAGATATTTAAGAGATTTTATCGACTTCGACCTAAAGGGAGATTAGGCTGAAAGTTTCAGTTAGATTTTGCCTATGCTAGCTTCAAGCTTGGAATTGGCCTCTTAAATAAAGGTTCTTTGTATGGGCTTAATGATTAATGCTGTTGAGTTTTGCTTCTAGGTAAAGGATTCTATAAATATGGTTGGCTTTAGCTTAGGTATGATAAGGGTTTGCCTTTTGACATGGATACATAAATTTTTATGCCTATCAGTTTGAGAAGCTGAAACTGAGGATGGTTTGCAGGCCTTGACTTGGTTTATCACTTTAGAGATCATACGATTTGCTAAAGAGGTTTTCAATGATAATAAAATTTTGCTAAAGAGGTATAGAATGGGCTTTGACTGGTTAGAGTCCTTCTTAATCAATTTGAAGATAATAAGCTTTAAGAGATATGCCTCGAGTTTTTGTTTTAGTAAGGAAACTAGTTTTAAGGATGATGAGTCTTGAAAAAATTGGGATTTTCAGTTCTAGCCATAGGCTTGTCCCTTTAAGGATGATGGGATTTTGCCAAGTAGGCATAGGTTTAAAAGGATGTTATGACTTGCCAAAGAGGCTTAGTTTTGGAGGGACTATGTATGATTTGCCTAAAGAGGCTTGGTTTTGATTAGTTTGAATCTTGAGATGATGGGCTCTGTGAAACATATTTGATTAAGAGTTCAACTAAGGAACTAACGCCTTTTCACATTGATGACATTTTGTTAGTTTGGGTTCGATGAAATGGGCAGGAAAAATAAGGTGTCACTTTATGAATCAGGGTCAGTAGGTTAGACACATGGACTGAATTCCTATTAATGTGACTACTTGGCTTAAAGGATGATAGCAAAAAAAGGCTTAAGAGGTAAAGTCTATAAGGATAAGCTTAATAGATATAAGATGATGACTTAGATATTTTCTTAATGAATGATGAAGACAACTAGACTCAAACTTAAAAACTTTGGAAATGTCACTTCGAGGAAAGGCAAAACTAGTAGCTTTTCCTAGATAGATACTAACAAAGAGAATACTTGACTTCTGCATGAGACAAGATACATGATCAATTTGACATTGAATCAAATTTGAACAAAAAAAAAACTTCTAGTTTCCATTTAAGTCATCATAAATTTGCTCAATCCTGTGGCTAAACTACTTTTTTTGGGTTTTCAACTTAGTAAGTCCCCTTTTTTCTTAAAGAGGAGAAGACAGTAGTAGGGGCTTTTATATTTGGACCACACCTGAATTGGGCTACCTATATACCTCCACCTTTGTTGTCCTTTGCTTATCCTTTCTTTTTTTTTTCTCAGTTGAAATAGCAAGTTATTTCCCTATTTGGAAGATCTAATTCCATTTAGAATTATTAAAATGATAATTTTGCTAAGTAAGATTTGCTTCAACATTTTGGATCAAAGGTTGGAGTTTTGAATTATTTTGCTTGGAACCCATTATTCTTCCTTGCTAGTTATACTCAACCAATCATAATACTTGGCTATCTTTGGCTAGAAAGGTCTTCATCTTAATTATTGCACCAGTTCTATTTTTGCCCATTAATGAGTAAGGAGTGGCCCCTAATTGTCCCTAATGGCAACTGTCAATTCTTGCTCACTTTCTGCATAGTAGGTTTAAAAGAAACTATGATCCATCGACTATGATAATTTTAGAGGGTGCTCTAAACTTAGCAAGATGCTAGTTTGGAGACAAAGTGATATGAGGCTACTCCTACCCATTTCATCGTTGCTAAAGAATTGATATAATGTTCATGCCCCCAAGGAATTGCGTTGAAGGCCACTTTTAAAGCTTAAGATATGCCATGACTTTTGTCTTTAATCTCTTAAATGATGCAGTCATATGAACCCTCAAAATTGCACCTCCAGTCGACCATTTTTTCAATTACAAACCCATAGAATTAAATCAGGCTCAAATCGGATTAGAAATAGACCAGAAATAGCCAAAAAGTGCAAAATCAAGTTGGACCAGCTATTTGACTGAGCGCTAGGCGTGCCACCGCTTTGGCCAGCACGCCCGGTGGGGTGGCATACCCAGCCTGCTAGCAGCATAGGTGGCACACCGGCCGACACACTATGAGTGCTGCTTGGTGGATCAACGCACAGTCAGCTTTCGGTGGCACCCCTTTAGATGCTCTATAAAAAAGAGCCTCCTTTAAGCTCATTTGGCACAAATTTTAAGGCAGAAATTATCCTGTATTGCTCTACTTGTTGTGCTAAAACTCTTTTTGAAATTTGATACTAAAATCTGTCGTGTTGACTTCTTTCAATCTACATTTATTATTCTATTTTGCTAACCTTTTGCTATTAAGGTTTCAACTTCAGGGCTCAAAATCCAAGGTGGAGCTTAGATCCAGAGCTAAACTCATTCCATTCATCCAAAAATCAAGAAAAGCAAAGGTATAATTCCTTCTTTTTCAAATCTCGAATTCTCTTTATGTCTAAATTAGAAAAGATCTAAAATTTATTAATTTAAAGATCATAATTAAATTAATAAACCAAACCAACATTTTTTCTAGAACCCCTCTTTTACAAGAAGGAAGAACTGCGTGGGATTTGATTCCTATTCAATAGGATACGCAGGTTGCCATCCTATAAGGCATCAGCTCCAAAATCTTTTTAATAACATTTTTTCCCTTTTACTTTGATTTATTTGTACTCCATTTTATTTCAATTTTATACTTTCATTTCTTTAACTTAGTTGAGGAATGTGTGCTTTTCCTAGTACCTATAAGGGCTAGAGAAAAAAGGCTTTTTATTTCATCCGTTTTGATTTTGTAATAATTAAGTAGGATTTATTCTTTGCTTATTTATTTACAATTGTCATTTCATTTCATTCTACCATATATAACTGTTATATTCATCATTTTATTCCTGTTCATGCATACACGAAAATTCTTTTGTTTTTAAGAGTTATTTTGCAATAGCCCAACCTAATTGAAGAAAATCATATTTTCTCAATTTGTGTAATTACCAAAACTTGATCCTTGAGCCCTCTTTGGTCACTTTGCAGATTAGTGCTTTTCTGTTAGGATAATCAAATATTTTTTAGAGTCAATCATTTTGGATTTTCTTTAATTTTCCCAATTAAAACAAGTAAATTAAAGTGGCAACTCTCTTTCACAAATAACAAATTGCAAAACTCAATTTTCTGAACTCACAGCGAGTTCCAATCGTGGAGTTTCTCCCGAAGAGCATTTTGATTCCCCTTAGCAAATTGGACTAGTGCTCCGATGAGGCCTCACAAGTCCCCTTTATTCTAGATCCTTTTTCATCACCGTAA
This sequence comes from Reutealis trisperma, assembly GCA_947687605.1. Taxonomy (NCBI): domain Eukaryota; kingdom Viridiplantae; phylum Streptophyta; class Magnoliopsida; order Malpighiales; family Euphorbiaceae; genus Reutealis; species Reutealis trisperma. The sequence goes on from CANTUT010000926.1 coordinate 70,876, forward strand.
CTTATGGAAGCCTATGCTAGATTAGAACCCATATATGGATTAGACAATAAGACAATTGCAAAATCCAATAATGTAATTCAACCAACAGATGACACTGCATCATTCATGATGGATAAGTGATTTTTTTTTTATGAACTAATAACTCAATGAACTTTTTTTGGGATCATTGTGGTCTTGATTTTTTATATTCATCATAAACCTTCGATCCTTCTATGAGGCCTGGCCCGAGCACCTAGCCCAATCCGCTAGAGGGAATCAAAAATGCCCATTTGGGAGAAACATCATGATTGGAACTCACTATGAGTTCAGAAAATTTGTATTTTGTAAGTTGTAAGTTGCAAAAGGAGTCACCACTTTAATTTTGTTTATCTTTATTTGGGAAAATTAAAGGAAAAACCCAATTTGATTGACTCCAAAATTACACCATTTATCCCAAGGAAAAAGCACTAGTCCTCAAATGACCAAAGAGGGTTTGGGGACTAGGTTTTGGTTGAAACAATACAAAAAGGTTAGTTTGGCTTAAATACAAAATAGCTTTTATAAAAAGAAGTTTTTATGTATGTGTGAATAGATATAATATGATGTATGAAACAAATATTACTCATGAAACGCATGACAAATATGAGATAATGATAATCACAAGATGCAAAAAGATAAAGAAGAAACTATTTAAAACTATTACAAGTCAAAATATCAAAATCAAGGGATCTTTCCTCTAACCCTTATAGGTTCTAGGAAAAGCACATATCCCCCAAATATAATCTAAATAACTAAAATACGAAAAAGAGTATTAAAACAATTATAATAAAAAGAATTAAAATTTTGACTTTTATTTAAGAAGAGTAATTTTAATCCTAAACTATTTGAAGAAGGTGATAGAGAGAAGAAGTTGTTAATTTAGCGAAGTTGAATGCCTTAGAGATGGTAAGCCTGTGTATCCCTTTGAATGGGAATCAAACCCCACGCAGTTCTTTCTTCTTGCGAAGGGGGGTTTTTAAGTCATAGCCTTTGTTATCATGTTTTGATTGATTTTAAAGGGCTTAGGGATTTGTTAATTAGGTCATATTTTAATTAGTAAAAATTAGATCTTTTCAGATTTAGATCTTGAAATTGAAATTGAAAAGGAAAAGGAAAGAACTTTTACCTTTGGTTTCTGTCAATGAGGAATGTAGGGAGCAAGCTTGGCACTAGATCTAAATTCTACCTTAACTTAGGGATACCACGAGCACTCCTTTTGGAAGAAGGACTCTTGAATAGCGTGAACTCTTCTTGGAGGGACTTGGATCACACCTTTGTTTGAATGTCACAAATTCTCTTTTGAAAGAAATAACTTGAGTCGTACCTTTTCTTGATTAGGAAGCTTATAAATAAGGTTTGGGGTGGTTAGGAAGCTTATGAATGGGGTTTTGAGATGATTGGGAAGTTTATGAATAGGGTTTTGAGATGATTAGGAAGTTTATGAATGGGGTTTTAGAGACTTAGAGGTTTAGGAAGAGGGTTTTGATGATTGGAAAGCTTAGAAATAGGGTTTAGAAAGCTTTAGGGAGTGTATAGAAGCATGTAATTGTGTGTTTTTAGTTGTTATGAGGTGTAAGGTATTTATAAGAGGAATTTGGGACTAAAAATTTATAATTTCTAGGTAGGATTCTAAAAAGGTACGGTTGCGATAATTGAGGAGTCGGCTGCGGCAACCTCAAAGAGCTTTGTGATTGCCTTGGCACCGGTTGTGGTAGCCAATTGGCTATTGTAGGGGCCTCTGCGGTAACCACAGCTAGCTGCGAGTACCGCAGCGAGCCTATGTGTTGCCGCATGTCATTTTTCGGCCCATTCTTCTCCGTTTTTTATCTGATTTGAGCCCAGTTTGATTCTGTGTTCGTGGTCAAATGCCGGTCATTTGGAGGTGCAAAATAGAGGGTTCACACCTTCTAACTTGTTTTGCAATATAGGTAATCTTCACCTTGTGAAAAAATTTATTGATCTTCATTTCACCCAAATTGGATTCAAAAAAGAGAACACCCAAAAAGACAAAAGAATAAAAAAAATTAAGTTTTATTATGATTGAAAAAGAATGCCATAATCTATGATTATATAAGTAATATTAAAAGGATAAATTGGGAAAAAAGATTACAGACTCAAAACTAGAAATATGACTCTAATGAATAGACTCTGACTTTAATTGACATGACTTTGATAGGCTTTAAATCTGACTTGGACTTGGCATTTGGACTTTGACTCTAGCAAGCTTTAAATCAAAGATTGTGTCTTCCTTAAAGTTTTGAGTCACTAAGTGGATACATAGTAGGATAGGGTTGGGTTTACTTTACTTCACATACCATTTCTTTCAATTACTCTGCTTTGGAACTCAAGGAGTCAATGGTGGCTTAGAGATCAGTGGGAGCATTTGGTTTGGGTAGGATGAGGTCTCTATTGTTAATGAGGTCTTGGATCTTATACCTTAGGCTCTTATAGGTATTTGTCTTGTGACTAACCCTTTGATGGTATTCATAAAATTCATTTGTAATATAGTTATCAGGCAAGGGTTTGATGGTGCCATTGGTCTTAATGGCATCACCAAATTTCATTGTAGAGCCACTTGGTAAGTACCACTCTAGGGTATACCCAAGACAGTGAATTTCCCTTTTCCACTTACGTGGTAGCTGTTTTTATACATTTCCATTCAGCATCGATCATGGGAGTATAGGTATCCATTTTCTTCCACTTTGCATTAGTCATGAGAGTGTAAATATCCATTTCCTTCCATTCAACATTAGTCATGTGAGTGTACGTATCCATTTCCTTCCCTTTCCTTCAGCATCAGTTGTGGAAGTGTGGGTGTCACTTTTCTTACACCATTTCTCCACCACGTGAATTTTTTTAAGCTCAGTCATCTTTCATTTTGAGGTAACTAAAGGGATAGATTTCTTCAAGGAAGAAGGGCTTATGCTTTGGACTAAGGACATGGGTTTTTCAATAGAGGGAGTTAGGGTGGTATTGGGGTTTAGGGCAAAAGGAGAGGGACTAAAGGTGTTGGGGCGAAAGTAGTGTTTGGTGTGGTGCTTTTGGACTTTTTCTCATTATTAGTCTTGTAAAAAATGGAGGCTAAGATGGCTTGAGCACTTAGAGTTAGGGATGTGGATATGGAGTTTTTAAGTATTATTCCAAGAGTTGCACCATTGAATTTTACCTAGTCTATCATTCCTTTACCTATTTCCTATTGAGTCATCATTGGGATTTTATTGCTTTAGTGAATTTCCCTTATTGATTATAGAGTACATTGGTGAGATGAGCCATTGCTTTATTGGTAGCAATTTGCTAGATGCTTAAATCCTTGTTAAACCTGACTTATTGAGAATTGAGGGTGAGATAAGGATGGCTTAGTAGATTTATTATTGCTTCTTAAGGTTAGTGTATAAGATATCTGTGTCAATCTATTTAGCCATTAGTATATTAAGAGGAGGGCTTGAGGTGTAAGGTTCAGGTGCTTCTTATTTAGAATAAGGCTAGGGTGAGGTACTTTTAGGTTAATGGCTAAAGTCATAGTATTTAGGATTAAAAGTTAGGGTAAGTTGTTTAAATGTATGGTTAAAGTTTTTATGTTAAAAGTTCTAGTTTAGGTATTGGTATTTGAATAAAGGTTACAGGTGATGGCCATTTAGAATTATAAGGGCAAAAGTTATTGGGATAGAGATGAAGTGTTTGGGGTGGAAGGAAAGGGTGAGGGTGTTTTGGGATTGACCCTTCTTTGGCTCAAGGTACAGTATAGATTTAAGATGAATGCAAGTTTTTGAACATCATGTATGCATGAGAAAAATATTTCATGAGGATGTAAAAGTGCAAGGTTTTGATTATAATACATACAAACTAAGGTTAGGATCTAGATTCATTACATGAAAAGGTAAGAGAGTCTTTGGATAGGGTACCCATCATAACAGAGTAGTGATATATCTAACTATATGTGAGTCAAAGAGTCTCGTATGGGTCCAATGGTACCTGCATGCTCATTACACCATTGAAAGGATCAAAAGATTCTTCACAGGATGGATGATTTCATTATCCACGCATAAAGGGTTACCCATTCAATGCTACTTATTATTCATTGTTTTCTTAGAACTAGGTTTGATGGCAAACAACTGTGATAGTGATGCATACAAAGTCACAATTGAATTAAAAGGCCTAACTCTTTTTAAACCAATTAGTAGTCTACTTACTTTTTCTTTTAAAAGAAAGTTAGTCCCAAGTGGTAGATTTTCTACTGTTTATGGAGAGATTTAATCATGATTCATTTGTAAAGGCCATTTAGTAGAGAAAAACTATAAATACTTCCTCCAAATGCCTTAAATATTGTTTAACAACTTTCATTTGCGGCCAAATTCTTGCAATTTATTTCTTAAGTCTTAAAACTCATTAATTCTTTGTTGGTGTTTATAATATAGCATTGATTGCTCATAAGGGTTGAGAGCGAGCCATGAAACTCTTGTTAAGCTGTAAGTGAGCTTAGTAAAGCTCAAGTTAGGTTTGAGTGTCATCCTTTGGGATGACACTTGCAAGGTTTAATGTAAGTCTAAACACTAAGTTGAGAATGAGTTTGAAAAAAAAACTCCAATATAATTCTAATACTATAGTAGAAATACCTAATTGATGTTAGGGAGTGGTTGTAGGATTGATTATAATCTAAATTTTTTTAATTATCCACTAATTCAACTCCCCTTATTGATGTATATTGGGCAACATTAATAACTATATTTAACATTAACTTCAACCTTAATAATGTTGAGTCCAACATTAATAATGTTGAATCCAACCTTAATAGTCCAACCTTAATAACCTTAAGCCCAACCTTAATAACATCGAGTCTAACCTTAACAATGTCAAATCAAACCTTAATAACCTTAAGTCCAACCTTAATAACATTGAGTCCAACTTTAATAATATTGAGTCCAACATTAATAATGTTGAGTTCAATCTTAATAATAGTGAGTCTAACCTTATTAACCTTAGGCTCAAAATCAATAGCCTTAATAATATTAAGTTTTGATAAGTGCTGAAAACACTAAATTTTGACCTTCTTAAAGTATTTTATGCCTCCAATTGAGTTTAATTTATTTGTTTTAGTGTTTTCATAGTTATTTTAGTTAATCCAGTGTCAAATGATGCCATGATCCGAATGTGACTCAGAATAGTGAAGATCCAAGTCAAGATGCTGACTTTTGGAAGAACATAGGCTGCCACAGGTTGAGCCACGGTGGGGATTCAAGCCATGTGATAAGAACAAATTAGCATATTATCCAGTAGCCTCCTATGGGTGGAGGCACGGCTGAGGTTTCACTAATAGGAAGTTCGGCTCTTGGTTCTCCATTATCACGGCTGGAACCCCAGCCATGGGTTCAGTGATGTGAGTTTAAATTTTCAAGAATATAAAACTAGATCTGATAGCATTTTGTAAGTGGTTGTCTAGGGATTAGAGAGAGGATAGTATGGGGAAAATATATTGAAGATTGAAGATCAAAGAAAAGGATTCCTTTACACTTTATTTTTATGAATTGTTAGGGATTTCTTATTTCTTTATTTCTTCCTTTAATTTCAATGTGTAACATGAACTAATTCTTCCCAATTTGGGTATTGATGAACCTTAGAACCTTTTTATATGAATTGAATTACTTTTTATTCAATTAAATCATTCCTTGAGTTGTTTTACCTTTATGATTATTATTGCTTAATTACCAATTGATAATTGCATGCTTGTTAATTGGGGATTGTTTTCATATAATTGACTAGAAATAGCTTTATGTAAATTGATCACTCATAAAGATAGAGGGTTGATTAGGGCACTAGAGATAGGCGTATAAGACTTCTCCGGTAGATAGTTTCTTGAATCTAATGCATGACCTAATTGAGTTTGCTTGAGAAGAGATTCCTTGCATTCCTCTTAGGAAATAGAGATTTAATTATTTGAGAGAGATTTTTATCTAATTTAGTGAAAGGCAATTCAACTTATGGAATGAATTTGATTGATGTGTGATTCATGATATGCAATTAGGGGCTCGGGGGATTCAATACCTAAATGGGTCTTTATCACTGATTTCATCTCCTTTTCCTTCTTATTATTTACTTCAATTAGATTTTATTTTAGTTTTAATATAGCTGTAATCATTCTTATCAAACACCAATTTGATTAACTAGACATTAGCAGACGTTTGAGCTAGTACTTACACAAAGGCTCCAGTGGAATTATATTCTACTCACTATTATATTACTTGTGCGATCTGTACACCTATAGAATATGCATCAAGCTTTTGGTGCTATTGCCGGGGACTTATAAAGTAATATTAGCATTAGAGTTTAAGCTAGTGATTTAGTTGTTATTTTTATTTGTTATTTAATTTTTGTTTTTGTTTTTCTTTGTGAATTTTTTCTTTTCAGGTACTCTATTTTGTGTATGACTAGAGCTAGTTCCTCAAATTTACTTGTTTTAGATCTAGAGTTAGAAAAGACGTTGAGGAAGAAGCGAAGAGAGGAAAAGGAACTAGCTTTTGCTAGAAGGGTGGCAAACACAGAGAATCTATAGGTTGAACATCCAGAAGGGGTAGAGGTAGAAGTAGAGGTACAGGAAGAGATCACAGATCCATCAATCCCTCTTAGAATTATGCAAGAAGTATGCATGGCCTACACTTAATGGGGCTGCATCTAGCATTGCCTGGCCAGCTGTTGCTACGAACAATTTTGAGATAAAGCCCAACATCATACAGAAGGTGTTGAATTTTTGCTAGTTTGATGGACTTCTAGATGAAGATCCCAATACTCATCTGTATAATTTCTTTGAGATCTGCGACACATTCAAGATAAATGGGGTTTCAGATGATGCAATCAGATTGGGGTTGTTTCCTTTCTCATTGAAGGATAAACCGAAGAAATGGTTGAAGTCATTTTCTCCAGGCACTTTCACTACTTGGAATTAACTTGCAAATAAGTTATGGGAGAAGTATTTTACACCCTCTAAGACAGCTAATGTAACAACCCACATCCACCCTAGGAATTTTCGTGATAAATTGCTTGATTTAGAACTATTAAGGTTAAGTATGTGCTTTTGTGAAAATTTATAATCTAAGTGATTAATGAGTATGTGGCATATTAAATTAATTTTAATATTCATAATATGAGTTGCTATTATGAAATAAATTATTTACATGAAGTGCATTTGCATAAAAGAATTTATTTTAAATAAAATGAATTTTCATGCGTAAGACAATTTTTAAGCATAAAATAATTTTATAAGTATTTTTAAAATATTTTAAAATAAATATTTTTGGGGGAAATGTTGTAAAAATAATAAGAAAAATATTCTTTTTATTTTAATTTTATTCAGCCTGAAAATTTAAATAAAAGCCCAAATACCCAAAAGCCCACTACACAAAAATCCTCCTAACCTAGTTCATTAAGGGTATTAGTGGAAATTTTACCCAAACCCTAATATATAATCTAAATTTCAGCCAGAATAGAGTTCCAGCAGCCATCCCCATATTTTTTCTGTATCTTGGCAGAAAAATTCTCTCAAAATATTTCTCTCTACCGAAATTAAGAAAACACCTTTCCGTTCTACGATTTCTTAACAATAACTGTAAGTTTTTCTTCTCTTTTGATTTCTAAACTGATTTCTATAAAATAAATTATGGGAAAATTATTTTGAACTGGTTGATTACTGATTTTTACAGATTTAATTCTGTTTGGGTGAGTTTTTGGGAGAGAAAATCTATTTTCTACCAAAAACACAATTCTTTCCGCGAGATTTCTCCAAAGGTGAATTCTATAACTTAAAATCACAATTTTTATGCATAAACATCACAAGGGGGGGAAATTTGTGTATTGTTGTGTTCTAAACTGATTTTTCATTTGTTTTGATGGAAAATATTGGATTAAATGATATTTCTGTGATGACCAGAAAGTTTTGAAAAACAAAGGAGTTCAAGGTTTTTATGTTAGAACTTGGAAGTTAGAAAAATTCTATTATTGAATGGACATATGGCTGATGATTTGTATGAGGAAGTGCTCTAATATGATATTTGTTTTGTTTAGATAAAAAATAATGATTTGAATCATGTGTCTGTTTATCACTAAAATGAACGAAAAGCGCAGAAAGTGCGAAAACTCATGATTTTTCACCCAAGCCTTTAAACTTGGAATTTTTTGTATAAATCCTATCTATGGCTGATGAATCATGTATGGATGTGTTCTAAACTAATATTTGCTATGATTAAATGAAAAATAATAGTTTAAACAACCTGTTTACATATTTCTGAAATGACCGAAAAATACCGAAAACAAGAAAACTCATAGTTTTGTGCTCTATAATTCAAAAGTTGAATTTTTATGTATAAGAAATACCAAGTGTGGCCAATTCACATGGATTTAAACTCTAAAATGATTTTTGTTGTGTTTACATGAAAAAGGTTGGTTCAAACCATATTTTTACATATTTCTGAAATAGACAGAAAGTGCGAAAAGAAGAATTTAGTTTTTCCTTGGTGATGCATTCGGCCTACATGAATCTTTTTGTCCCAATGTTTATAATTTTTATGTGATATGTTGTGATGATTATTGACATGTAGGTATATATAATAAATGATAAAATTGCATGTTAGTTAAAGGTATGATCCTATATAAGCTTAAATGCATTATGGTATACTTAAGGTATATTTAAGGTATCTTAACCTTATATTGTGATTAGAATACAAATATGATTGGAAAATATGGAACTAGATGTTATGATGACTTGATAATAAATACATGATTTTGAGTTGATGAAGTGACAATTGACTAAAAAGGATCATAAGAGTTATGCATGACACTTGAAAGGTTAATGGTTAAGTTGACATGTATGAGAGTGTAAAGTATATTAAGATGATTGTTAAAGTGAAATGATATTGAGGTAATAATATTGTGGTGACCTTAAAAAGGTATTAATGTGATTGTAATGTGATATCAAGAGAGCCTATGAGGCCAAAGTATGCAAGACTTTCAAAGTCAATGTATTATGTGCAAGTGATGAGTACACCTATGTGTGAACTCTAAGTGTATATGTATGATATATGTGCATGGGTTAGTTATGGGATAGGAGCATCATGAGTAAATAAATACTAAGTATTAAATCAAATATTATGTTAGAGTTTGAGGAGCTTTAGAAGTGCAAAGGGACTACGTATACTAGGAGCAAAGAAACCCCAAGGTGAGTAAACACTATGTTCATGTTACAAGTGTGAGTAAACACTATGTTCTTGTTACAAGTGTGAGTAAACACTATGTTCTTGTTACAAGTGTGAGTAAACACTATGTTCATGTTACAAGTGTGAGTAAACATTGTATTCATTCTACAAGTGCAAGTAACATTTTGTTATGTTACAAATGTGTGATATCATGCTATCTGAGCCTTGTGATCATTGAAACCCAAGTTCTTTCTATTCTAAAATATTATTATATGTATTCTTTGACATGCTTGGGTTGCCAAGGGATATTTGGTCCAAAACTATTTTGTTATCCAATGAAAAATTCTTGTGATTAACACCCTAACTTATATTCTTTCTGGAACTACACTATCATTATATCTTTTGTTTAAAAGCTAAACCACTATTGCTATTGGAATACATGTTATTATTGCCTTATATGATATTGTTAATTGTGATTACCATTAGCTCTAGCTATGGTACCTTTTACTCTTTATGCAGAATCCTCGTGCCAATGCGGGTAATCATTGGAACCTGTGCGTATGGTCTTAACTCGATGGATAGGGGTAGTGTATCCACCTCAGCTAGAAAGGGGTAGTTCTAGCCATGGAGCTTGATCAGCTTCATGCCTTTTAAGTGATAGGAGTTGGAATTTGGTATAAGGCCACCTCTTCTTTAAGTGTTCAAGTGATAGAGCAGTAGCCTTCACTCTTTGTAAGTAATAAGTGTGATTTCTGCAAATTTACCAAATTGAACTTGCTAAATTGCAACCTGATTCATAAATTATAAATCATGAACTATGTGTATAAGTTATGTGTTTCCTTTCCAAAGGAATATGTGATTTGTATGTGCCTTATCATTTACTCATTGAGATCATCTATCTCACCCCTTTTTCCTTGTGTGGTTCCAGGTGAGTAGATGTGAGGAGACAAGGTGATGGCTCAAGCATTCTACTTCACTTGGGGAATTCCTTGTCCAAGTTATCAATAATACTAATTTATGAAGTCTTGTCATTAGATGCTATAGGACTGTTGATTGATACTTATTGATATATATTATTTTCCTCATGGATTTCATATGTAATGATTTATTTTAGACTTCTACAATTTAAGGTATTCATCTAAATGTTTTAAATGAGTTATTGTAAGAGGTTTGGTAAGATCCTAGGCATGATTTGTTTATAAGTAAGTGGGTTCTACGGGTGTGGGTGACCTTATGTCTCCCCAAGTTCTAGGACCATCATATCTCTAAGGTTGGGATGTGATAGCTAAATTGAGGAATGACATCTTAAGTTTCCTTCAAAATAAGAATGAGACTCTGTATGATTCTTGGGAGAGGTTTAAAGACCTGCTCGGGAGTTGCCCACATCATGGTCTTCCTTTATGGTTATAAATTCAAACATTCTATAATGGTCTGAGCTGTAGGAGCAAACAGTCCATCAATGTAGCCACAGGTGGATCAATTAACAATAAGACTCCAAAGGAAGCCATAGACCTTATTAAAGATACGGTGTTGACAAATTATCAGTGGCAATCTCCTAGAAATTAAGGGAAAGTAGGAGGAGGAAGTAGAATACATCAAGTGGATCTGATAGTTTCCTTGACTACTTAGCTGGAAGTTATGAATAGGAAAATGGATTCCTTGACTGCATCTTCATCCGGAAGACAAGCTTAGGTTATGTTTTGTGATTGGTGTGGGGGAGGACACCAAAGTCAAGAATGCCAAAGTGGCAATAACTTTGCCAAGACGAAGCAAGTTGAGTATGTTGGAAATATACCTCAAAGACAATAGAATAACCCTTACAGCAACACATATAATTTGGGGTCGAGGAACCATCTGAATTTCTCATGGAGTAATCAGTCTAACCCAAGACCTCTACTTGGATTTCAGCAGTAGCCTCAATACTAGCAAGCTCCACTTAAGAAGACTTCTTTAGAGGAGATGATGGAGAAATTCATTGAGTCTTCTGATCAGAGGCATAAGGCAGCTGAGACAGCACTCAGAAATTAATAGGCCTCTATTCATAATTTGAAGAATCAGGTGGGCCAGATTGCCAAAATGCTTAGTGATAGACCCTAAGGATGTTTGCCTAGCAATATCGAGGCAAATCTGAGGGAGCAGCTTAAGGCAATCACTTTGAGAAGTGGCAAGAGTTTAGAAGATGTTGAGAAGCAGAAAGTGATGGTACAAGTTGAGGATGATGAGGCAAAGGGAAAGAAGAGTAAAGAAGAGGAAGTAGTCAAACCTACACCTGTGGTTCCATATTACCAACCTTGCATTCCTTATCGAGCGAGGTTAGACAAAATCAGATGGATGCTCAATATGGTAAGTTCTTAAAACTCTTGAAGCAATTACGTATCAATATTCCTTTGGTAGACACTCTTTTGCAGATGCTAAAGTATGCAAAATTTTTCAAAGAATTGCTGACCAAAAAGAGAAAGTTGAAGAAAGTATCCATGGTTCAATTATTAGAGGAGAGCTCAGTGATTCTCTGAAAACTACTAGAAAAACTCAAAGATCCAGGGAGTTTTACTATCCCTTACTTGTTAGGTAGTTTACAAATTAATAGAGCTTTAACAAACCTTAAGGCTAGTGTCAGTATTATACCCTATAAGGTTTTCAAGAAATTGGGTTTGGGAGAACCAAAACCAACACATCTGAGTATTCAGATGGCGGACAAGTCTGTTGTATACCCTAAGGGTATCATTAAGGATATGTTGGTCAAGGTTGGTCATTTTATTTTTCCTATAGATTTTGTAGCATTGGATATAGCTGACAATTCTGAGAACTCACTCATTTTAGGTAGACCTTTCTTAACCAAAGCTAGGGCCATCATTGATGTCAATGATGGTAGGTTAACACTTTTAATGGGTGAGGAACAGGTCATCTTCTGAATTCTTAAAATAACTCCTCACACACTCACACCGAATAATGTTTATTCTTTTGAAAGCATAATTCAGCATGAAATAGTGAATCATATGATTGATGTTCTTCAAAAGAAATCTTTAGAGTGTGATGTTTTGCAGGGAATTAAGAAGGACAAAGTTCTTGCTATTGATGGGCCTTTGGTTCATATTGAAGCCATGAAAATAGAGGAGGCATCCATGGGAAGAAGAAAAAAGACGTTTAAGTTCTAGCTAAGTAAGTAGATCAATAGAAAAAGGAAGTTTATAGCAGATGTTTAGGTTTGGTTGTTGAACTCTAAAATGTTGAATTTTCTTCAAAAGCTAAAACCTAAATGTTGTGGCTCCTTTAGGATTAAAAAATTCTTTGCAAGTGAGTCAGTAAGCTACTTCAACCTAAAAAGGGTACATTTCAAAATCATGTAAGAAAAATTCAACTTTTTAAGGTAGGGTGAGCAATCACCCTGAACGTCCAGCTAAGATGACGTTAAAGAAGTGCTAGGTGGGAGGCAACTCACTATTTTAATTAAGCTTTATTTTTCTATTTTATTTAAAAAAATTAGGTGACATGGCTGGAATCTCAACCGTGCCTTCACTCGTATGATAAGGATAATTGAAATTATTTTGGCAGTAGCATCACACGGGTAGAGCCACGACTGAGTATCCACCTGTGTGATAAAGGGAATTAAATTTTTTTTTAGGTAGTAGCATCACACAACTGAGATCACTACTGAAGCCCCAGCCGTATGATGCACCTATGTGTGAAATCCCAGCCATGGGACCACCCGTGAGCACGGTAATAAATAAAAAAAATAACAAGAACACAGCAGTTCACACACTCCAAATTTTCAATTTCCTTTCTTCCCCTTCTTTCCTCATCTCTCCCATGCTCAAAACCACACACACCATCCCTTCCAAGCCAATTTTCGCACTTAAAGAGGCAATTTTCAAGTAATTTCAAACACACACACTCTCTCTCTTTGAATTCTTCTTCACAGGTGTGGTTTTCTACTTCTTCTTTGATTTTTGCTCGTATTTCTTATTTTAAATTTGCTTAATCTTGTGCTTTTTATAGATTTACGTGATTAAGTGTAGAATATTTTGATTTTAGGAGTTTGGGTTGAGCAAAAATACATTGAATCTAATTTCTAGTGAGAGCAAAAAATGAATTTGGGCAATGAGTGTTTGGATTTATTTTTGGATGGTTAATCATAAAATGGTGAGTCTCTATTACTTAAATTGTCTGGGTTTGTTTTTGCTCAAATTGTTTGAATTATGGTTTGTTTGAATTTTGACAACAAGTGTTTGAATTTGGTTTGAGCGTAAATTTGTAATTATTGTTTTTAGGAATCAGATGTTTATGGCGTCGTAATGCCAAAATTCTAATGATGATTTTCCCTATTATTTTTTTTGTTTGGGTTGGATTGTGTTGTTTTGCAGCTATGGGTCCTAAAAAGTCATCAATAAAAGCTACCAAATTACCCACCAAGCGGGCTAGAGGGGAAGGTAGTTCTTGCATAACCCCCCACTATTTCCTTTAATCCAAACCATGTGTGTGTCAAGTTTGTAGACCAGGAGTCTCATACTCGCTTTGAGCACTTGGCCAATAAAGATTTCGAGCCTACAAGATAGATCGATTAGGGTTTTATACAATAGATCGGTATAGATAAGGAACTTCAAGGATAGACATCACAGCCAGGCTGGAAAGGATTTTTTGAGATTATCGAGCCCATATATAGAGAATCGACGCTTAAGTTTCACTGTTCCCTTCAAGTTGATCTGAAGGTAATATCAGTCTAAAAGAAGATGATGCAATTTAGATTGGGAACTAAGTAGTTTGAGATGAGTGTCAATGATTTGGCTGTAGTGATGGGTTTATATACAAAGGAGGAGCTGCATACTAATGTCTATCATGAATCACCTGTTGGATTTCCATATGATAATGTCCCTAATCAAGTATGGGACAAATTTACTCCAAAGGGTAGGAGATTCGATCCCTTAGTTTCTAAGGCATCCTAGTTTACCTCCTTTAGTCTGTGAGTTTTACATTTCTTCTGATGAAAACTATTTATAAAAGATGAGATAGTGGAGGTACTATGACCAGACAGGAGTTATTTTTCTTGATGTGCATGCATGAAGATAAGAGGTGCAATGTGGCTCATTCTTTGATGAGATTCTTTGATGATTAATCTAGGAAGGTCAAGACCAAAGCCTTATTTAGAGGTATGTATATCACTAAGCTAGCTAGGAGCTTGGGTGTTTTTTATGGCTTGCCTCTGATGACATTAGACGGTATGCCTAAGCTGATCGGTTATGCCACATTGTTGAGGATGGATAAAACGAAGAGCTTCATGCTAGTTTTTGCCCCTCCATTAGATCCAATAGCTCTTGAGCTAGTTTCAGTGCCTACTACTGATCCACTACTTAGCTTTTGTTGTTGCCAGTACTTCTGATGCTGCTAGTACTTCTATGACTGTCGGGCCTTCTTCCTAATTAGTCGTACCTCTTTTCTCCAGCCAAACTCCATTCTTAGATTGGATGTCTTATACAGGAGCTAATGGTGAGGACAACAAGAAGCCCACAGAGTTTGAGAGACAGATATGCAGGTTGGACAGGACCATAATAGGTCTTTAAGTTCAGCAGAACAAACTCCTCACCAACCAGCATCAAATCATGACCATGTTGTAACACCAGTAGGAAACACTTGAGTATGAGGTGCAAAATAGAGTATGGCTTTAGCAGTCCATGCTAGATTATTGGGGAACTCAAGGGTATGTGCCTCTTAGGCCTGCACCACAACAATAGCAGAGACAGCCTCTAGTTTAAGTTAATTCAAATGATGGCGAAGGGAGTGATGACTCCGATGACGCCATGGATGACTGATTTTTCCATTCCTTCTTTTTCTTTTATTCTTTTATATATTTTACACTTTGGATTAATGTAATTTTAATAATTAGGCTTATTTTTATTTTTATTTTTCTTTTTATGTTTTATTTTTATTTTGTTTTTGTTTTTCTTTCTTAGCCTAATTTGGGTCTATATAATATATAATGACATGGCATGGACTATGGAATAGACTGATAGGGGAATTTGATAATAGGGTAGTTTCTCTATATCTCTCTTCTCCCCCTTATATGTTGTTCTTTATACTCATTTTCAAACACATTGGGGACAATGTGTTATTTAAGTATGGGGGAGGGATATTCATTGTTTATTTATTTATTCTTTCTATCCTGTTTTGTATCAAGCAAGCTAAATTGTAATAATGGTATGAATTGGAGTGATCCCTTTTTTAGCTCATAATTGATGATTATTCTTCTCTATATATGACTACTTCTCATTGATGTTTGGCTCGATTGATTTGATCATTTGCTAAAGATTAAATGTGGTAGTCGTAATTGGGGAACTAAATTGATGAAATCTACATTCCTGGAGTTTGAAAACTTAGTTACATTTTTTAGCATATGTTGATTCCTTTGTGACTTGAGTTAAGATTAGTAAGATACACTTAATATCTTAGGTTCCTTGACTATTTTTCTTGATTTAAAAATAATAATAAAAAAAAAAAATTGCATATGGAGCTTTGAAAAATTTTTCCTATTCGGCTGATTTTGACTCTTCTAACCAAAGGAGTTGGAATTATGAATAGTGCTAGTAGCCATTTGGATTCGTGATTCTAGTTGAGTAACCAGGGGTTGGCATCACAAATGTTTACTTTCGTGTCAAAAGGCTAGTATGACAATTCAAATAAGTCGGGCTCCTTAAATATATATATATATATATATATATAAACAAAAAAAAAAAAGTGCAACAAAGGTGCAATTGAATGTTAAAGTTAATAGGAAAATTGCGAGAGTAGTCAGGTCCTTAAGAGAAAATCTTTGATTCCTCACTTTTGTTTGGCTTTTGTTTCTTTGGGATTGTATGCTAAATCTTTTAACTCTGGAATTTTGACTTTAGGATGTGAGTTTTATCTTTAAGTTTGAGGTTCTTTGATTGGTAGATCTTTTAATTTGACTACTACATTTTAGAATTAGTTTTTGATTACGAAGTTCGAGCCTTATTGATTTAAGTTTTGTCAATCATTATGTTTTCTTTTGTCTTTAGAGGGGTTGTCCATTTTCTAAACTATTATTGTGATTTAGTTTGCTTGAAGACGAGCAAAAACTCAAGTGCGGGGAAATTTGATAAGTGCTAAAAACACTAAATTTTGGCCCTTGTTCTTAATGTATTTTATGCCTCCAATTGAGTTTAATTTGTTTGTTTTCATGTTTTCACAGTTCTTTTAGTTAATCCAGTGTCAAATGATGCCATGATCCGAATGTGACCCAGAATGGTGAATATCCAAGCCAAGATGCTAATTTTTGGAAGAACATGGGCTACCACGGGTTGAGCCACGACCGGGATTCCAACCGTGTGATAAGAACAAATTAGCAAATTATCTAGTAGCCTCCCACGAGTAGAGGCATGGCTCAGGTTTCACCAGTGGGAAGTTCGGCTCTTGGTTCTCCGTTGTTACAGCTAGAACCCTAGCCGTGGGTTTAGTGGTGTGAGTTTAAATTTTCAAGAATACAAAACTATATGTGACAGCATTTTGTAAATGGTTGCTTAGGGATTAGAGAGAGGATAGTATGGGGAAAATATATTGAAGATTGAATATCTAAGAACATGATTCCTCTACACTTTATTTTTTTGAATTGTTTGGGATTTCTTATTTCTTTATTTCTTCCTTTAGTCTCAATGTGTAACATGAACTAATTCTTCCCAATTTGGGTATTGATGAACCCTAGAACCTTTTTGTATGGATTGAATTACTTTTTATTCAATTAAATCATTCCTTTAGTTGTTTTATCTTTATGATTGTTATTGCTTAATTACTAATTGATAATTGTATGCTTGTTAATTGGGGATTGTTTTTATATAATTGACTAGAGATAGCTTTATGTGAATTGATCACTCATAGAGATTGAAGGTTGATTGGGCCACTAAAGATAGGCCTACAAAACTTCTTTGGTACATGGTTTCCTGAATCTAGTGCATGACCTATTTGAGTTTGCTTGAGAAGAGATTCTTTGCATTCCTCTTGGGAAATAGAGATTTAATTACTTGAGAGAGATTTTTATCTAATTTAGTGAAATGCTAATTCAACTTATGGAATAAATTTGATTGATGTGTAATTCATGATATACAGTTAGGGGCTAGGGGGATTCAATACCTGAATGGGTCTTTATCACTTATTCCATCTCCTTTTCCTTCTTATTATTTACTTCAATTAGATTTTATTTTAGTTTTAATATAGCTATAATCATTCTTATCAAACACCAATTTGATTAACTAGTTATTAGCAGACATTTGAGCTAGTACTTACACAAAGTCTCCAATGGAACAATATTCTACTCACTATTATATTACTTGTGCGATCTGTACACTTGCAGAATACGCATCACAAGCTTAATAATGTTGAGTCCAACCCTAATAATGTTAAATTCAATATTAATAATATTGAGTCCAACCTTAATAACGTTGAGCCCAATCTTAATAAGGTTAAATCCAATGTTAATAACATTAAGTCCAACCTTAATAACATTGAGTCCAACCTTAATAACCTTGAGTCTAACCTTAATAACCTTGATAATGCTAAGTCCAACCTTAATAATTTTGAATCCAACATTAATAGCGTCGAGTCCAACCTCAATAACATTGAGTCCAACCTTCATAATGTTGAATCCAATCTTAATAACATTGAATCCAACCTTAATGATATTGAGGCCAACCTTATTAGCATTGAGTTTCAACCTTAATTACTTTGAGTCCAACCTTAATAATCTTGAGTCCAACCTTAATAACCTTAATAATGTTGATTCCAACATTAATAAAGTTGAATTCAATGTTAATAACATTGAGTTCAACCTTAATAATATTGAATTTAACCTTAATAACATTGAGTCCCACCTTAATTATGTTGAGTCCAACATTAATAACCTTGAGTCTAATCTTAATAGCCTTGAGTCCAACCTTAATGGCATTGAGTCCAACCTTAATAACTTTAATAACTTTGAGTCCAACCTTTATAATATTGAGTCCAACCTTAATAACGTTGATTCCAACCTTAATGAAATTAAATCCAATGTTATTAACGTTGAGTCTAACTTTAATAACATTGAGTTCAACCTTAAGAATATTGAGTTCAATGTTAATCAAAATCGAATTAAAAAAATCAAAAAATTGACTAAATCAAACCAAAGTTTAAAACTCAATATTATGGTCTTATTTAGATTGATTCAGTTTGAGATTCTTAGAATTTTAGTTTTTTAGTTTTTCAATATGAATCCAACTGAATCGACCGATGCACACCCCTATTTCGTCTCATTGGCCTAATATAGTCAAATTTAGTTAATATTAGGTTTCAATCATTTTTCCACATGTTTAAAGCGCAACTAAATTGAAAAATTTAGATCCGATTATATTTCAATTCAAATCATAAAAGTATATACTAATGGTTTTAAAATTGCATCCAATTAGATTGATTTAGTTTGATAGATTATATTAATTTTTTTGTGCTACTCCACTAAATCTTTGCAATTACTTTCAAATCTCTGCTAAGCTAAATAGCTAGATATAAGAAGTTTTGCAATATGGATTGGAGGGACCAAAGTCATTTTTCAAAAAATTAAAATTATTTTTTAATTATATTCAAAAATTTTAAAAATTCTAAAGGCGACTGCCATTCCATCCCCTAGGAATTTCTCAATGATTAAATATATTCAAAAAATATTAAATATATTTTATTTTTGTTTTAATATGTAATAAAATTATCGCAACGCGCATAAAATTTTTTCTTTAAAAAAAAAGGGGAGACTTTCCCCTGTTAACTGGATTTGGAGGTTAGTCAATGACTAATGTTCCTTACAAACATTAAATGTTGAAAAAGATATTATTATAGTATCAGTAGAATATTTTCTTTATTAAAAAAAAATATAAATATTAAATATTGTAAAATGTTCCCTTAATAAATATTCAAAGATAATTTCTACCATTAAGTATACTTTACTTGAATTTTGTAGCATGATGATAGTTTAACACGTGTTTCCAAAAAAAAAAAAAAAATGGTAACAAAAATTGCAACTGGTTTACCCCTTACATACAAGATAAAAATTGGTGAGACGTGTGAAATTGAATTAGAAACCAATTTCCGGCTTGAAGTAGCTTTTTGTATTGCTTTCCCGCTTAAAAGGTGCAATTTTTTTAATTATAATAAGATGATGTATTTTTCAATAATTTTTTTAATTATAATAAGATGATGTATTTTTCAATAATTTGACTCCAAAAAATTATTTTCTATTTGAGATGAACAAAAATATATAATTTATGAAGAATTTTGTTAAAAGAAAAGGGCATATTTTATAATTGAAGGATACAAAATAAAAAGGATACAGAATAATGTCTAAAATTAGTCATATTTTATAAATTTATAGAGAATTTTACAAAAAAGCCAAATTTTATAAATCATAAAGATCATAAAATAATGGCTAAAATCACCCCCATTTTTTAAATTTATAGATAATTTTATAAAAAAAAAGTCATATTTTGTAAATTATAAAGGTCACAAAATAATACTAAAATCACCCATATTTTATAAATTTATGGAAAATTTTGTAAAAAAAAAAGCCATATTAAATCTTGAAGATTATAAAATAATAGTTAAAATTAACCATATTTTGTAAAACAATAGATAATTTTCTAAAAAATTTTATATTATATAAATCATGAAAGTTACAAAATAATAGCTAAAATTACCCTTTTTTGTAAATTCCTGAAGAATTTTGTAAAAAATTGCCAAATTTTGTAAATTGTGAAGCTTATAAAATAATAGCTAAAATACCCATATTTTATAAATTTGTAGATAATTTTGTAAAAATGACCATATTTTTGTAAATCATGAATGTCAAAATAATAGTTAAAATCATCCATATTTTATAAATTAATGAAAAATTTTATAAAAACTGGCCATATTTTGAAAATCGTGAAGATTACAAAATAATAGTTAAAATTACTAATATTTTGTAAATTCATGGAGATTTTATAAAAACTGTCATATTTTATAAATAGTAAATGTTGCAAAATAATGGTTAAAATCACCTATATTTTATAAATTTATGGAGAATTTTGTAAAACATGACTATATCTTGCAAATCATGAAGGTTATAAAATAATGATTAAAATCACTCATATTAGTAAATTTGTGGAGAATTTTGTAAAAAATGGTTATATTTTGTAAATCGTGAAAGTTACAAAATAATGGCCAAAATTATTCATTTTTTGTAAATACATGAAAAATTTTGTGAAAAATGGCCATTTGTAAATCATGAAAGTAATAAAATAATGGCTAAAATCATCAATATTTTACAAATTCATGGAGAAATTTTGTAAATTCATAGATAATTTTGTAAAAATTTGTCATATTTTATAAATCAAGAAAATTACAAAATAATGGCTAAAATCACATATATTTTGTAAATTGATGAAAAATTTTGTAAAAAAGGTTCATATTTTGTAAATCATGAAAGTTACAAAACAATAACTAAAATCACTAATATTTTATAAATTCACGAAGAATTTTGTAAAAAATGGCGTATATTTTGTAAATTTATGGATAACTTTATAAAAAAGAGAGATATTTTGTAAATCATGAAAGTTACAAAATAATAACTAAAATCACCTATATTTTGTAAATTAATGGAGAATTTTGTTAAAAAATTGTCATTATGAATGTGATAAAATAATGGCTAAAATCACATATATTTTGTAAATTCATAGAGAATTTTGTAAAAAATGGCTATAATTTCTAAATCTTGAAAGTTATAAAATAATGGCTAAAATCACTCATATTTTATAAATTTGTGGAGAATTTTACAAAAGATAGTCATATTTGTGAATCATTAAGGTTACAAAATAATGGTTAAAATCATCCATATTTTGTAAATACAAGGAAAATTTTGTAAAAAATGGTCATATTTTGTAAATCATGAAGGTTACAAAATAATGGATAAAATCATTCATATCTTATAAATGCACGGAAAATTTTGTAAAAAATGGCCATATTTTGTAAATTGTGAAGGTTACAAAATAATGGCTAAGATCACTAATATTTTGTAAATTGATGGAGAATTTTGTAAAAAATTGCTATATTTTATAATTTATGAAGAATTTTACAAAAAAGAGCCATATTTTATAATTTATGGATGATTTTGTAAAAAAATCATATTTTGTAAATCATGAAGGTTGTAAAATAATGGCTAAAATCATATTTATTTTATAAATTTATAAAAAATTTTGTCAAAAATGTTTATATTTTGTAAATTGTGAATGTTACAAAATAATGTCTAAAATCACTAATTTTTTTGTAAATTCATAGAGATTGTAAAAAATGGTCATATTTTATAAATTTATGAAGAATATTATAAAAAATACCATATTTTATAAATTTATGGATAATTTTGTAAGAAATTATCATAGTTTGTAAATATGAATGTTACAAAATAATGGATAAAATCACATATATTTTGTAAATTTATGGAGAATTTTGTAAAAAATGTTCATATTTTACAAATCATGAGAGTTACAAAACAATGGTTAAAATATCCCTATTTTGTAAATTAATGGAGAATTTTGTAAAAAATAATCATATTTTGTAAACCGTGAAGGTTACAAAATGATAGCATATGCCTATGCATTTTTTCAAAAATTAGCCAAAAAATGGTAGAAGCATTTTTAATGTGCACGAGATTGTACATTTGAATTGCATAAGCTTGTGTATTTTTTAAAATTTTGTCCAAAAAATATCAGAAACTTGTTCAAAATGCACATGGTTATGCATTTGGATTGCACAAGCTTTTGTATATATGAAAAATTTATAAGTAAACACTAAAATGTCCTTATTACCCAAAAATGAAAATCTAAGGAAAAATTTTCAAATAAAAAATAAATAAAGTACTGAATTTTGACAAACTAAAAAATTCATATAGACAATTATACCTTAAATTACCCCCTAAATAACAGTAAATTTGTATAATCAAATCAAAAGCACAAAGTTAGAAAGTTACAAGCATTCAAGTACCAATATATATAGGCGTTAGTGTAAAATAATGAAGAAAAAGGCATCACAGTATATTTGGCTTGACCTTTTGAAAATTTATAACAATTATTTATATTTTGAGCTTTATTTGTTGTGTTTTAATTAGTTTATTCGTAGCTATAAAATGATGTATAGTCATTTATGTTTTAATTAGTTTATTTGTAGCTATAAAACAATGTATAGTCATAAATGATTCATATAGTGGGCCAAAACATTAAGAAAAAAAAAAGCAAAATTTTTAATTCATTTCATTAAGTCATTAATATATGGATCTCTTCATTCTACAGAGCAATATTTGAAATATACAAGAACTTTAACTTTTACAAAAATACAACTCTTATGCTATGTTTGGGAAGGGTAGAAAGATTAGGGAAAGGAAAGGGGGTGAGGAAAGGATGGCATGGTGATTGTCATTTTCCCTTGTTTGGGAACATGAAGGAAATAATGGAGAAAGGTATCTCTTTCCCCTAGGCCCACCCATTCTTTCCCTCCCAAATTAGTAAGGGAATGGGGAGAATGAATGTCTTTTGTATTATTTGAGCCTTTTCTTTCTCCCTCTTTTCATAGCTTTCCAAACAACATAGGGAAAAGAATTTTCCCCACCTTTTCTATTATTTTCCTTTTTTCCTTTCCTCACGCAACTTTTTCCGCAAACATAGCATTAATTTAAACTTATACATTTAAATTAGCTTCTTCATAGAGAAGAAGAGAAGAAGGGTCAAGAAGTTCCATCAACTTTGTGCTAACATGGTTTTAGTCCAAGTGTTATAGTCAATAATATGCAATAAATAACAACTAAATTTAAGCTATACTGAATCTCTCATGTATTCGAAGCCTCATGCTTTATATTATTACTACTAGACATACATATTAACCATAATAAGTGTTCATAATCTATAATGAGCATTCCATTGCTCTTTTGATAAATTCATGAAATTCAATAATGCTTGTTGAAAAAGTGTAAGAGACATGATTTTGTCACTATATGAAATTCGTGAAAATCAAAATTAATTTTAACATTTGTTAAAAAAGCAACGAATGTGGCTTTGTCCATAATAAAAATTTATAAAATTAACTTTAAAATCTTCACATTTTAAAAGACACTTGCATATCAAAATTGGCTATTCATTAAATTAAAATAACTTGAAAATTTTACAAGGCCACTCATGTGAGGTGTTATACCTTATTCTAAACTATATTAAGGTATATGTATCTAAAAATGTGCAAAATGGATTATATTTGCACTTTCAAATACTCTTAAAAAACATCCAAAAACTACTAGTACTCTTCAACAAATAGCCATTAAGAAAGTTCTATGTCTCACGACCAGCACTTCATTCGTTATCAATCTCTAATGTTCTCATCTTCTCAAAAGTTTGAACACAAATATCATAACCAAAATTAGACAATAAACATACTCTGGTTACATGTTAGATAAATAGAAAACTCATAAGAATGAAAGGATAGAAAATGTGCTTACTAGATTGCATCAGTCATTTCCTTCATAAGTTGCATTCTAGTTGAAATAGTTTAAACTACACCTCTTGACACTCTAAGAATCTTTTAAGACACTCACTACATCTAATAGGTTCTCAATAAATATGTTGATCAAATAATTTTCTAATGGCAAAACACTTGATCCATTGCAAAAATCAAAGCAATAATCATATATATATATTTTTTTTGGAAAGATCTTGCTAAAACTTGTTCTTTTTTACCTTGCAATGGGAAAAATAGATTATTAAAAAAAATCCTAATAAAAAGAATTCTTTTTTAAAAAAATAAAAGTTTCACTTTAAATTGTTAAAAAATAGCCATTAAGAAAACTCCATGGCTCAAAACAATATGTTATCCATGTCTGGTATTCTCATTTTTGCAAAAGGATAACTTGAAACTAGGAAAAAAAAGAAAAAACATAATGAATTAATGCTGACAAAAAGATAATGGTTAAAGAAATTTTCAAAGAGTAAAATGAAAAAGAAAAATCAGATTTAAGCTAGTTAATCATTATAAATGACAATTAACTTTAAAACTCCATCATTTTTCAACAATAATCTAAGGTATTACATGGCTATGGCTTTTACTATTTCTCTTATTTTAAATTCTAAATACTAGTAAATTGAGATTGAAGAACTTTAATTCCCCATAATGCTAATAGTTAGCCTTTTTCCTAGAAGAAGAAAATTAAGATAATGGCAAGACCTACTTCTAAACGCTATAATAGATTGCAAATAGAAACTTCTTTTACCTAGTGTTCATTTGTATCCTAGAGGACAATCCTCAAATTCCTTACTATACCTTTCTAATTTCTTTCATTTCTTAGGAATGAGATTTTCATTAATTTTTTCCCTTCTTTTATAGTAAAAAAGTCTCACATTAAGTTCAAATGAGAGATACAAAACAAAGATGAATGTTTTCACAAACTATATGAAGCTATCCATAGGACTATCTATATAACAATATGATGAAGTATAATCATCAAAGTTCCTCTTCTTTAACTGGTTATCATGAAAAAAAAATCTTCTTATTTAACCATGTAAGAATCGGTAAAAGTTGTTGTACCAACTTATAGTGATCTTTGTCCATAAAGTTACAATGTACTCTCAAGGTGCTTTCTAATAACTGCTAAGATATACTCAAAAGGAAACTAGAAAAACTCATGGTTCATAAATAACAACAAAACCCTGCTCCACAAACATCATTACATGGAAATAAAATCAAACAAATCATTTGCTTCCTAAAAGAAATAGAAACACAGTAATTATATAAAATGAACACATAATTAAAAGACAATATAGTTGTCAAGAATGGACAAACACATATATCTGCTTCTAATCTAGTTAACAA
Source organism: Reutealis trisperma (assembly GCA_947687605.1). Lineage (NCBI taxonomy): Eukaryota > Viridiplantae > Streptophyta > Magnoliopsida > Malpighiales > Euphorbiaceae > Reutealis > Reutealis trisperma. Next base: position 95,976 of record CANTUT010000926.1, read on the forward strand.
GTTTAGCTTAACTAGAACAAAATCATTGGGCTTATAAAATAGACAAAAGAATTTTAGTGCCTCTTCTCCCATATTACATTTCATTCATTTCTTAAAGATGATATCTTAACAACAACAATAACAACAACTAAACCTTAATCCTAAAGCTAGTTAGGTTGGACACATGGATCCGTTTCTTCCATTTCTCTCAGTTTTGCATTACGTCTTTAGAAAAAATTTCATACCTAGATACATTAACAAGATCAAAACATAATCTTTACTTAAACTTCACAAAATTAAGCAACAATTGAATAGCTTTAGCTATCATTACCTATAAATGCTTCACAAAACTGAGCAATAATTGAATAACTTCAGCTACCATTACCCATAAATGTTTATAAATAGCTACAATTCTAGTTAATCAATTCAATCATGATAAATACCCTAGTAGAAACTAAGCTAAAACTATGAAACATTAATCATATCAGCCCTACCAATGCACAAAAACCATAATCTTTATTTTACATTACCTAGCCTAAATCAGCTGATTTGAGAATCCTATAATTATAAGTCAATAAATTAGCAAGTCCCAAATCCCAATGCATGATCATATTCCTATGGCAAACTTTAACACAACTCAATATATGCACCATCCATCTCTTTACTTCCCCAATTCCAATCACATCCTCCCCATTCTTCTTCTCTTCCTTAATCATTAATGCAAAATTCATTCTTAAGAACTCTAATACCAATACAACATTTTTGTCCTCACTTCAAAAGTACTAGTGCATTATAGCCACAATTGGGCAATTTTGAAGGATCTATAAGCCTTTATTTCTCAGAAAGAAAATTGTTAGCCATGGATTTCTTAAAGCACAATGATGGTGTTGTCAAAGAGGCGATTGGCTTTGTAGAAGTTAGAATGGGCACTAGAGCCGACTTGTCCTGTTTGGCGATTATTTCAGGCTGGGCATATATGCTCTAGCTCTTGCAGTGGGGCGGTGGTAATGGGGTTGTCCATGGTGGTGATGACAGTGGTTTTAGACTATAGATGTCTCCGTTTTCTCAAGCTTTAAGGGCACAATTATGGCATTATTACTGGTAAGGAGATTTTTACCCGTTTAATGGATTACCAGTCATTTCATAGTTAAGCAAACCCAAGTAAAACATAGTTGATTTTTTTTAGGTCACCGCATATATATATATATATATATATATATATATATATATATGATCATTTTTTTTTTGCTTTTTATTTTACTTTATTGGTATTATTTTCTTTTCAATTCAAAATATTATATTTATTTAAAAATAATAACAAACCTTTTTTAATTTGGTGCTACATATAAAGAGAGCATTTTTTAATATTCATAATTTTTATCAAACAAAAAAATTTATTAGTATTATAATAACTTTACTATACATAGGAAAATAAAATAAAATATATTTAAAATTTTTTTTATGTGTATTTAATCACTCACTTGCAATATACTCATCATTTTAATTAAGTGAGTAACAATAACCTCATATCCTAATATAAAAAGAGTGGATTTTAGTATTTAAATTATAAAAAGTCTGGAGATTTCATAAACAAAAATTCTTATTACTCATTTTCTAGCACCAACTCCATAAAGAATTAGCAGCCCAGATATTATTTTTACTTTTTAGCTTTAACTTGTCTTCAAATTGGCTAAGTGAATTGATCAAATGAATTATCAGATCTAGCATGCTTTGGACAATGACTCACATTTCCAACATCCTTGTTTTACCCAGCATGAAGGATGAAAATTGAGGACATAGTTTTAGCCTTTCTTACCAACTAAATCAATTGGGACATAGCAATCTTAGGATGAGGTCTTTTATTTCAACATCAGCATTTGCGAACTCATTTGATTTAGCTATTCCTATTAGTTGTATAATTTATATCCTTTTATTTGTGTCAATGGTCCTATAATTTAAAATTTTAGTTGTACTTTTACTCTAAAGTTAAATTGAAAATAATAATAATAATAATAATAATAATAATAATAATAATAATAATAATAATAATAATAATAACAATAATAATAATAATTTCATATTAATTTGAAGGGAAAAAGTGAAATAAGTTATGATCAATCTTATTCTAATCAAATAGAAGTGACTAGTTATGTGCTGAGTTAAAGTAGGATCAGTGTGACTTATAAAAGAAATGGTAAGATGACCTAGGCTTATGGCCTAGCGAAACTACTCTGACACTCAAGTTAGTGTTATATTTTATTTGAGGTGGTGAGAGAATGGATTATATATGCATTTTTCTTCCCTGTGAAGACTAGTGTTTTAAGGCATTTATAGGTAATGTATCCATGTATGAATTGGACTAGGATTCCTAAATCAGCTTAGATTTGGATAGTTGTATTCATGTCTACTTTGGGTTAGTGAAATTCATTCATGGGCTAGGTTAGGCATTTAGGCCCAACACATTAATAGGCTTAAAAGCCTTTTTATCCACCAGTCTGAACTTACTTTGCCCTTATTTGGCTGGGTATATCTTATCCCTCACTAGGGCCTCCTATTTCGACTAGGTGAAAATTATGTAGACCTTAATAGAACCAATCTTTATACTTATGGTTATCCTTTTATTCTCATATAGCTCAATTCTCTAGATTGTTTGACTTTAGTTAAGGTCTTTACTTCATTAAGAAGTTTAGGGGCCTATAACGTATCCCCACACCCCTACTAGAATCATGTATTAAGTAAAAAGTTGTTTCTTCCTCTAAGGCATTGCCATATGGCATAATCCCTGCTACAAAATTAAAGGGTCATTAATTCTGCCATCACTTTAGAATTTCAAATGATGATTTAGCATGTGGCTTTAGGGTTTTACCTATATAAAAACCCATTTTCCTGGGCTTTTTGAAACTTCATTGAATTCTTCTTGTTTTAGCAAATCCTTTCTACTTATTGCATCATTTCTTCTTCAAATTTCCTTTCTTTCAATTTCTTGCAAAATTCTCTCTCAATGGCTCCTAGGAAAGAAGAGATCTCATATAATTGCATTCGAGGTGAAATGGATGGTGCCTTGGGTGATGTCGCCTTCACCTTGAAGAACTCTAATTTGAATGGCTTTGCTAAAAACCTAAAAGCCAAGAGAAATTTGTAGTGGATATTCCCAAATCATGTGATAGGATCTATAAGAATTTTGAGGCAATTGATATTATAAATATGGAGAAAGATAACAATCATTATATATTTTTCTATCATTAGATCGAGGTAGGCCTAAGATACCTTTTAGAGGAATGATGGCGCCAATTATAGCAGAAGCAAGGTGGTGGGGTGAAATTTCAAACAATTTAAAATTTCACTTCACCCAATTAGATTCAAACATTCATTCAAGCAATCAATTAATTTATGTGTAAAACACATATGCAAAGAAAGAAGAAGGAAGAATAATCATATTACCCCTTGAAGGTTCTTTCTTTTTTTTTTTCTTTAATAAAGTGCTCCCTAAGTGTGAACCCTCTAGATTATCCACACCTAGCTTACTTTTAAGTTTCTTTTTTAGTTTTCTTAGTGTTCTTGAATCCCTCTCTTGGTTGCCCTAAATTTTGATTCAAGATCTTCCCTCAAAAAATCTTGAGGAAGATTAGGTTCCTCTTTGATTTGTTTTGGACTATTTTAATTTGCAAGCAATTATTCTTTCACAAATAACTAAGAAAAAGAATTGAAAATTAAAAGAAAACTCAAAGATACTCTTTCTGCTTTTCTTTTTCCCTCTTAACTTCTCTCTTCAAATTGCTTCAAGTGAAAAAAATATTCAACTTTATGAAGAAAAGATTAACATAACACTTATATACATGTTTTCCTAAAGACTAAATCCTTAGGTCTTGTACAAAGACCATAATACCCTTTTACCTCATCATTTAATAAAGAGACAAAAGTTGACTTTGCTTCTTCAAATGGTGAAATGACCATTTTCTCCTTTAGGGGCAAAATGAACATTTCCATTAGTTAAAAGATATAATTACAATTTTAAATTTAGTAGAAAATTCTTTAACCCACTATACATATCACATGGCCTTATGAATAGTAATTTTTTTCTAACCCCTAAATTATCTCTTTTTTTTATATCACATATGGGCTTATGCAACATCTCTTGTTTTTAGGGTTTTCACTAAGCTTAAAATTAAATCTTTGATTTAGTCTAAATCATTTTCAATTTATTGTTTCTCATTTATATCACATACAAATTAAGATTTGATTAAATCAAAATCTTTTTAGATTAAACATTAGGATATGCTAGGGTTCTTATAAATTTAATTACATGTTTAATCATTTTACCAGTAATTAATTAATTAAACACTTTAACTAATTATTATGATAAACCTTTTACACTTGAAAGGTGATCACTATTAGGTGTATAACTTTCTAGGTTCATGACTACTTAGCAATGGAAATGAGAAAACATTTTTCTCTAATAATGTGAAATCCCCATTTCACACTTAATCCCATAAGTTGTGAGTGATAGCTAGCATTCCATATCATGACTACCTAATTAGGAATGAATGTTTATAGTTAATTATTTTAAACATCACATGGACCATTGATGATAAATTATCATGCACTAGAATCCCTTTATTAAGGATCCTAATATCGGCTAAGGTAATGGTTTATGTCAAACCCTAATGTGCCTCAATTCTATGTTGTTATCTCAATTGTAATTCTTTATGAGATTAGGTTCCTACTAAAAACTCTTATAGTGAATCTTTCTATCTTGACTAAGAACTTAAGTATTAAGAATAACCAAATAGCATAGGATCTCAATGTCACATTTCCCAATTTTGGAGATCTGATGGTTCTAGAGCATTGGGAGACATAAGGTCACCCATGCCCATAGAACCCACTCATGCACATATAAACACTGCCTAGGATCATACTAAAACCTCATACATTAACTTAATTAAACCATTTACAAGGGAAACTTTGACTAGTGGAAGCATAGCATTAAAATACTTTAAATATAATCCATATGAAAAGAACATTTAAAACTCTAAATAAATTAAATAAATAATATATTCCAAATATAAACTCCCAAAATAAGGACCCCTAGAGCATTTAGAGACTCATCATCTTATAGCACTGTAATAAACCTTGACAAGGAAATTTCCTAAGCAGAGTAGGTTGCTTGAGTAATCATCTTGCCTCCTTATAATACTCACCTGGAACCATACAAAGATAAGGGGGTGAGATAGATAATCTCAATAAGTAAACAATATAACTCATAGATCATAATTTGTAATTCATGACTTATAGTTTGCAATTTAACAAGATTTGCAAAAATCACACTAATTACTTGTGAGTGAAGACCCTACTCAATTCACTCGCATACACTGAGGAGAGGTGGCCTCAAGCCAAATTCCAACTCCTATCATATAGAAAAGCATGAAACTGATTAGGCTCCACGGTTAGAACTGCTCCTTCTAACTAAGGGGGATACTATGCCCCTATTTATCGAGTTAAGACCAAATGCATAGTTTTCGATGATTACCTGCATTAGCATAAGGATTTCTACATAAAAAATTCATGGGTATCATAGCTAGAGCTAATGGTAATCACTTATAATAATAGCACCTAAAAAGGCAATAACATGTAGCACAATAGCAATAGCAATTTAACATATTGAACAAAAGATAAATAATAGTGTGGTTCCAGAAAAAATATTAGGTAAGGTAACAATCACAAAGGTTCTTTCTTATCATAGAATAATCAAAATGGCTTTGGACCAATTGTCCTTTGGCAACCTAAGCTTGACAAAAAAGTCAAATAGTTATAATAGAAAATAGAAAGGAACTTGGATTTCAAGAATCTCAAAGGTTCACATAACATGATAGCTTGTACTTGTAACATGAACATAATGCTTACTCACCTTCTAGTTCCTTTGCTCCTATTACTTGTAGCCCTTGAACTTATAATAATCCTTAAGCTCTATCATATATTATAATTCAATACTTAGCATTTGCTTAATCATCATGCTATCCTATGCTTAACCATCATGCTATCCTATCCCATATCTACTCCATGCACATAAAACATTCATATATACTTGGAGTTGCACTTGGAAGTGCACTCATCACTTGTACATAACATGTTGACTTTTAAAGTCTTACATAGTTAGCCTTCATAGGCTCATATGAAATCATATTATAACTTCATACTATGACTTCTCTAAAGTCAAACACAAAATATCTGTTGGGTATTTTTCACAAATATACAGAGTCCATAAGTAATATAAAGTGAGTAGAGTATCATTCCATTGAGGACTATGTTTATCCACCTATCCACTATTCCTTTCTTTGTTTAAGGCTTAATGAATTAATTTTGATTTTTAAATCAAATAAAACAACTAAATTTAATGAAATAATTTGAAGAGAAACAATGAGATTTAATGGTCAGGAACTAATATTTATCTGCACTCAATCAATCAATTACCTTAATATTTAAATAGTGTATGATCCGGGTTATCTTATAGCATTGATTAAATTCTCTCGATATTTAATCAACTAAACAAAATTCAAGTTATCTCTAAATAGTTCAACCAATTCTCATTGCATTAAACTATTTATTGATTTCATAAATTTAGCTTTTAAGTAAACCCTAAGGATATTTAATTACTAACTATAATATCCTATCAATTAGTAATCAAACAAGTATTTGCAAGTCTACTGTATTACCATCTCTCAATGTATAACGCAACACAAATCACAACTTTATTGGCCAAACAAAGTTAAGCATTAATCATAACAAATACCACATACCACATTGAAATAGATATATAGATAATTGAAAAAAATTATGCTTCAAAACATTAATCCCTAACTAAAGAGTTAGTTAAACATGATTGTAATGGAAACCAAATACCAAGAAGAAAAGAAATTCATAAACCCAAGGTTGTAGGAGATAAGGAAATTGGATTTCTAAATCTTCAATCCTTAAGCTTCGATCTTGATTTCCTTGAATTTAATCTCTCTTTAGGATTTTTGTTTCTTGTTCTCCTCTTTCTCTTTCCTTCTTACTTTATTTATAGTGCAATAAGCCTCCATGTCCAATTAGGTTTGAAAGATTAGCCCTTGGATGAAATAAAATTGGACTAGGAATTCACTCCCTTTGTGCCCGCGACACTGGTCCTCTACATTCGGTGTGTCCGCACCACTTGGTGCACCCGCAATGTCCTTGATCTTCTGATATGGAAGCCTTTCTCTACCATTCCAATTCTGACTAGCCTCCTTTCAATGTCCCATCTGACTTTGCTTCATTTAGGCTCTTTCACTCTACAAAACCTTAGAAGACCTTTCTCAAATGCAATATATAAACTATGAATAAAATCAAGTCAAAATGGATTGTAACACTTACAATTTCTAAGGAAAAATCACCTACACACATACATTATATATGCAAACATCAAATTCCCCCACGCTTGAACTTTTGCTTGTCTTCAAGCAAACACTCAACATCTTCATTCTCAATTTTTTCACATCCCATTGGACATATTCAATCTCAAGGAACATTCTTCACATGCTTTACTTATGCACTCCTAAGTACCCCAAAATCAATAATTTTTATCAACAAGGATGCCTAGGACAAGAATTCTCACATAAAGAGTATATTTATAAAGAAAAGATAAAACACATATCATAACCCATAATTTACCAATCATAATTAGATAACTTGCCAAAAATTACCAAATATAATTAGGCTCAATAAGAATTAATAGGATTTTTAAAACACTTAAGCACAAAGGGGTTAATTAATTAATTAATTTTTATTACATATATGTTTTTCTTTTATGAGTGTGTTTTATGCTCCATCTCACCTCTGCAAGTGCGTTTCATGCTCCATCTTGTTTTTGCAAGTGCATTTTATACTCCATCTTGCAATTTTTTTTTATTAACTAACTAACCCCCCTTTTATTATTGATTTCCTTATATCATATTCCCAATTAACAAAAATCTTTTGGTCTTTTCTAGCTAGTTGTACTTAATTATGAAAGGTAAATTATTAGTTAGCTCATGTGTTCAAAAATTTCTAAACAAACATAACCTAAATGTGAGAGTTCTTAAACCAAACCTCCATTTTAATAAACTTCCTTAGATTAAGGGATTACTAGAGAGAGCATTCTTTATAATTTAAAATCCATTTTAATTAAATTATGTCTAATGTTCAAGCAATAATTACGAATGACTATGTTATACTCCAACCAACCAAATATAATCCAACAAAAACACATAAAAAGAAAATGATTACAACACACCCCCCCATACTTGAATATTGCATTGTCCCCAATGTGATTTACAATATGCAAATAAAATGATCATACGAAATATGCAAAAAAAATGAACAAGATAAAGAGGTTTAAGAAACTGCCCATGCTAAGTTAGAGGTGATGGTGGTGGAGATGGAATGTTGAGGCCCGATTGATCGAAAAACTTAGAAAGCTTGTATCTTTGGTAGGATTACTCCTTCTCCACATGATGAAGTTGCAAATCCATATCATCCAATTTAGTGCTCACCCTTTGGTTGTGCTCATCAACAACATCCAACTGCCGTAGAACTTGCTTCCAACCGGCCTCTTTCTCATGATCATCCTCTTCTTCTCCTTCATCTCCACTCTCCTCTTCTTCATGAGTTGAAGAAGTAGCCAGAATGCTTGATTGCACGCCACGCCTTAGTTATTGACATTTTCAAGTGGCGAGGTCTTTTAGGGACATATCCACCTCAATGATCTTAGACCAAATCAATGCATCTATTGCGAAACTTCCTCCTTTCAACTCTTCCATCATTGGACTATTCTCATCAAAAACTTGGAAATACAGAGCAATTCCTTTTAATGGTTGCCTTGGGGTGAGTCACAATATACATCAAACTTTGAAAAATATAGTAAGTGGTGGAAATTTTATGATTTGTGTGCAAACACTACAACATGAATAATTCTTTTGTAGAGACCTTATTACTTTCTAGTTTGCCAAAAATAGCATGACACAGGAATTTATGCAAAAGCAAGTAACTATGATCTCTAATTAACCCGTTTGATGCCTTGTGAGGATCAAAATTGTCTAACCCTGTTAGTTTCTTCAAAATTTACTAATATCAAAATTTTTTACAAAATAAATCCTTCCTCCTTTAGGCAATCCAAAAGCTCTAAACATGGTATTATAATCAATTTGGTATTCTTTGCCTAACATCCTACATTCCAAAATTTTTTCACTAGAAGTGGAATACTTTAATGTAGTGAAAAACTCATGAGTTAATTCCATAAATGTAGGATTTTTCATCTTTATAAATTTTCCCCAACCAAGTTTAGCACATAATTTTGTCAATTTTTCCTTCAATTTTATAGCTTCTAAGGCATGATCATCCAATTATCTACAAGGGTGCATTGTACGTTTAATTAGAGAAACATACCTTTTGCCTTCTTCCTCACTAAAAATAAAAAATGGAGCACCAAATTTGTAGGTAAGATTGCTTATTTCTTCTTCCTCCATTCTTGCTTTCCCTTTCCTTGAGCTAGCCTTCTTAACCATACTCTTGACCTTTGAAGCTATGGATTCTTATTAATATGAAGGAATTTGGGGTTGGATTGATTTTTAAGAGAAGAAATTGGGAGGAATTTAGGAAGATTTGAGAGTTTGGGGGTTAGGGATTTGAAGAGAGGTAGAGATAGATGCAGAAATTTTGGCGAAGAAGAAGAGGAATGGGAGTTTTAGGTTGCTCACATGCTATTTTAAGAGACTTTTTTTTTTTTGTTTAGTCTGCCAGGACATCACACGCATGACTGATTATGCGGTCGCGATGCGATCAATTATTGTGCCCTCTGTTATGGGCTCGATGTGTTGCACAATTTCTGCAAGTGTATAGATCGTTTACAAGTAATAAAATGATGAGTGAGTATTGTTCCCACGAGGAAGGGTTTGTCAAGTACCAATTTTAAGATTACTCTATTATTTAGAAAATCAATTATGAGATTTTATGTTTTAAGCTAAAGTGAAATTCAAGTAAATAAATGATGATAAATATGAAAATAAGATTAAAGGTCTAGGATTTAGAATTCATCAATTGATCACATATGATTTCTTTATAATCTTTAGATGGATTATTTTTGCTGGAATTAATGATTAGATTTTCCTAAATTATATAATGTTCTCTCTCAAGATACAACATGTGTGTTCATATTAACCTTACATCTACTCTCGTGATCATAAGCAATTAACACAAATCCATTAAGTTTTGTGGAAATCCTTTTAAAAATCACAAAGGAGTATTCTTATCTCTAAGCAATACATTCTCTAGGTCAATTATCCTAATGAACTAATATTGTGCTTCCACTCTCGCTACTTCACACAATATCTTAAATCATGCAATTAATGGCCAGTTAATTACAAACATTAAGTTCTAAGATAAAAGATTAATTCCAACAATCAAATCCAATCAGTTAAATATAAATAATCATATGCAAATCAAAAGATTACATCTAAATTCTAGAAAATAAATTAGCTATTCATAATTAAAAGAGATGAAACAATTAAATTAACAATAAACATAATTAACATAATAATAACTTATAATTAAATTCAAAAATAGAGTTTAGAGATAACTTGTTTTGGGATACAATTTTTTATGAACTCCAGCTTCCAAATATTCCTCCTCTTGATGAAAATAAAAATAAAACAAATCTACTCTAAGAAAGCATATGAAAATCTCTCTATATATATTTTTTTATGGATTTTCTTTGATGCATTTTCCTTTGCCAAGCATGGTATTTATAGGCATGTTTGGTGGAAGAATTCAAGTTCCATTAAATTTCTTACATCAAAAATTCAACATTGATGGTTAGGTTGGCCACCAACCATTGAATTTTTACATCAAAAATTCAATATTAGTTAGGTTAGCCACCAACCATTGAATTTTGGCCACCAACCATTGAATTTATTTCTCATGGATTGAAAACTTGAATCATTGCTTGCATCATTATTTTTATGACATCACCGCCTATATCATTTAATTTATTGCATCATTGTGACATTATTTTGATCTGCAAAAATAAAATAAAAATACTTAAAATATGTTATAATTTATTTATAAATTGTAGAACTATTTATTTCTAAAAATAAGTAATAATATTATTGCATTCTCAAGAACTGAGCTAAAATTTAAGTTTAAACAAATAAAATAACTCTAAAAATATAGAGTTATCACGATGTCTGGTGTGCACGCGACGAGGCCAATTATTGTGTCCTCTATTGTGGGCACGATAGTTGGTGTGCCCATGCCGAGGTCAACACGCTAGTAGGCCAGTGTGCCTAGCACGCCTGCTTGCCTGCTCGTTGCGCCCGTGTTGCTGAGCTTTACTCTCATATGACCTCCCACATGCTCTGTTACCTAAGAAATAAGAAAACAACTAAAACACACTATGAAATAAAAGTGAAAAATTATAAATGAACACTAATTAACGGCCATAAATCCTTAGCTAAGATTAATGAACTAAAAATTATCAAGAAATAACAGAAGATAACTTAGGTTGCCTCCTAAGAAGCACTTCTTTAACGTCATGATAGCTAGATGTTGAGGATATTGTCTTTAATGAATTTTAACTAGGGAGATTTATTCCTTTGCTTGAGTCATAATATCACTATAGTAGAGTTTGCATCTATGCCCATTGACCTTGAAGGTTTCCCCCTTTGAATTCTCAAGTTCTAAAGCACCATGGGAAAATACTCGAGTTACTTTAAACAGTCCACTCCACCTTGATTTCAACTTGCCTGGGAAAAGTCTCAGCCTTGAATTGAATAATAAGACTGAATCTCCTTCCTTGAAGTCTTTTTTAAGGATATAAGCATTATGCCATCTCTTGGTCTTTTCTTTGTAAATCTTGGCATTCTCATAGGCTAAGTGTCAAATTTCCTCCAACTCATTCAAATCCAGTAGCCTCTTGCCTCCAGCAACCTTTAAATCAAAGTTTAGCAATTTTATTACCCAATAAGCCTGATGTTCCAGCTCTACTAGCAGGTGACATGCCTTACCATACACCAACCTATATGGTGACACACTAATGGGTGTTTTGTAGGCCATTCTATACACCTATAAAGCATCATCAAGCTTAGCCACCCAATCTTTTTGAGACCCATTGACTGTCTTCTCAAGGATTCTTTTCAGCTCTCTATTGGACACCTCCATTTGACCACTAGTTTAAGGATGATATGGTGTACCAACCCTATGATGGACTCCATATTTCTTGAGTAAGGACTCAAAATTTTTGTTGTAAAAATGAGTGCCTCCATCACTGATTATAGCTCTTGGGACTCCAAACCTTGAAAAGAGTTTCTTTAGAAACCTGATCACCACCTTGGCATCATTGGTAGGAGTAGTAATTGCTTCAACCCATTTAGATACATAGTTAACCCCTACTAAGATGTATTTGCTCCCATAAAAAGAGGGAAATGGACCAATGAAGTCAAGTCCCCGCACATCAAACAGTTCCATTTCCTGAATGGAAGTGAGTGGCATCTCATTCCTTTTTGACAGATTTCTAGCTCTTTGACATCGATCACAATGGGCAATGATGTTCTTGGTGTCTTAAAATAAAGTGGGCCAGAAGAATCCACTCTCCAGAATTCGAGCAACAGTATTGGTGGCCCCAAAATGGCCTGTATAAGCTGAACTATAGCATTGATTTAGTACTTCTAACATCTCTTCCGCGAGTACACATCTTCTAATCAATCCATCCTCACAAATATTATAAAGGAAAGGCTCATCCCAAAGATAGTGATTGTCATCAAACAAGAACCTTTTCTTCTATTGATAATACAAATCTAGGGGTAGAATGCCACAAACCAAGTAATTTGCCACATCTATGTACCAAAGGGTGCTTATTTATTCAATGAACATGAGAGATTCATTAAGGAAGAGCTCATTTATGCCTTATTCATCCTTGGACTTGTGCTCCATTCCTTTTATTCGAGACAAATGATCTACTACTAGATTTTTTGATCCCTTCTTGTCTTTTATCTCGATATCAAACTCCTGGAGAAGCAAAAGCCATCAAATGAGTCGAGGCTTGGCATCTTTCTTGGCAAAAAGATATCTCAAAGCTACTTGATCGGTGAAGATGATAACCCTTGAACCAAGAAGATATGATCAAAATTTGTCAATTGCAAACACCACAGCCAGCATCTCCTTCTCTGTAGTTATGTAATTAAGTTAAGCTCTAGTTAATGTCCTACTTGCATAATAAATCATATAGAGCTTCTTGTCTTTTTGTTGTCCTAATACACAACCTAAGGCTTAATCACTTGCATCACTCATGATTTTGAAAGGAAGAGCCCAATCAAGAGGAGAGATAATTGGGGCTGACACTAAGGCTTCTTTCAGTCCACTCCACCTTGATTTCAACTTGCCTGGGAAAAGTCTCAGCCTTGAATGGAATAATAAGACTGAATCTCCTTCCTTGAAGTCTTTGTTAAGGAATGGTCGCCTAAGGATCAATGAGCCATCTTTATCTTCCTCAAAGTCAAGCACCATGAAATCTATTAGAATGATGAATTTATCTACTTTGACAAGCACATCTTCAATGATTCCATATGGTCTTTTGATTGAGTGGTCTGCTAATTGCAAGAGCATAGAGGTAGACTTTGCTTCCCCCAAACCAAGTTTCTTGAAGATAGACATCAACATCAAGTTAATTCCAGCCCCAAGATCATATAGACAATCAGGGAATTCTAAGTTCCCTATAACACACAGTATTATAAAGCTTCCTGGATCTTTTAATTTAACCAACATCTTGCTTGTGATGATTGAGCTACAGTTTTCGTTAGAGGCATAGTTTGCACTTCATCCCACTTCCTCTTGTTGGTTATGATGTCTTTCAGAAATTTTGTATATTTTGGCATTTGAGCTAGAGCCTCAACAAAAGGAATGTTGATTTGCAACTTTTTGAAAATTTCCAAGAACTTGGAAAACTACTAGTCTACTTGTTGCTTCCTCAACCTTCATGGGAATGGCACCTTTGGTTTATAGGGAGGCAGAGGGGGGTTTATGGATTGTTGATCTGATCCTTCTTGTGCCTTATCCCCCACGCTTTCATTCACCTCTTTTTCATCTTCTCTATCTCTTTGCTTTGGCAAAGGTGGTGCTAACTCTTTACCACTTCTCAAAGTGATGGCTTTCAGCTACTCCCTTGGCTTAGGCTTTGTGTTGCTTGAAAGATTTCCTTGATTTCTAATTGCAAGTGCATTACTAAGTTGCCCACTTGTACCTCTAAATTATGGATTAAGGAAGAATGATTCTTTGCAATTTGATTGAATTTTGCCTCCATCCTTCGCTGGCTTTCACCTTGACTAGCCATTTTATTATTGAGAGCTTCCATGAACTTATCCATCTTTGACTCAAAGCTTGCGAGCCTATCTTGTGGTGATTGTTGAAATCCAAGTGGTCCTTGTTGCTTGTTGAAATTTGATTGCCCCATATTATGTCCACCCCAAGAAAAGTTGGGATGATTCCTCCATCCTAGATTGTATGTATTTAAGTAAGGGTTGTTGCTTGACCTTCCTTGGAACTGATTTTCCACATAATTGACTTGTTCCACTTGATTTCTAGCTGTAAGGTTAGCCATATAATAGTCATTGCTTGTGTGCCCCATCTCCCCACAAAAATCATAACCACTTCAAACTGTTACAATAGTGTTTAGAGGAACATTTAAAGCACCAAGTTACTTTGATAAGATGGCAACTTGTGCTTGTAAAGATGTTAGCTGATCCACTGCCAAAACTCCTCTTTGATCTCTTCCTTGTGGTTGCTTGATACGCTCAGTAGGCCATGAAGAGTTATTGGTTGCCATTTCCTCTAAAAGCTCAATTGCCCCCTCTGTTGTCTTCCTCATCAATGAACCTCCAGCTGCTACATCAATGGTGCCCCTTGTGTGAGAATTGCACCAATTATAGAAAGTTTGGATCAAAAGTTCATCAGGAAGATGATGGTGTGGGCAACTCCTTTGAAGTTCCTTATACTGCTCCCATGCTTCATCTAAAGATTCCCCTTCAAGTTGTTAGAAGTTTGTGATCTCTTTGGTAATCCTTATGGTCTTTGCTAGAGGAAAGTACTTCGCAAGGAATGCTTGGGCAAGTTACTCCCACGTAGTGATAGATCCAGATGATAGTGAATTTAGCCATGACTTTGCCCAATCTTTTAGAGTGAAAGGAAATAGTCTAAGTCTCATTGCATCATCCAAAACTCCATTATACTTGAAGGTGTTACAAATTTTTAAGAAATTGGCTATATGCGCATTGGAGTCCTCATTAGTCAATCCATAGAATTGAACACTTGATTGAAGCATTTGGAGGAGAGCAGGCTTGATCTCAAAATTGTTTGCATTAACCCTCGGTCTAGCAATTCCTTGTTGTGCGCCATTCAAACCCAACATAGAGAATTCCAACAAAGTTCTTTGATTCCCTCTTTGATTTCCACATTGGTTCTCTTGCTGCTCTTGACTCACCTCTCCAAGTCCTATTTCATTTTCCATCTTAGCTATTTCTTTTGGTCTTGCTTTCTTGATCTCTCTTTCATATTTAGTTAGCTCATGTATGAAAGGGATGAGTGCAGACTTTGATCTTTGAGTATTATGCATACACAAAAGTAGTACCTAAAAATAAAAGAAACTCAAAACAAAAGTTAATAAAGAAAAGTAAAATTTGCCTTAAATCAAACAAAATCAAATAGATCATGATGTTAAATCAATAGTCCCCGGCAACGGTGCTAAAAACTTGTTGGGTATTTTTCACAAGTATACGAAGTCCACAAGTAATATAAAATGAGTAGAGTATCATTCCCACAAGGACTATGTTTATCCACCTATCCACTATTCCTTTCTTTGTTTAAGGCTTGATGAATTAATTTTGATTTTTAAATCAAATAAAACAACTAAATTTAATGAAATAATTTGAAGAGAAACAATGAGATTTAATGGTCAGGAATTAATATTTATCCACACTCAATCAATCAATTACCTTAATATCTAAATAGTGTATGATCCGGGTTATCCTATAGCATTGATTAAATTCTCTCGATATTTAATCAACTAAACGAAATTCAAGTTATCTCTAAACGGTTCAACCAATTCTCATTGCGTTAAACTATTTGTTGATTTTATAAATTTAGCTTTTAAGTAAACCCTAAAGATATTTAATTACTAACTATAATCTCTTATCAATTAGTAATCAAACAAGTATTTGCAAGTCTATTATATTACCATCTCTCAATGTATAACACAACACAAATCACAACTTTATTAGCCAAACAAAGTTAAGCATTAATCATAGTAAATACCACATACCACAATGAATTAGATATATAGATAATTGAAAGAAATTATGTTTCAAAACATTAATCCCTAACTAAAGAGTTAGTTAAACATGATTGTAATGAAAACCAAATACCAAGAAGAAAAGAAATTCAAAAACCCAAGGTTGTAGGAGATAAGGAAATTGGATTTCTCAATCTTCAATCCTTAAGCTTCAATCTTGATTTCCTTGAATTTAATCTCTCTTTAGGATATTTGTTTCTTGTTCTTCTCTTTCTCTTTCCTTCTTACTCTATTTATAGTGCAATCAGCCTCGATGTCCAATTAGGTTTGAAAGATTAGCCCTTGAATGAAATAAAATCAAACTAGGAATTCACTCCCGTCACACCTGCGACGTGTGTCGCACTCGTGACACTATTCCTCTACATTCGGTGTGCCCACACCACTTGGTGCACTCAAGACATCCTTTAGCTTTTGATTTGGAAGCCTTTCTTGACCATTCTGATTTCGCAGTAGCCTCCTTTCGATCCCCCATTTGACTTTGCTTCTTTTAGGCTCTTTCACTCTACAAAACCTTAGAAGACCTTTCTCAAATGTAAAACATAAACTATGAATAAAATCAAGTCAAAATGCATCCTAACACTTACAATTTTTAAGGAAAAATCACCTACACACATACATTCTATATGCACACATCAATATCTTGATCATAGTATAAATTCTATTTAACATTCAACTTAGTCCACTTAACACTTTACATATATATCAACTTAACAAGTAACCTTAAAGAGTCATGCTTATCTCTTTTGAACAAATCATACCATCCATCTCGTAGTCAATTTAAGATCATAAATTTACTATTAACACATTATAAGACCTATTTCACTTGTCACTTAATCATATACACATATTAATCATAACATAATAAACCCTTGAACCAATATATAATTATCCCTATGTAGGCCGAATCTCTCTAAACTTTGTCTAGAGTTATTCCTTCAACCAATATATAATTAGATCATTTATCATTTATGTATACATGTCAATAATCATTAAAACATACCATACAAAAATCATAGACATTGGGATCAAATTCCCAATGTAGGCCTAATGCACCCATCAAGGAAAAACATGAATTTTCTTACTTTTCGCACTTTCCGTTCAATATAGTAATATGCCATAACATGGTTTAAACCAATATTTTTCATGTAATCATAATAAAAATCATTTTAGAACACCAGTATATAGGAATTGGCACCTTCTTGAATTTTATACACATGAAAATTCCAACTTTTAAGTTTTAGGGTGAAAACCATGAATTTTTCTTATTTTCGATACATTCTAACCATTACAGTAATATACAGAAATATAATTTAAATCAATATTTTTGATCTAAATAGAACAAAAATCAATTTAGAATACATTCACATGCAAATTGGCAGCCCCCCTTGAAAAATTTCATGAAAATTCCAATTTTGGGTTTTAGGGTTCACTTTTGGAGGATTCGCGAAGAAAGGAGTTGTGTTTTCAGTAGAAAATCTGTTTCTCCTCCAAATAATTCACCTAGTCCAAATTATACAGAAATAAAACAGTAAATATACATCCCCTATTATATTTCTCATAGTTAGTTTCATAAAAATCAAATAATAGATTGAAAGGAAGGAAAAACTTACGAAAACAATCACAAAATCGCAAGGTTTGAAGGGACATTGTGAATTTCGGTTGAGAGAATATTTTTGAGAGAATTTTTCTATAAAAACTTTGAATAATAATAGAATGGTGGCTATATCCATAGGGCTGGCCGAATTTTGGCTTATATAATTAGGGTTTTGGCAAAATTACAAGTTTGCCATTAATAAGCTAGGTTATGAGTGTTTTAGTGTAGTGGGCTTTGGTGAGTTGGGCCTTTTAATTTTATTTATGGCTAATTATAGGTAATTAAAAATAAAATATTTTTCTTATTATTTTCATTGAAATCCCCCCCAAAATATTTTTTTAAAAATATTTTGAAAATACACATAAAAATTATTTTATGCTAAAGAATCGCTTTATGCCTGAAAATTCACTTTAAATGCAATAAATTATTTTATGCTTATGCACTTCATATAAATCACTTATTCCATAACAATAATTCATATTATGTATATTAGAACTTATCTAACATACTATATACTCATCAATCACATAACACATGAATTTTCATAAAAGCACGTATTTTGTCTTAATAGCTCTAAATTCAAGTAATTATTCATGAAAATTACTAGAGTGGGTGTGGGTTGTTTCACTCAACCTTATTTACTCAAGGTAATGAATTCTATATTGGTTGTCACTTACATCTATATATAACAAATTAGAACCATCACATACTATTGTGAGGCCTGACTCGAGCAACGATTCAATCCGTTAATTGGGATCAAAATGCTCATTTGAGCTAAGTCTCAGGATGGAATTCTCAAGTTAAGATAGATTGATTTTGAAAAAAATGTTAGAGTTATCACCTTAATTAGAGTTTTTATTTTGAAAAAATTTAAGGTAAAAACCCAATTCAATGACTCCAATTTATTTAACCCAAAGGAAAATTGCACTAATCCTCGATTACCAAAGAGGATTTGGGGACTAGGTTATTGGTTTGTTTAGAAAAATTAGTTGGGCTAGTTTTAATACAAAATGACATAAAATAAGTTTCATGAACAATTATCAAATGCATGAAACAGTTAACGTATACATGATCCATTTATCCATTCATTTAAGATAAAAGAGCAATAAATAAAATAAACATTAATTAGACTTTACATGAAAAATCCAAAAAAATAGGGAATACCTCCTCTAACCATTATGAGTTCTAAGGAAGTCACACATTTTTTAAACTAAATCCTAAGTCAATATAACAAAGAATAAAACACAAAACAAAGTCCTAGTCTATATGAAGAAAGTGAAAGGGGGAAGATTGTTGTTTATTTTAGTTGGATTTGATACATGAAACAAGCATGCCTACACATCCCTTTGAATAAGAATCAAAATTTGTGTAGTTTGCTTTTCTTTTGAAAAGGTTTATTTAGCCAAACCACTTTATCATATTTTGATTGATTGATTGATTGATTACCAAGTTAAGTTAATTAGTTCAAATTTTAATTAACTCTCTTTAATGAATTAATTAAAAAAAAATGGCAAGGTGCCTTAGAGGAAGAAGAGGGAATCCTAAGGAGGGAAACAATAAAATGAAATAAATAAATAAACAAATAAATAAAGAAAAGGAAAAGAGAAAAGGAAAGGAGACTTACCTTGAATGGGAAGCAACGACTAGCCTCGGATGGTAGAAGGTAGCTGTCACATCCCAATTTTGGAGATATGATGGTCCTAGGACATAGGGAGACATAAGGTCACCTACACCCATAGAACCCACTAATGCACATATAAACAATGCCTAGGATCATACCAAAACCTCATACATTAACTAAAATAAACCATTTATAAGAAAATCTTAAGTTGTGGAAGAATAGTTAAAATATACTTTAAATATAATCCACAATAAAAGAACATTTTAAAGACTCCAAATAAACTATCAAGTGAATAGTATTCCAAAAATAAAAATCTCAAACAAAGACTCCTAGAGCATTTAAAAAGTGACTCTTCATATCATAGCATGATAATAAACTTGGATAAGGAAATCCCCCAAGTGAAGTAGATTGCTTGAGCTATCACCTTAACTCCTCATAATGCTCACCTAGAACCACACAAGGAAAAAGGGATGAGATAAATGATCTCAATGAATAAACAATGTGGCTTATACAACATCATATATCCCTTTTACAAGGGTTCATAAAATATGGCTCATAGGTTGCAATTTAGCAAGGTTCGTAAAAATCACACTTATAACATATAACACACTGAGTGAAGGCTATTGCCATAATCACTCGAATACATAAAGGAGAGGTGGCATCAAACCAAATTCCAACTCCTATCATATAGAGAAGCATGAAGCTGATCAGGCCTCACGGTTGGAACTGCCCATTCTAATTGAGGTGGATACTATACCCCTATCTATCCGGTTAAGACTATGTGCACAGGTTCTGGTGATTACCCGCATCGACACGAGGATTTCTGCATAAAAGGGTTTATAGGTACCATAGCTAAAGTTAATGGTAATCAATAGCATTGAAGAAATGCAATCACATGTAGCATAATAACAATAGATGTTTAGCTTATCAAACAAAAGATAAATAATAGTGTAGTTCTAGAAAGAATATAAGTTAAGGCAATAATCACAAAAGTTCTTTATTATCAATGGAGAATCAAAAATGGTTTTGGACCAATTGTCTTTTAGTAACCCAAGCTTAACAAAAAAATCATATAGTTGTATTTGAAAATAGAAAAGAACTTGGGTTTCAAGAATTTCAAAGGTTCACATATCATGAAAGCTTGTACTTGTAACAATAACATAATGTTTACTCACCTTGTGGATCCTTAGCTCCTAATTGTTGTAGCCCTTAAACTTCTAATAATCCTTAAGTTCTAACATAACATTTTAATTCAATACTTAGCATTTGCTTAATCATCATGCTATCCTATCTCATAACTACCCCATGCACATATAATATTCACATGTATTTGGAGTTGCACTTAGAAGTGTACTCATCACTTACATATAACATGTTGACTTTCAAGTCTTGTATACTTAGCCTTTTTAGGCTCACATGAAATCACATTATGACTCATACTATGTCTTTTCTAAAGTCAAACACAATATATCATGATCTTAATATCAATTCCATTTAATATTCAATTTATTACACTTAACACTATACATATATATCAACTTAACAAGTAATCTTGAAGGGTAATGCTTATCTCTTTTGAACAAATCATACCATCCATCTCATAGTAAATTTAAGATCATTAATTCATTATCAACACATCATAAGACCTATTTCACTTGTCAGTTAATCATATACGCATATTAATCATAACATAGTAATGGGGTTAGTAAACCTTAGGTAGGCTAAATTATCTATAGGCTTGTCTAGAGTTAATCCTTCAACCAACATGCAATTAAATCATTTATCATTTATATATACATGCCAATAATCATTAACATATATCATACAAAAATTATAGACATTGGGATTAAATTCTCAATGTAGGCCGAATGCACCCATTAAAGAAAAACATGAATTTTCTTACTTTTCGCACTTTCTATTTATTACAGTAATATGCAAACACTTGATTTAAACCAATGCTTTTCATGTAATCTTAGCAAAAATCTTTTTGGAAAGCTTTAATATACCAATTGGCACCCATCTTAAAATATATGCATGAAAATTTTCTGACTTTAGGTTTTAGGGTGAAAACCACGAATTATTTTGCTTTCTGTACTTTCTGATCATTATAGTAATATACAAAAATATGATTTAAATCAATATTTTTCATCTAAACACAACAAAAAAAAATAGTTTAGGACACATTCAAACACAAATTGGTAGCCCCCTTTAATAATTTCATGAAAATTTCAGTTTTAAGTTTTAGGGTTCACCTTTGGAGGATTCATGAAGAAAAGGTGGTGTTTTCGGTGGAAAATTGGTTTCTTCTTCAAAATACCACCTAAGCTGAATTTAATCACAATAAAAATAGTAAATTGACAGCCTAAAATAGTTTTCTCATGATTAGTTTCATAGAAATCAAATAGTAAATTGAAAGGATAGAAAAACTTATGAAAATGGTCATGGAATCACAAGGTTTGAAAACACTTTGTGAATTTCGATTAAGAGAATATTTTTGAGAGATTTTTTCTATAGAAATTATGAAGAATAATAGAATGGTGGCTGTTAACAAGGGGCTGACCAAATTTTAGCTTTAAATATGTAGGTTTTGGCAAAATTACAAGTTTGCCATTAATGAGCAAGGTTAGGAGTATTTTGGTGTAGTGGGCTTTGGTAAGTTGGGCCTTTTAATTTTATTTATGGGCTGATTATAGGTAATTAAAAATGAAATATTTTTCTTATTATTTTCATTAAAATTTCCACTAAAATATTTATTTAAAAATATTTTAAAAATGCTCATAAAAATTATTTTATGCTTAAAAATCGCTTTGTGCATGAAAATTCACTTTATGTGAAATAAATCATTTTATGCTTATGCACTTGATATAAATCACTTATTTTACTATAATAATTCATATTATGTATATTAGAACTAATCTAATATGCCACATACTCATCAGTTGCATAAGACATGGATTTTTATAAAAGCACACATTTTGCCATAATAGCTCTAAATTTAAGTAATTGGTCATGAAAACTCCTAGGGTGGGGGTAGGTTGTTACAGTAGATTACCTCAGATGATAGATGGAGGCTTGCCTCAAATGGCGGTAAACTTTTGACTTGATGGTTTGGCTTAGAAATTTGTAACCCATCTCACTTTGCAAAACAGGGAGCAATAGTAAAGCAAAAATAAAAATAAAAGAAAACCTTAAACTTAAAAGCTCGTTCCTTAGCAGATCAAGCATGTGAAGATGGTTTGCTTGATACAAAAGCTAATTAAGCAAGCCAAGAGGTGAGGAGGTGTGGAAAACTAAGTTAGGGGGCTTATATTTATAGTAGAAAGGTTGGGGAAAAAGTTCATAATCTTCTGATGTGGGATTGTTGCAAAAAAGTGAAGAAAAATCAATTTGCACCTATTTTCTCCTATTCTTGCTCATTTCTCATCTATTTTTTGTAATTCTAGTTATGTGGAGTTTGTTATTCAATCTTAGATGATCTAAGGATGGTTTAGAGATAGGTTTTGGTTCCTAGGGCTCTATTTCCTAATTTTTCCATTTTGGCAATTTTGGCTTTTAGAGGTTTATTTATGGAGCCTAAGTGCCTTTAAGGCTCAAATGCAAATTAGAGGTGCAAAATTAAGGATTCATAGCTACCCCCTCATCAGGGTTGGCTTGACCGAAAGGCAATTCTGATGATAGTGAACCTAGAGATGACCAAAGCTTAGACATGTTTAGTTGAAAGGTATGATTGAATTTTAATGGTAAGGATAGGTGGAAAAAGAAATCAGAAGGATGTTTGAATACTTATTTCCAAACATTTATGGGTGGAGTTAATAGATGAATTTAATAGACATGTGAGAATAAACTACAGGGATGTCTAGCTAATCGTTTCCTAAACATTTATGATGGAGTTTTGAAAAGGTTCTAATAAATGGACAAAAAGGGAACCACAAGAAAGCTTATGTGATTGTTACTAGATATTTCTGAGTGAAATGATCTGAAGGCTATCCCAGGATGATTTGATTTTGAAAGGACAACCTCACCCTATGCTAAATTGATGATCATAAAGCTATCCTAGGATGGTCTAATTGCAAAAATGATACCAAATTTTGATTTAAGGTACATATCATAAGGTTATCCAAGGATGGATCTTATTCTAAAAGAATTACCTAATTTAGATTTAAGGTATATATGCTAAGGTTATCTGAGGATGGGTCTGATTATAAATAAGATACCTAATTTTGATTTAAGGTTTGTATCCTAAGGTTATTCTAGGATGGGTCTGATTGTAAAGAAGATACCTAATTTTAATTTAAGGTACGTATCTTAAGGTTATCCTATGATGAGTCTGATTCTAAAAGAAGATACCTAGTTCAGACTTAAGGTATGGATCCTAAGGCTATCCTAGGATGGATCTAATTAAAAAAGATTCCTAATTTAGATTTTAGGTATGGATCCTAAGGCTATCCTAGAATGGGTCTAATGTTGATGGTTCCAGTCTTGATTTAGGAACTCGAATTGATGATTTGTCATATTGATGGTCCATCATACTCTAAAGATTTGGTTTAATGATTCTTTTTTATTTGAATGGATGATTCATCTTGCTTCGAGCATTTGAATGGATTGATGATCTATTTTAATTTAGGAGCATTTAATGTAAAATGTGTATGATTATGCAATGATTAGATACCTTGAACCTATGAAGAGTTAGCTTAGTACAAAAGTGTTGATCTTTTAGGAGAAAGATGATCCTATTTTGAAAAGGTGAATATTTAAAAGGGAAGTGCCTCCACTTTAGAATGATAAAAGAAGGTGGTTTGGTCTTTTTTTTTTTTTTTTTTTTTATAGGCTAACTTTGGAGATGGTAGAGTCACACTTGATTTGGATTAAGTATGAGGCTGGTTAAAGTTAGGTCCAAGGCTATTAGACCAGCCTTAGAGGATATTATTTAATAAAGCTAGGTCAAGTTTGGAAGAGATCAAGCTAATCATTTTGGAAAGGCTTAGGTGCATTGGTCTTGGAAAATGTTTGGTTTAGGATCAAATTGGATAGCCAAATCAAGTTTAACCTTAGAGAAGATAGTAAGTAGGGTCATCGTAGAAGTAAGTGGGGTCATCTTAGAAGGCTAGATTAGTTTTAGCCTTAACTAAGATCATTTTGGAAGGCTCGATCATGTCTTTGCCTTAAAATCAATTTAAAAGCTCAGTCTATATAAGATGCATGATTGGAAGGCTCAATCAAGTTCTACTATAGAGGGGATCAAATTGGCTTGGTCTTGTCTTAGCTTTTGGAGAGTTCATTTGAAAAGTCAGGTTTAGGCTAGGGTAGATTTTGCCTTAGGAGTTGGCTAAGATGTTAGACTTTATAAGAGGTCAAACCATAAGGCTAATTTTGGTTTAGTGGAAAGGTCAAGCTAAAAAACTAGTTTGGGTAGGCTTAGCTTAGATTTTGGACTTGGAGGGGATCATGGGCTTTATGGTGAAGGCTTTTGGGAGTGGGCTTCATGGTGAAGCCTTTTTGGTTTGGGCTTTATAGTGAAGGTTTTTGGGCTTGGGCTTCATGGTGAAGGCTTTTTGGCTTGAACTTTTTGATGAAGGCTTACGGGTTTAGGCTTCATAATGAAGGCTTCTAGGTCCAGGCTTCATGATGAAGGCTTCTAGGTTCAGGCTTCATAATGAAGGCTTCTTGGCTTAGGCTTCATAATAAAGGGTTCTAGGTTTAAGTTTATTGATGAAGGCTATTTAGTTTAAGCTTTATGGTAAAGGCTTATTTGTTTAGGCTTTATAGTGAAGGCTTATAAGTTGGGGCTTCATGATGAATGCTTCTCGATTTAAGCTTCATGGTGAAGGCTTTTCGGCTTTGAAGTAATTTGTTAGCTTGGGGTTTTCTTCAAAGGTGGTTTGGACCTTCTTTAAAGATGGTTGGCTTTAGCTTAAGTATAGTGATAAATATTTTTGTCATAAAAAGACCGTAAGCTCATAGATATGGGTTTGCCCTTTGACATGGTTGCATCAATCTAAGAGGATTAAGTTGAGAATGGCTCTCAGGCCTTAAAAGACATTAAACTTAGGGATCATATTGTTTGCCTAGGAGGCTTGACCTTTCAAGGATAATGAGATGTTTTCCAAAGAGGCATAAGATAGGCTTCGACTA
The DNA here is from genome assembly GCA_947687605.1 of Reutealis trisperma. Taxonomy (NCBI): domain Eukaryota; kingdom Viridiplantae; phylum Streptophyta; class Magnoliopsida; order Malpighiales; family Euphorbiaceae; genus Reutealis; species Reutealis trisperma. The sequence goes on from CANTUT010000926.1 coordinate 121,689, forward strand.
GTTTGAGCCCTTTTTAGTCAACTTAAGAATGATAAGCCTTGGGGGATATGCCTCGACTTTGGTTTTGTATAAGAAATTGACTTTGATGATGATGAATCCTTAGAGACTTGGAATTTTTGGTTCTTCCAATGATTTGCCAAAGAAAGGGTGGTATAAGGATTGATCTTTAAAAGATGGTGTGATTTTATAATGACGCTTGGGATGGAACAATATGATTCCATAAAGCTTAGGAATAGTTTGAAGGTAGGTTGGAACTTCTAAAAAGGGATCAGGGAGATTGTATGGTTTTGCTATTTGTAGCATAATTCATAGAAAAGAGCAAGTCAAGCTTTCTTGCTTTTGAGATTGGCTTGAATGTAAACGACATACTAGCAAACGGAAAGTGCCTAAAAAATGGCTAAAGAAATAGTAAGTGATAACAGTATGTGCCCTAGGACCTATCTAATAGTTATGTAATAGTAGATATTAATTCCCAATGGCATAAAAAATATAATCATAATATGAAAAAGGGCTTTATATTATTGAATGTAGTCCTTAAGTATTTGTAAGAGGATCTATTCTCAAGTGTTGAGAATATGGGAGATAGATCGCTCTTGTACAAATATTTTAAATATATTCAAGGTTATAGGATTAATGATTGGGAATCATTAATTTCGGAAGACCATCACCTCTATTTGTTTTCTATAATCAGTATGTGATATGAACAATGATAGAGGTAGTGAGTCATCCTACTTGACATGTAATGTCGAAACAAACATGTAAATATTCATAGGATGAATAGTTGAACTGTGACATTAGATGATAATAATATGGGTTTTACTACTAGTCAATTATTTATCATCTAGGTCATAATAGTGCATATAATCTTTTGACTTGAGGGATACTATATCTCATACATAGATAGTTAGGATTTATTAATGTTTACATAGATGTACTATTCATTTACAGATATATGGCATGTGATAGTTCTAATTTGTTATGTATAGATGTAAGTGATTGCTAAGATAGAATTCATTACCTCGAGTAAACAAGGTTAAGATCCTTTGCTATCTGGTTATGCTTAATAATTAAAGCTCCTGACCAGGATAGACAAATTCACTAGAAAGAGTTTCTAGAAGGAATCTAATCTCATAAAAAATTAAATTGAATAAAGACATAGAATCAAGGCACATTAGGGTTTGACATATACCATTATTGTAGCCAAGATTAGGATCTTTAATGAAGAGATTCTAGTGCGTGATAATTTATGATTGATGGTCCATGTAATGTTTGAAGTTATCAACTATAAATATTCATTTCTAATTAGGTAGTCATGATATGGAATGCTAGCCATCACTTAAGACTTATGGGACTAAATGTTAAGTGGGGATTTCACATTAGTAGAGAAAAATATTTTCTCATTCCCATTGCTAATTAGACATGAACTTAAAAAGTCACACACCCAATAGTGATCACCTTTCAAGTGTAAAAGTTTTAACATAATAATTAATTAAAGTTTTTAATTAATTGATTAGTGGTAAAATGATTAAACATGTGATTAAATTTACAAGGACCCTAGCATGTCCCGATATTTAATCTAAAAAGGTTTCTATTCAATTACATCTTAATTTGTATACGATGCAAATGAGAAAGATTAAATTGAAAAATTGATTTGGACTAAATTAAAGACTTAATTTTAAACTTAGTGAAAACCCTTAACATATGAGATGTGGCCTAAGTCCATATGTGATATGGAAAGGAGTCAATTTAAGGGTTAGAGAAAATTCACTATTCATAAGCCCACGTGATGGGTTTAAGGGTTAGAGAATTATCTACTAAGGTTAAAATTGTAATTACATCTTTTAGCTAATGGAAATGTCCGTTTTTCCCCTAAAGGATAAAATGGTCATTTTACCATTTGAAGAAGAAAAGTCAAATTTTCCTCCTTCATCAAATGATGAGCTAAAAGGTTGCTATGGTCTTTGTGAAGACTTAAAGGTTATGTCTTGGAAATTATATAAAAGTGTGAGGCCTCACCCGAGCACCGGTCCGATCCACTGAGGAATCGAAATGCTCTTCGGGAGAAACTCCACGATTGGAACTCGCTGTGAGTTCAAAAAATTGATTTTTGAAATTTGAAATGTTTGATTTATCCCAATGGAAAATTCACCAATCTGCGAGTGACCGAAGAGGGCTCAAGGATAAGGTTTTGGTAATTACACAATTGAGAAAATATGATTTTCTTTAGTTTGGCTAAAAAGTGCAAAATAACTCTTAAAAATGAATTTTTGTGTATGCATAAGCAGGAATATAATGATGCATGAAATAGATATAATGATAAGATGAAATTATAATTATAAATAAATAAGCAAAATAAATCCTATTTAATTATTACAAAGCAAAAACGATTAAAATAAAGAGGATCTTTCCTCTAGCCCTTATGGGTACTAGAAAAAGCACACATTCCTCAACTAAGTTAATACAAAAATAGAAAATAAAGGATTAATATAAATAAATCAAAGTAAAAGGGAAAAAATGTTAATAAAAAGATTTTGGAGTTGATGCCTTTCAGAATGGCAGCCTACATATCCTATTGAATAGGAATCAAACCCCACGCAGTTCTTCCTTCTTACGAAGGAGGGATTTTGGAAAAGAGTGTTGGTTTGTTTATTAATTTAATTCTGATTCTTAAATTAATAAATTTTAGATCTTTTTTGTTTTAGACCTAAAGAGAATTCTAGATCTGAGTTTAGAATTTTGAAAATGGACAAAAGGAATTATACCTTTGCTTTTCTTGATTTTCGGATGAATAGGATGAGCTTAACTCCGGATCTAAGCTCCACTTTGGATTTAGGACCTTGATGTTGAACCTTAACAGCAAAAGGTTAGCAAAATAGCGTGATGAAATGTATCAAAGAGAATTTTGTCCTTGGAATCCTCTCAAATGAGCTGGAAGGAGGCTCTATTTATAGAGCTGGTAAGGGGGGTGCCAAAGGTACGGACGGTGGTATCGGCACATCGCCGGTGGCACGGGCGGCACCAGCAATGTGCCGGGCATCCGGGCGGCATGAATTTTGTGCCGCCTGGTTGCCGGCACAAATTCCATGTCCCCCAAGGCTGCACAAAAGGTGTGCCGCCCTGACTGCGACACAGCAGACGTGCTGCCCAGACATCGGCACATTAGGCATACCGCCCAGGGCAGTGACGCGCCTCTTATGCGCTAGCCGGCTGGTTCGACTTATTTCCTCCTTTTTCATCTATTTTGGGTCTGTTTCAATTTCAATTCAAGCTAAGTTTGATCTTGTGGGTTTGTAACTGAAAGACAATCGACTATAGAAGGAAAGATTCAGGAAATTTATTTTTCGATGGGGTGCTGCCCCGCACCCCACAAGAGGCGCTGCCCCCTTGACCCCTGCCCGCTAACTGGCTAACAGGACCATCATATGCGTACCACCCTATTCTTAGTAGGTGTCAAGCTGCAGCTGGATCAGGAAGTGCAAATTTGAGGGTTCACAAAAAGCTATAAGTTTCTATGTTGTAAGTAGGGTGAACTTCATTTTTAAGTTGAAGCAATTTTAAAGAGAAAGAAGTTGAGAGAAAAAGAAAAGAAGAAATAGTTTCTTCAAGTTTTCTTTTAATCTTCAATTTTATTCCTATTTTTTTGTGAAAGAACAAAATTGCTTGCAATTGAAAATGAGTTTAGTCCAAAAATAAAACGTTAACTTCCTAAAGGTTTTAAAGGGAAAATCTTGAATCAATTTGGATAACCAAGAGGGAGATTCAAGAACACCAAAGAAACCAAATGGAAACTTAAAGGTGAGCTTAGTATGGATGATCTAGAGGCTTCACCCTTAAGAAGCTTTTTGATAAAGAAAGAAGGAACCTTTAAGAGATAATATGATTACTCTTCCTTCTTCTTTCTATGCATATGTGTTTTACACACAAATTAATTGATTGCTTGAATGGATGTTTGGACCAAAATGAGTGAAGTGAAATTTTAAAATGTTTGAAAATTTCACCCCACCACATTACTTCCGCTGCGTTTGGCTCCACCATTCCTTCAATTGGTATTAGAGCCACTTAATTTCTATGTAAAACCTTGGTATATGTTGTTTTGGAGTTTTTGATTTGGTTGAAAAGAAGTTGTTGGACAAATGATGTCACACCCACGAATGAGTGGATCAGAACAAAAGTTGTTCATGTTAGTTTAGAAAATTGTGACTACAATTCAAATTTTGCACCAGCAAAATCCGTATCACAGCTACGAAGGTGGTCGAGATTTTCACTGTGTCTATACGAAACTTTAATTTTTCCAAAATTGATTTGGATTTATTTTTCAATCAAATAAATTTCTATGACTTAAAATATGATTTTAAACTATAGAAACAAAAAATATGATTTTAAACTATAGAAACAATGAATATATGATATTCAAAATGATTTTTTGGAAGTGTTCCAAAATTTGGAAATGTTCCAATGATGAACAACATATCTATAAATGCAATTGTTGTATATATATGTTTTGTTATTGTTTGAGAGGCATGAATGGTTGATCATGGATTTGGAAACCACAATGTATGATTTTTTTATGTGGACATTTAATAATTAATTTTATTATTTGATGGGATACAATTAAATGTTTAATTACCCATTTAGGTTCTAAATTAATTTCATTGGGCCTCTAAGCTCTTTTGTTTTTGTAATCTCACCTTGGAATGCCAAGGTTACTAATGTACATATAGAGATATGGAGATGTAAGAACAAGAAGAAAAGGTTCAACCCATGAAGATGCCTAGTGGAAGCACAAAGATACAAGTGTTGTAATTTGTTTAACCTAAATCCCATATCCATTCCTTGTGGCTAGAAAGTGGATCTATAGAATCCATGATCATACCTACGTGTATATTGTCCATTTTATGAAATATATATGTGATATTGTGAGGCCTCACCCGAGCACCAGTCCGATCTGCTAAGTGGGAATCGAAAATGCTCATATGGGTTTTGAAATCATGATGGAATCTAGGGGTTCAGATTGGGTTATTTTTGAAAAGAGTCACCACCTTAATTTTATTTTATTTGGGAGAAGATTAAGGAAAAAACCCAATTTCACTCCAATTAATATCCCAAAGGAAAAGATCACTAGCCTCAAAAACCAAAGAGGATTCGAGGACTAGGTTTTTGGTTTATTTAGAAAAATGATTAGTTTGGTAAATTTAATACTAGATGACTTAAAATAAATTTCATGAAAAAAATTTACATAATGCATAAACAATTACATAATGCATGAATAAACAATTAAATAAACATCCATTCAAAGCAATAAAGCAATAAAGTAGATGAATTAACTTTTACAATTCAAAACCAAAATAGGGGGTACTTCCTCAAGCCCTTATGGGTTCTAGGGAAGTCACGCATTCCCTAAAATAATTATAAAGCAATTATTAAAGAAAAATACTACAAAAGAAAGATAAAATCAATATAATAAAGAAAAAAAACTAAAAGCAAATATCACAAAGAAAAGAACTAGTTGATAAAATAACATACAAGAAAATGATTACATCTTATTTAAATTAGATTTGATGCTTTGAACAAGTAAGCCTACGTATCCCTTTGAATGGGAATCAAAATCCACATAGTTCACCCTTTTTGCAAAGGGGTTAGTTTAACCTAGCCATTTTATCATGCTTCAATTCATTGATTGAAAGGTGGGTTGATTGATTAAATCATATTGATTGATTACCAAGTTGTTAATTAGGTCAAATTTTAATTAACAAGTCGATGCAACAATTTAAATCATTAACCTAGTTGACTAAATCAGATTCTAATCAGCATGCCTCAAAATAATGAAAGAAAGCGATAAAACATGCTAAGCAAAGAAATAATAAATGAAAAGAACAAACTAAATAATCCTAAGAAAATAACAAGACAAACAAAACAAACAGAACGATTTAAAGCAAAAGAAAAACTAAGCAAAAAATAAGAAAACAAGAAAATAATTACCTTACGAGAATGAGACTTGGGGACATAGGGCGAATGAAGTGGATGACCGGATCGCAATTCCACCTTTTCGGCTTAGCAGAATGACAACCTTAGAACAAGAACTTGGACGGTGTTATTGGGACCTCCTCAAACTAATTTGAGGAGAGCTACCTCGAAAACGACCACACTAACACAATAAAACAAAATAAAATAAAATTTTAAACTAAAAGTTTGTTTCTTTCACACCAAACTTTAAAGAATGTTGATTGCTTTGAAATCAATTAGTTTGATTAAGCAATTCTGAGTGTGGAAATGAGGTAGGAAGGTAGTGCTTTTATAGGGAAAGGATTGGGAGCAGAAATGGCAAGTTTCAGATGTGGGATTCACTTTCCCAACGCTCAGAACTGCACATGAGTCTCAAAAATCACACAGGACATCTCAGAAACCACACAAAAAGTAGATTGGCTTATAATAATCACACAGGAACCATGTAGTTCCATACAGACTCTGTGCAATTTTGCATGGATCTGTGCGATACCGCATAAAGGCTGTGTGATCATCAGTCGCCCTGTGCGATCCTTATGGCCCACACACCGCTTTTTACTTCGTTCCACCCCATTTCAAATCCGTTTTAAGCCAGGTTTGATTCTATAGGTTCATAATTGAGTGCCGGTTGTCTGGAGGTGCAAATATGAGGGTTCACAATTGCTCCCTCATCAAAATTGGCCTATTATGAAGGCAATTCTGATGATAGTGAACCAAGGGAGAAAAAGGTGCCATGTCAGTTTCTGGGCTTTTGTGCTCTTTCCAAATCCTTTTAGAGGAAACCCCATAGGATAAATGAAGTTTTGTTAATGGCTATTGGTCCAGTCTTAACATTTAGATGCAGGAATGATCTTGGTGAAATTCAATTAAGGCTATCTGTTCAGCCCTAATGTTGAAGGTAAAGTTGATTTAAGTAACTCTCAATCAAGGCTATTTGTTCAGCCTTAATGTTGGATGTAAGAATGATCTAGTGAAATCTCAATTAAGACTATCTGTTCAGCCTTAATGTCAGTGAATTTAAATCAAGGCTATCTGTCTAGCCTTAATATCATAGAAGAGTTAATTTGATGAAATATGGTAGAAGTAGGGGTCTCGGTCTATTTTGGACGATCTAGCTTATGCTCGGTCAGTTTTGAGACATTTTTGGTTTGATTTGAATGATTTTCTATTTTTAAGAAATTTTTGATTTTTTGCTATTTTTGTCATAATAGAAGCATCCTAAGTCTGATTTAGGAAAATGGGGTATCTCAAAAAAGAGAAAAACATTGCGAATGCACTGGAACTGACGGTGTTGAATTCTGACTTGAGATGAGCTCAAAATTGCATCCCGAGTGATCTGGCAGTGGGAGTTTACTATGCAAGTGGACCCCCTATATAAAGAGGTAACTACTTCTCACTTTCTCACTTTTTCTCATTTTTTACATTTTCACTCTCTCTTTAACTTTCTTTTCTCTCAATTCACTCTAACTTCTCTCTAACATTTCTTTTCTCTCTTATTCTCTTCTTTTTTTTTTCTTTTCTATATGGCTTCCCCATCTAGCAGTCGCCATACTCGGAGCTACCAAGCCCCCCAGGAGAACACCCTGCCTGATGATCTACTCCAGGAGTTAGAGCATCATGTGTCTCAGACTCGCACCATGGAGGTATTTATATTCCTCTCTCTCTCTCTTTTTTTTTTTTTTAGCAATAGTTTGTACAAACAAGAAAATACATATATGTAATTAGATAGCATAATGAAACTTAAATGCTGATAGTATGATTTTTTTTTTTTTTACAAAATAAGGATGTGAGCTTTAGGTCTAGAAGGGGACGATCAAACCTGTTAGATGTAAATACTTTTCTGGAAACACATCCCCAAGTTAGGGATTTGATTGAGCCGTCAGGCCTACTTGGCTTCCTTTCATTAGATTACTCTCATGAGGGTAATCTTCCATTACTGCGAGCTCTGGCGGAGAGATGGTAGGGTACCACTGACACTTTCCATTTTTCTTGTGGGGAGATGACGATGACTCCCCCAGACCTAACGATGCTGACAAGGCTGCATTTTCATCGGCGGCCTTTGGAGTTCTATACAAAGTGGCACATGCTACCTGAGGGGGTATTAGAGGCACTACTAGGTGTGGTCCCATTACAAGGCCACGCTCATCTTTCCCAGGTCTGGCTTCGGGATCATATCGACTCCATCATTTATGCTAGAGTTCGAGCCACTAATGAGCAGGCTGCTCGTCTCGCTATGCTGATGATACTCAGCTACTCATTTGTTCACACGAGGAGGGATACTATTGACCTGAATATCCTTCACTCATTAAAGGATCTGACCATCATTGGTGAGTTTGATTGGGGAGGATCAGTGCTTTGTGCTACGTATAGGGAGATGTCAGATCTCTATCGAGGGATCTTCACTAGTCTGGGTGGGAGTTCTATTATTTAGGAGGTATGCTTTGATATCTTTGTTCTATCACACATTTGCCCCCTGTTTGATTGCCTGATTAACCATTATCTGATTTGCAGTATTGGGCTTATGAGTACTTCCCCTTTTTATCTCCTCCTCTGAGAGATATGACTGCAGGCCACATTCCATATGGTCATGTTTAGAGATCAGAGAACAGAGGTAGACATGAACAATTGAGCTTTCATGGGATCAGAGCTTACTTTTCTCAGCTCAATGCATCTCAGGTATGGATCATTTTGGATTTGTTATATCTTTCACTACTTTTCATGATTCACATCTTATGTCCTTGCAGGTCCGATGGAGGACTTTTGTGTTAAGGATGATGCTTTTGCCAGAAAGGATGGAGTCGAGCCTAGCTTTATCTTCTGTTCATCTTCTGTTGCATTTTCGCTCTGACCAGATGTTCTATCTTAGAGAGAGGGTCCACGCACAGATCATTAGAGAAAGGATTGTTCATGTTGATCCTCTTATCGAGATGCGATATGGACTTCGCATTCGAGACCAGGATGAACTGGCTGCAGGACTTTCGATAGAACCTTTACTAGATCCTGAGGCTAACTATGATGCTTTCTACCACAGCAGACTAATGCTAGGGGTACCTTTCTATGATAGACCTGCTCGACCTATACCAGTAATTAGTTTTACTCATGCACCATGAGAGCGAAGGGGTGCTAGTATAGGTGCAGGTCCGAGTACTAATGCAGGACCTAGTAGAGCTTTTCCTCAGTATCTCTAGGCCGCTGAGGATCTAGATTACTTCACTCGAGATTTGGGATAGTCAGATATGATATTCCTGATACTCTGCCATCAGGATACCCACCATTCCTTGATGACATCGCTGAGGTCTGTAAAATGCATTTGTATGCCTAAATGGTTGTATATCTTTGTTTCTGACTCCTTTATACTTTCTATAGGTTCCAATGGACTAGGCCCGACATAACTATGAGATGGTTGGATGGCTCAGATCAGCATTATCCTCAGCCTTTTCTTTTGGGGGATTATCTAATGGTGACAATAGGTCTCCACCATAGATGAGGAGGCAGAGGTGTAGTAGAGATTAGCCTTATGTCTAGACCTATTTTCTTGTTATGCACTTATGAATTATATATGCAGATGTCGTGCATGCATGTATGGATGTATGCATGCAATAACATAACATCTTTTGACATTTTATGAGATGATTATGCTATGAGATGATATGCATGGTAAGGGTTTTATGTATGCATATGGATGCAAAAATGCATGATAGGGCCCTTTCCAATCATTTTACTCTTTTTCTGACTCTTTTTTGCAATTTTCTCTCTTTTCTGACTAATGAATTGCATGATGAACTGCATCGGGGGCTCAAAAAGGAGGTTCAGGTTGGTGCAAAACTACAAGGAGCTATGTGGAACCATATAAAATCTTTGCGGAACCACACAGAGATGTGCGGCACCGTACATAGGCTATGCGATTCCGCATAGGCCCTATGCGATCACCACATATGGCTTCTGCAGTTTTGCAATCATCTTCTGCAGTTTAAATAGCGAAATTCTATCTTTTAGTGATTTTTCTTCTATAAATAGGTCCCTTTGGTGCCTAAAACTTCATATTAACTTTTCTTTGACCCTTGGTAAGCTTTTCTCTTAATTTTTTTCTTTCTTTTTTAGGCCTTCTCTCTTTCTTTTTCCACTTCTCTTTCTTCCCCATGGAGCCCTACTTTAGTCACTCTATGCATTTATGGACTAAGAACCTTGAACAAGTGGAGCGAATCAATCTAGGAAGGTTTGGGATCAATGCTATGCCAACCCTAAGGGGTGTGAGGATTGATTGGGATTTCTTAAGGGCTTGTTTAAAATTTTGGGATCTTGATGTTCATGTGTTTAGGTTTGGGGCAATTATGGAAGAGATGTGCCCTACTTTTGAGGAGTTTAGTGTACTCCTAGGGTCTGATCCCGAAGCAAATATGGCTGCTCCAATTGAAAGGGTTGGTTATTTTAACTCTTTCCAAAAACTTCTTGGACTAGATGTGGCAACTGCTAGCCTTATGGTTATGGGGGATTGGGTTGATCTTATTGCTATGATCACCAAGTTCATTGACCCCAAAGATTTTAAGGATGAAATCTGGCAAGATCATCATATGCGAGCCCTATCTTTCTTCTTGGTTTCAGGCTTTCTGTTTATAGGTCCTGTGGCTTGGGGAGATAATAGGATAACAAAGTTGGTGAGACAAATGGAAGATGGATGCTCAATTGCTGCAATTGTCCTGGCTAAGACCATTCTTAGTTTGGATTGAGCATATAGGAGTGATGGGCCTTGGTCCATGAGCCCAATTATTCTGCAGGTATGTTTTCTAAACTTTCCTTCTTGTATCCTTCTTTCCTTTTACTCCTTTTCACATAACTATATCCTAAAGTAGCTATGGCTCATGGATCATTTGAAGGTGGTTGCTCCTCCTACTCGAAGGGATTATTCAACCTCTTGGTATAGGTCAAGAAAGATAGTTCTCAAATTTAGCTCGAAGAGGGAGTAGATCTCATGGTTACTTGAGTTGGATTCACAGGAGCTGTTATGGTTCTACCCTTGGAGTGGATCTCATGGTTACTTGAGTTGGATTCACAGGAGCTGTTATGGTTCTACCCTTGGTACAAGATCAAGAAATTCATGATCATGAGTTTTGCCTATCGGATGGTCTACCTTCTAAGCTGCATCTGGTAACCTTCTATCAAAGGACACGGGTTTTAAGACGAATGGGTCATGCACAAGGAGTGCCCTCTAACAGTGCTCTGTTCCAATCTACTTTGATTACACCCACTATGGCTAGGGCTGTTATGAATGCCTGGATGAGAGGATTTCATACTATTCTCCCATCTCACAGGTTTGACAGGCTAGAGGAGTATAATATATGGTGGATTACTATGTTTTGGCCTTAAAGAAGAAGAGAAGGGTGGCCTTGCTTCATGAAATTGAGGATGAGGAGGTTACAGAAGAGACTACTCTTGAGATGGATGATCCAAAAGGGAAGAACAAAGTGGCTTAGACTTTTAGGACTTTAGGACTTAGGGCTTTAGATATGGCCATGGACAGCAGATTTGTCATTTTTGGATCTTGCGTTTACATTGATGTCATTTTTTAAGATGAATTTTGAATAATACATCATTTATTTACTCTTATTTTTGCCTAAACCACCCTTTCGGGTTTTTAACTTAGCAAGCTCCCTTTTTTTTTTTTTTTTTTTTTTTACAAGCAAAGAACCAAATGATGGAAGCACAAAAAATGGTAATTTTTATTAAAAATTGGACTGAACCCACGATGGGCTACCTACGTATCTCCTTACATCTTTTCAACCTAGACTACTTAAAAAATATTTTGGAGAATTAGGTCCATGTTGTTCTAATTACATGATGCATGAAAAACAAAAACTGACATTCACACAAAATAACGCTTAAGTTGATCCAAGTTGCATTGACCGGTGAACTCCACCCTATCTAGATCCATGACAATAGCAGCTCCACTTAACAGGATCTTTTTTAGTATTTAAGGCCCAGGCCAATTTGGTCTAAATTTTCCCCTGGGATCATGCACAGGAGCTCTGATTTCTTTCAAAACCAAATTTCCTTCTTCCAAGCCTCTGCCCTTGGCTTTTTTGTTAAAGTGCCTTGATATCTTCTGCTGATAACCTTGAATCCGATATAAGGCATCCATCCTCTTCTCATCAATGGTGTTAAGTTGATCATGCTAACCTTTTACCCATTCTGTTTCTTCTAATTAACTTTCTCTCATGATTCTAGTTGATCTGATTTAAACCTCAATTGGCAAAACAGCTTCCATACCATATACTAATGAGTAAGGGGTTGCACCTATTGGGGTATGAACGAAAATGCAATACCCCCATAAAGCAAATGGCAACTATTGATGCCAATTCTTGTGATTGTTGGTCATCTTTTGTAAGAAGGTTTTTAGTGTCTTGTTGGCTACTTCAACTGTGCCATTGGTTTGAGGCCGGTAAGGAGAGGATCTATGATGTTGGATCTTTTCTTTCTTCAATAATTAGACCACTTCTTTCTAAAAATGTGACCCATTATCCATGATGATTTCAAAAGGAACTCCAAACCGACAAAGGATGTTAGTTCGAATAAATTGTGCCACTCTTTTGGAATCCAACACTTGGTAAGGAGCAGCCTCAACCCATTTTGAGAAATAATCAATTGCGACTAAGATGTATTCATGTCCGGTGGAAGATTTAGGGCTTATTTTCCTGATAACATCAATACCACAAGTTGCAAAAGGCCAAGAAGTTGTGATTGGGTTGAGTGGAATAGGAGGTTACTTTTGGAGTTTTGTATAAATCTGACATTTATGGCATCTTTACACAAATTTGGCGCAGTCTTGATTATAGTCAACCAAAACTACCCCAAATTCATTATCTTTTAAGCTAATGCAATCCCATTCATGTGAGGACCTTCTTCACTACCATGGACCCATTCCATGATCTTCTAAGCTTCATCCTTAGTTACACACCTCAAGTGTATGTTGTCCCATGCTCTTTTGTACAAGATATCCCCATTTAGGATGAAATTACTTGCCAATTGCCTCAAAGTTCTTCTTTCTAATTTGCTTACTCCTTCCATATATTCGTCATTTTGCAGGTAGTTGAAGATATCCCAAAACTAGGGTTTCTAATCAGCCAGATGAATGTGCATACACATGGTGTGATAATCGGGTTCCCTTTTCACCTCAATCACCACAGGTCTGATTATCTCTCCATCACTCATATCTAGCATTGATGCAAGAGTGGCTAAAGTATCTGCAAACTGATTTTTAGCCTTAGGCAGATAATGGAATGATAACTCATGAAAGTTCTCCGTAAGATCCTCAAGGCGCTTATGATAAGGAACCAAACGCTCCTCTCTTATCTTCCATTTTCCCAAAGCTTGTGACACAATCAAATTGGAATCCCCATAAACCTCCAAATAGTCAACTCTAAGGTTTAAAGCAACTTCTAACCCAGCAATGCAGGCTTCGTATTCAGCTTCATTATTTGTTACTTCAAAAGCTAACTTCATAGCCATGGGCAGACTTTCTCCCTTAGGGGTAACCATGATAATCCCAACACCATAACCCTTGTTATTTGCTGCACCATCAAAGAAAAGCTTCCAAACTCCAGGTTTTAGTTCCATGATATCCTCATCAAGGAATTTCGGTTCAGACCATTTGCTGTCTATAGGAACTGCAGCTAATTGATCAGCTATTACACTTCCCTTTATAACCTTCCTTTGGACATACTTCAAATCATACACTACTAGAACGGCCATCCATCTCGCCATCTTACTATTAAGAACTGGCCTCTCCATAAGGAATTTCAAGGGGCTCTTATCAACAAGTACATGAGTGGTGTAGGAGCTAAGGTAATGTTGGAGTTTATGGCACACCCATACCAAAGTAAGGCATAGCTTTTCAATTTGATTGTAATTAAGCTCATGGGCTAGGAGTCGCTTGCTTAGGTAGTAGATGGCATTTTCTTTATGTGAATCTGGGGGCATTTTGAGCAAGCATTACCCCCATAGCCTCTTGAGTGATAGAGAGGTATAGGAGCAATGGCTTGCCTAGTCTGGGTGGCTACAAGATAGGGGGGTTCATGAGGTATTCTTTGATTACTTCAAAGGCTTTTTGGCAGTCTTCATTCCATTGCTTAGAGGCTCCTTTCTTCATAAATTGAATATAGGCCCATATACAATAGCCAATTGAGAGATGAATCGACTAATGTATTAGAGTTGTCCCAAGAAACCTCTGATCTCCTTCTCCGTCTTAGGAGGTGGCATTTCTAAAATTACTTTTGATTGGGCTAGATCAACCTCAATGCCTTTTTTACTAACCATGTACCCATGGAAAACCCCTGATGATGCGCCAAAGAGGCATTTTGCTAGGTTAATCTTCAGGTTATACTGGCAAAGTCTAAGGAAGAATCGCCTTAATGCTTCTAAGTGTCCTTCAGGTGTCTCATATTTTATCACTATGTCATCCATATACATTTCAACATCATTGTGGATCATGTCATGAAAGATAATGGTAGCCATCTTTTGATAAGTTGCTCCGGCATTCTTCAACCCAAACGGCATTACCTTATAACAATAAGTTCCCCATTCAGTCACAAAAGCAGTCTTCTCTTTGTTCGACAAATGAACCTGGATTTAGTTATAACCAGCATACAAATTAGTCAAGGAGACTATTTCAGATCCTGCCATATAGTCAACTAATAGGTCAATATGAGGTAGTAGGAAATCATCCATAAGGCAAGCTTTGTTCAGATCTCAGTAATCAATACACATTTGCACTTTACCATCTTTCTTTGGAACTGGGACAATATTGGCTAACCATGAAGGGTATGTGATTGGCTCTATGAATCCATTGTCCAGTTGCTTGGTGATCTCTTCTTTAATGGGCAAGGACCATTCTATCTTCAGCCTTCCCAACTTCTGCTTGACAGGCTTCACATGGTCATAGGTGGGAATCTTATGCACTGCTATACTTGGGTCTATGCCAATCATGTCTTTAGGGGTCCATGCAAAGCAATCAACAAACTCTTGGACCAACTTGACAAAGCCATCCCTGTTATAACATGCAGATGCAATGAATGTAGTTTTGGGATTCTCATTAGTGCCAGTATTGATTGGTTCTTTGCTTGCATCATTTTTTATTTCATTTATCTCTTTTTTGGATGTATTATTCAAATGGGATAAAGCATTCAGTGAAATAGAAGACACAGGATCATAAGAAGAAAATTCAAATTTCTTATTGCGAATGAAAGAACCATTGTCCATGGTTACATCAAAATTGAAGGAATGATTATTTACAGACTCAAAAGAAGAAAATGAAGAAAAAGACTCAAGAGAATCTAGGTCAGACTGGGACTTTGATGAAGATTTTGATGGGAATGCTTACTGGTCACCTCCACCCTCATAGTAGCAGTTGTCAAGTTTGGTTTGGGTTGGTTAGATCAAATAAGTGGGATTTATCTCTTCTTCTCCTCCAATCATAAGGACCTACTCAAAGAGAGTGGCCTCCATATTTACCTCCCAATCTTGTTCCAAAATGAAAACCAATTCACAATCCTCTATGCTCAACATGACATCAAAGAATATTTCAAATCCCGGTATTGGTTTCTTAGAAATAGGACAGACCTACGATTCAGGAAAACTATAATATGGAAAATCTTCACCTTCTTTCAGAAAGTAGCCATTTAGAGTTTTAAAATAGGGGCGCATGGGCCAATCATAGGACTCACCTCTCTTTAGGGCTTTCTCCCTCTCCTTGGCCCTTCTTTCCATTTCAGCTAGATCTTCTTCAGTTGGTTCGTAGCCAAGCCCAAAAGGTGGAGTGGCTACAGGGTACTCCTTGAAACTGCTTATTCCTTATTGGCCCTTGCCAAAACCCAATCTAGGAAAGTAATTAATATTCCTCATCATGTTAGCAATAGTAATATTACCATAAGGGTCAAAATCAAAAGGAACATATTCTTTAACTCCCTCTGCTTTAATGAACTGGATGGTGTCAAAAGAGAACCCAGTGAGTGGCAACAAAGCTTGTTCAGGTTGAATTTCTAGTATAGGCATAGGGTTTGAGGTCTCACTCCTCCCATGTCCATCCCTCTTGATGGTTACAATGGAAGTTCCATGAGGGAACTTGAGCTTCTAATGCAAAGATGAAGGGATGGCTTTAGCTTGATGAATCCAGGGTCTTCCAAGGAGAAGATTAAAGCATGCTAGAACATCAATAATTTGAAAAGGGATGGGAGCAATGACAAGGCTAATGGTGACATCCAAAGTAGCTACTCCTAACACCTCTTTTTTGGTATTGTCATAAGCTCTTACAATTTGATCCGAAGGTGTAAAGTCCAAGACTTCCAATCCCAAACAACTAGCTACCTTTAGTGGGCACACATTCAAAGCTGACCCATTATCTACCAATACCATTGGGATAGTCTTACCATAGGTTAGGACCATTATGTAAAGAGCATGGTTATGGCTTAGCTCCCCTTTAGGCAAATCATGGTCAATGAAGGAGATGGCAGTAGCTCTGGTGGCATTAGTGAGTGAGGCTACCAAGGTTTTAGGGGTGATATCTATTGGAGCTTGGCATTGATTCAAGGCCTTGCAAAGAGCTTGGCGATGAGTGTAGGATGATTGGATTAGGCTCCAAATGGATATGTTGGCCTGGGTCCTTTTAAGTTGTTTAAGGATGAGGTTTTCATCAGGTTCAAGACTCCCTTTAAATTTCTCAGCTGGAAGTGGAATAAGTTGTACTAGTGGTTGGTTGGTTTGAGGGGCTAGTGTCTGATGAACTCTACCACTTCTAGTTATAGCATCTATTTCCTTATCCAAATTGCTCAAATCGAGCACACAATAAAAGTCAGAAGCTAATCGAATCCAAGAGATAGGATCAATTTCAGGGTTAGTAGCGGTGATGAAGTTGACTTTATGGTTTGGAAGTAGATTGGTGGTGATGTTGGGCTTGGCTTTTGGTGGGATGATATCACCACTATCAATTAAATATTGGATTTTGTGTTTCAGGGCTTTGCAAGCATCAATCTTGTGCCCAGCTCCTTGATTATACTCATAGTATTCATTGGGGTTGTAGAATATGGGTAATGGATTTGGGGGTGCTCTGGGCTCCAGAGGCTATATCATTTTTGCTTCCAGTGCTTTCTTACAGACTATAACCAATAGGACCCCAAGATCAGTGAAGGCCCTCCTTTCCAATCTCAATGGCTGGTGGTGTGAAATGGTTTACTGGTGGTGAGAAATGTTTGATACCTCCCCCCTTTTTGACCTGTGGAAGAGGTAACATTAGATAAGTAAGGCATGTTTTTCTTGTATCTGGGGTTAGAGGATTCATCTTTCAAGCGGTCGCTCTGGATTAAATCCTCTATTTTGGAAGCAGTGGAAATGAGGGCTTTGAAGTCTGGTAGATATTGGGTCAGGAGATGGTTCTGGTAAATTGGGAGAAGGTTTTTGACAGTAATTTCAATCTGCTCTTGCTCGGTAGGGCAGTTTACCATCTGAGCAGCCTTAGTCCTCCACCTCGTAAGGAACACGAAGAAGGACTCCTTGGGAAGCTGCTTGGTTGTCTCTAGATCCCTTCTTGTTATATCCACTTCAACATTGTAATGGTAGTGCTTGACAAATGTATTGCATATGTCATCCCAAGTTCTTTTCTAATTCGAGTTAAGGTTAAGTAACCACTTCACTGGAATCCCAGTAAGAGATTGTTGAAATAACTAAGCCAAAAGTTCATCATCTACTCCAAATGGCTTCATCACCTCCATATACATTTTCAGGTGAGTTTTGGGGCAAGTGGTCCCATCGAATATGTCAAGGTTTGGCATTTTAAACTTGGGTGGAAATCTAGCATTGGGAAAGAGGGTCAAGTCACTGACATCAACCAAGTCATCGTGCCTCTTTAGATTCTTAATGGTCTTCTCCAAGACTTCAAATTTCTCCATAAAGGGCTTTAGCTTAGGATGTGAGAAAAACTCCTTTCCTTGAAAAGGATCCATGGGAGAGGAAGTAGTAGCATGAGTAACAACCTATACAGGCTGTGCTGAGATATTGGGATTTTGCATAGGTGAGGTGGTGACATTTGGTGCATCAGCTACTGCTTTTCCTTTATCAGTCAGGTCAATGGTTGTTTTAGAGGAGGAGGTAGTGTTTATGGGGATTTGTGTCCGGCCATAAGTTGTATGACTTGGGTTTAAGGTAGGAGAGGTCACAGTTGGATTAATGGAGATTTGGCAAATCATACTTCGGACCTCTTTAAGGATAGACTACCTTTGTTCTTGAAAAAGGGCTTTCTGAGCCTCTAGAGCAGCCTGAAAACTTCTCTCCATAGTTACAAGTTGCTTTTCTTGTCTCACTAGAAGGCTAGTCATGAATGCCTCCATTTGAGAGGTCTTTTCCTCTTGGTGAGTCATGGTTAGGTCAGTGCCAATAGGGAGGTTGCTGGTTTATTCAACCATCTTAGATACCTTATGAGGGTCAAACAAAAAAAGGTAAGTGTTTGTCTTAAAGATAGGGAAAGATCAAGATTCAAGGCGATCACAAATTTTTGGATGATGATGGGTTTTGGGTTTTGGGCTAGCAATTTTTTATTTAGGATGATGGACTTTTGCATTTTGTTGAAGGTTCTTGAGTTTATGCATGTATGCATGAATGCATGAATGAAAAAGCTATTTCATGGATATGCAAATAGGATTGATTAGGGTACATGCAACCTATGGTCCAAGTTCTAGATCCATTACATGAAAGGGCAAGGGTGGCTTGTACAGGGTACCCGTCACACTAGAGTAGCAACATACCTAACCACATGTGAGTCAAGGAGCCTTGCGTGGGTCCAATAGTATGTGCATACTCGTTACACCTTTGAAAGGATAAAAGGATTCGTCACGGGGTGGATGATTTCACTATTGGTGAATAGACCTAAGGAGGGTTACCCACTCGATGTTACTTTCTTTCCATTATTTTCCTAAGAAATCTAGGTTGAAAGGTAAGGAGCCAATGTAAATGATGCATGAAAGTCATTTATGTATTAAAAGTGCCAAACTTAATTTAACCAATTGGTGATCTAGGTTGAAAGGCAACAAGCCAATGCAAATGATGCAAGAATGTCATTTATTTATTAAAAGTGCCAAACCTTGATTTAACCCATTGGTAGTCCCCTTTATTTCTTTTTATAAAAAAGAAGGTGTTCCCCGGTGGAGTCGCCAGCTGTGAAGCCTCGCCCGAGCACCAGTCCGATCCGCTAAGTGGAAATCAAAAATGCTCATTTGGGTTTGAAATCACGATGGAACCCTGGGGTTCAGATTGGTTGATTTTTAAAAAGAGTCGCCACCTTAATTTTATTTTATTTGAGAAAAGATTAAGGGAAAAACCCAATTTGACTCCAATTAATATCCCAAAGGAAAAGATCACTAGCCTCAAAAACCAAAGAGGATTCGGGAACTAGGTTTTTGGTTTATTTAGAAAAATGATTAGTTTGGCAAATTTAATACAAGATGGCTTAAAATGAATTTCATGAAAAAAAATTTACATAATGCATGAACAATTATATAATGCATGAGTAAACAAATAAATAAACATCCATTCAAAACAATAAAGTAAATGAATTAACTTTTACAATTCAAAACCAAAATAGGGGATTCTTCCTCCAACCCTTATGGGTTCTAGGGAAGTCACACATTCCCCAAAATAATTGTAAAGCAATTATTAAAGAAAAATACTACAAAAGAAAGACAAAATCAATGTACTAAAGAAAACAAACTAAAAGCAAATATCACAAAGAAAAGAACTAGTTGATAAAATAACATACAAGAAAATGATTACATCTTATTTAAATTAGATTTGGTCCTTTGAACAAGCAAGCCTATGTATCCCTTTGAATGGGAATCAAAATCCACGTAGTTCGCCCTTCTTGCGAAGGGGTTAGTTTAGCCTAGCCATTTTATCATGCTTCAGTTCATTGATTGAAAGGTGGGTTGATTGATTAAATCAGATTGATTGATTACCAAGTTGTTAATTAGGTCAAAATTTAATTAACAAGTTGATGCAACAATTTAAATCATTAACCTAGTTGACTAAATCATATTCTAATCAACATACCTCAAAATAATGAAAGAAAGCGATAAAACATGCCAAGCAAAGAAATAATAAATGAAAAAACAAACTAAATAATCCAAAGAAAATAACAAGACAAACAAAACAAATAGAACGATATAAAGCAAAAGAAAAACTAAACAAAAAATAAGAAAACAGGAAAATAATTACCTTACGAGAATGAGATTGGGGGACGTAGAGCAAATAAAGCGGATGACCATATTGCAATTCCACCTTTTCAACTTGGCAGAACAAAAACCTTAGAACAAGAACTCAGACGGCGTTATTGGGACCTCCTCAGACTGATTTGAGGAGAGCTACCTCGAAAACGAACACCCTACACAATTAAACAAAATAAAATAAAATTTTAAACTAAAAGTTCATTCCTTTCGGACCAAATCTTAAAGAATGTTGATTGCTTTGAAATCAATTAGTTTGATTAAGCAATTCTGAGTTTGGAAATGAGGTAGAAAGGTAATGCTTTTATAGGGAAAGGATTGGGAGCAGAAATGGCAAGTTTCATATATGGGATTCACTTCCCAATGCTCAGAACCGCACAGGACATCTCAAAAACTACATAGGATGTCTCGAAAATCGCATGAAAAGCATATTGGCATACGATAACTGCATAGGAGCCATGCGGTTCCACACAGGCTCTGTGCGGTACCACACAGGCTCTGTGCGGTACCGCACAGAGGCTGTGCAGTCATAGGCCACCCTGTGCGGTCCCTATGGCCCACACACCCCTTTTTACTCCATTTTGCCCTATGTCAAATCTATTTTAAGCTAGGTTTGATTCTATAGGTTCATAATTGAGCGCCGGTTGTCTGAAGTTGCAAATATGAGGGTTCACAGATATATATAAATGCATGTGAAGTATGCTCAAAAAGGATAATATGCAAAGTGAGACAAATCTATAAAGCCACAAAATCTTCCAAGGAAAATATCAAGTCATGGTTCTCCATTGGAGCAATAATTCAAGAAAAATTCAAACATTTATGTCATTGGTTTTGGATACATAGGGGTGATATATTTGGTTTAAATGTTTTCTTAAAGTTATTGTAAAGCATGTGATATTATGAGTATAGGATACATTGTATGTCAATAATGACAATGATTTTCTGAGACATATGATGTAACAACCCATACCC
The DNA here is from genome assembly GCA_947687605.1 of Reutealis trisperma. NCBI lineage: Eukaryota > Viridiplantae > Streptophyta > Magnoliopsida > Malpighiales > Euphorbiaceae > Reutealis > Reutealis trisperma. Next base: position 142,922 of record CANTUT010000926.1, read on the forward strand.
ACCCTAGGAATTTTTATGAAAATTTGCTTAACTTAGAACTATTAAGGCTAAGTGTGTGCTTTTATGGGAATCTATGTGCTATATGATTTATGAGTATGTGGCATGTTAAATTAATTTTAATATTCCAAAAATGAATTATTATTATGGAATAAATGATTTATATGAAGTACATTAGCATAAAATAATTTATTTTACATAAAATAAATTTTCATGCAAAAAAATAATTTTTAAGCATAAAATAATTTTATCAATATTTTTAAAATATTTTTTTTAAATAAATGTTTGAGGGAAATTTTAATGAAAATAATAAGGAAAATATTTTATTTTTAATTACCTATAATTACCCCTAAAATTAATTAAAAAGCCCAAATACTCAAAAGCTCACTACACCAAAATACTCCGAATCTAGCTCATTAAGGGTAATCTTGGAAATTACCCAAAACCCTAGATATATTATATGAATTTCGGCTAACCCTTCATTCTAGGAGCCACCATTCTGTTATTTCATTATTTTTATAGAAAAATTCTCTCAAAATTATTCTCTCTACCAAAATTCACAAAATAATTTCTAACTTTGCGATTTTGCGACCGTTTTGTAAGTTTTTCCTTTCCTTTCAATTTGCTATTTCATTTTTATGAAACTAATCATGGGAAAATTATTTTGAACTGAATATTTACTGATTTTTATTAATTAAATTTGGCCCAGCTAAATTCTTGAGAGAGAAACTAATTTTTCCACCGAATACACTAATCTCTCTACGTGATTTCTCCAAAGGTGAATCCTACAACTCAAAATTGAAATTTTCATGCATAAGCACAATAAAGGGGGGAGCAATTTTTGCATATTTGTATTCTAAATATATTTTTTCAGTGTTTAGATGAAAAATATCGAATCAAATCATATTTATGTATATTATTATAATGACCGAAAAGTTTCAGAAAATAAGGAAATTCAAGGTTTCCGTCCTAGAGCTTGAAAGTTGGAAAATTCTATGATTTCATAATTGAGTGGCTACCAATTGGTATGTTTTGGGATTCTAAATTGATATTTGTTGTGATTGAATGAAAAATAATGGTTTAAATCACATGTTTACATATTACTGTAATAAATGGAAAGCGTGGAAAGCAAGAAAACTCATGATTTTTCATCCTAAAAACTAAAGTTGAAAAATTCCATGCATATGGACACCTATGGCTGCTAATTCATAAGGATTTATGGTCTAAAATGATTTTTGTTTTGATTACATAAAAAATCTTGGTTCAAACCATGTTTCTGCATATTACTGTAATAGACGGAAAATGCAAAGAGTACAAAAATTTAGGTTCTCTTTAATAGGGTATTCAGTCTACATTGGGATTCTTATCCCAATGTCTATAATTTTTATGTAATGTATTTTGATGATTATTGGCATGGATGCATGAATGATAAATGGTTAAATTGCATGTTGGTTGAAGGAATGACTCTAAACAAGAGTAGAAGCAATTTGGTATACTTAGGGTATCTTAACCTTATGCTGTGATTAGAATGTGAACTAATTGAGAAATATGGAAATAGGATTCCTGATGAGTTAATAATGAATTAATGATCTTTAATTAATGAAGAGATTGATTGAATGAATTGGTCATAAGAGATAGGCATGACACTTGAAAGGCTATTGATAAGTTAACATGTAAGAAAGTGCTAAGTATACTAAGATGAATGTTAAAGTGAATTGATATTAAGATCATGACATTATGCTTGACTTGAGAAAAGTATTGGTATGATTTATAATGTGTTTTCATGTGAGTCTATGAAGGCTAAATGGGTAAGACTTTTAAAGTCAACATGTTATGTGCAAGTGATAAGCACACATATATGTGCAACTTTAAGTGTATGTGAATGTTAAATGTGCATGGGGTAGTTATGGGATAGGATAGTATGATGATTAAATATATACTAAGTATTGAATTAAATATTATGTTAGAGCTTGAGGAGTTCTAGAGGTTCAAGGGCTACGAGTGCTAGGAGCGATGAAACCACAAGGTGAATAAACATTACGCTATTGTTACAAGTTCAAGCTATCATCATTATGTTATGGGAACCTTTGATACTCTTGAAATAAGTCTTTTCCTACTTTCAATTGTAATTATGTGATTTCTTGGTTAAGCTTGTGTTGCCAATGGACAATTAGTCCAAAACTAATAATGTTTATTCAATGATATGAAAAATCTTTTGTAATTGTACCTTACCTTACTTTCTTTCTGGAATCACACTCTTATCTTATCTTATCTCTTGTCATGTCTTCTATGTATATAAGTGAATTAAGCAAGAGTCTTCACTCACAAGTAAATTTGAGTGAATTGAGCAAGAGTCTTCACTCTTGAGTGAATTGAGCAAGAGTCTTAATTCATAAGTAAATTTGAGTGAATTAAGAAAGAGTCTTCACTCACGAGTGAATTGAGCAAGAGTCTTCACACATGAGTAAATTTGAGTGAATTAAGCAAGAATCTTCACTCATAAGTAATAAATGTAATTTCTGTGAACCTTGTTAAATTACAAACTATGAACCATGATGAATGAATCATGAACTTTATGTTATAAGTTATGGGTTATTGTGTAAGCTATATTGTTTACTCATTGAAATCATCTATCTTACCCCTTTTTTCTTGTATGGTTCTAGATGAGCATTATGAGGAGGCAAGGTGATCACTCAAGCTACCTACTCCACTTGGAAAATTCCCTTGTCAAAGTTATAATAATACCATACTATGTTGAGTCCTTAGACATTCTGAGAGTTATTATGGGAACTTTGTTTTGGAATATTATATTGATGACTTTATTTGGAGTCTTATTATTATTTTCCTATGGATTATGTTAAAGTATATTTTTAGCTTTCGCAACTTAAGGTTTTTCCTTTTTTCTTAAGAAGGGTTTTATTAAGTTAATGCATGAGGTTTGGTACTGTGAACCCTAAAAAATGCACCTCCAGTGGATCGTCTTTCAATTATGAATCCACAGAATCAAGCAGAGCTCGAATCCGAGCTGAAATGGGCTCGAAACGGATAGAAATAGATCGAGCTGCGCGAGTGGCGCAGGGAGGCACGATTTTCGTGCCGCCTAGGAGGCGACACGCATGACGTGCCGCCGAGAGATGACCATACCGCCGATGCGGCATGGAAATCGTGCCGCCCATGAGGCGGCACTCATTCCGTGCCGCCGGGAAATTACCATGCCGCCGGTGCGGCATGGAAATCGTGCCGCCGGCATGGCGGCACGTCTGGAGTGCCGCCCAGAATGGCTAGCTTGTCAGTCGTGCCACGCCTGCCGCCGGTGCCGCGATGATGCCGCCGTCCGTACCGCCGGCACCTCCTCTGTCAGCTCTATAAATAGCAGCCTCCTCCAGCCTCATAAGGGCACAGTTTCACACGATTTCCAACAATTCCTAACATATTCTAAAGCATTTTAGAGCATTTCAAAGCAATTCAGGCATATTTTTGTTCTTATACTCACACAGTTGTTGCTTCTAGATCCAGATTCCAAGCTTCCTTTGAATTCAAGGTGGAGTTGAGATCCGGAGCCAAACTAGTTCCATTTGTTCGAAAACTAAGAAAAGCAAAGGTATAATCCCCTTCTTATTTTAAAATTCTGAATTCAGATCTAGAATTCTCTTTATGTCTAAAACTAAAAAGATCTAAAACTTATTAATTTAAGAATCAGAATTAAGTTAATAAGCAAATCAACACATTTCTAAAACCCCTCCTTCGCAAGAAGGGAAAACAGCGTGGGGTTTGATTCCTATTCAATAGGATACGCAGGCTGCCATTCTGAAAGGCATCAACTCCAAAAAAAAAAATCTTTTTATTAATATTGTTTTCCTTTTTTTATTTTGATTTATTCATATTAATATTTTACTTGTGATTTTATTTTGGTTTATTTTGGGGAATGTGTGCTTTTCCTAGTACCCATAAGGGCTAGAGTAAAGATCTCCTTTGTTTCATTTGTTTTGATATTGTAATAACTAAGTAGGATTTATCTTGCCTATTTATTTATTATTATCACATCATATACATTATATGTTCATTCATCATTATATATATATATATATATATATATATATATATATATATATATATATATATATATATATATATATATATATATATATATATATATATATATATATATAATTTTATTTTTTTTCTGTTCATGCATACACAAAAATTCAATTTTAAGAGTTATTTTGCATTTCAAGCCAAACAAAAGAAAAATAACATTTTCTTAACTGTGTAATTACCAAAACCTGATCCCCGAGCCCTCCTTGGTCACTCATGGATTGGTGCACTTTTCCATTGGGATAAAATCAAAATTTTGGAGTCAATCAATTTGGGGTTTTCTTTAATTTTCCCAATTAAAATAAGTAAATTAAAGTGGCGACTCACTTCTCAACCTTCAAAATACAAAAATCAATTTTCTGAACTCACAGCGAGTCCCAATCGTGGAGTTTCTCCCAAAGAGCATTTCGATCCCTTCGCGGATCGGACCGGTGCTCGGGCGAGGCCTCACAGTTGGCGACTCCACTGGGGAAATAAAATCTTTTTCAAATAAAAGATAAAGTGGATTACTTTTGGTAAAATACCAAGTTTGGCTTCAAAAGCGAAATAACTTTTTTATGCATCATTACATCGGACTCCTTGTCCACAAAACCCTAGATTCCTAGGAAAACAAAGGATAGAAAGTAACATCGAGTGGGCAACCTTCCTTAGGTCTGCTTGCTGATAGTGAAATCATCCAGCCCACGACGTATCCTCTAATCCTTTTAGAGGTGTAACGAGTATGCACGTACCATTCGACCTACGTGAGGCTCCTTGTCTCACATGTGGTTAGGTATATCGCATCTCTAGTGTGATGGGTTCCCTTCAAAACCACCTTAATCCTTTCATGTAATGACTTATAGAACTATTCCTTTAGGGTTGTATGTACCATAATACTGAAACTTGGTATGTCATTATCATGAAACCTTTTTTTTCCATTCATGCATACATGCATGAAACCTTACAAAGTTGGAGAGTCTTAATTCCACTCAAAACACTGCTAGTCCCAAAAACCCATGTCAACCCATTCCATGATGTTCATTCCATACCAAAGCTAGAAACTGACCCAGCTTTATTTTCTTTATCCTAAAGGTTGAAAAAATGTCTGTTGCTGGAGAAGAGACCACTACTACCAGGGCTGATGAGATCTTTAATGAACTATTTTCCAAACTTTCTGAGCATCAAGAAATCATCATGAAAAGGCAGGAGGCCCTTTTCCAAGACATGCTGAGGGCCTAAAGGAGGGCAATCATGGAAGATGTCCGAACCATGCTGGAATAGACCTCTTTGGCCCAAAATCCCACTGAGCCAAAATCATTCAAGATGGACCCAAAACCCAACTATTATCCTGTCTATGGATCCACTTCCAGAGTCAAATCCAAAGACAAAGAAACGGCAAACACTGATGCCATCCCACCACTACCAATCCCATCACCCGAGTTCCTCAAGAATAACTCACCAAACATCACTTCTACCTCTGCCTCCCAACCCGCGGATCCTTTCCAAAGGAAGGAGGTTGACCCTGAGATAAAAGCCTGCATGGACAAGATGGAGCGCATGGAAAAGATGCTATTAGGGATGAAGAAGAAGGAGGATTTGATTGATACAGAATCCTTAAGCTTGTTCCCTGCTGCAAGGGTTCCTCCCAGATTCAGGATGCCTGAATTTGATAAATTTGATGGGACTACCTGCCCCAAGACCCACCTCAAAGTCTATGTGGGAGCTATGCAGCCATTGGGTGTAGATAATCAACTTCTAGCCCAATTATTCCAACAATCACTGACTGGACCAGCTGTGAAGTGGTTTGTGGATTTGGATGTCACCAAGAAGCGGACCTAGGAAGACATCTACAATATTTTTGTTTCACAGTATCATTACAACATCGAGGTTGATGTAACCAGAAGAGACCTCAAGACCACCAAGCAGAATGCTAAGGAATCCTTCTCCTCGTTCCTTACGAGGTGGAGGAAGAAGGCTTCTCAAATGGTAAACTGACCTCCTGAAAATGAGCAAATTGACATCATTGTCAAGAACCTTTTGCCAGTTTACCAGGAAAGGCTACAGACTTAGTACCTACCTTCCTTCAAAGCCCTAATTGCCACTACTTCAAAAATTGAAGATTTGATACAAAGTGGTCATATCAGAGAAGACACTCCATCAGGGTCAAGATACAAGAAGCCTGCTCATCAGGGTAATGTTAGTTCCTCAACAAATCAGAAAGGGGGGGAAGTTAATACTATGACAATCAAGAAGCTTATCCGCATTGAAAGGAGGCAGTTTTCTGATCTTGGGGGTGTACCCATGAGTATCATCCTGAAGAAGCTACTTGAGGGAAATATGGTAAAACTTCTGGAGCCAAAGCCAGTCCCCAATCCACTTCCCAAAAACTATAACCCACATGAGAGGTGTGATTACCATCAGGGACCTGGCCACAAAACAGATGCGTGCAAGGCCCTCAGACACAGAATTTAGGACCTCATTGACTCTAATGACCTGATTCCCCCAAAAGCCCGACCAAACATCAACACCAACCCCTTGCCTAACCACACAGTAAATGCCATAAATGATCATAAGGGAGTTGACCCTATCTCCTTGATAGAGCCAAATCCCAGCTATTGCTGTGTCCTAGACCTCTCTAACTTAGTTGAGGAAATCGATGCCATCACCAAAAGTGGCAGAGTCATCCAGAACCAACCAACCCCAAATACACAACCTACCCAACCCATTTCTGTACCAACCGATAAATTAAAAGGGATTCTTGAACCAAACGAAGATCCCATTCTTAAACAACTCAAGAAGACACAAGCCAACATTTCAATTTGGAGTTTGATCCAATCTTCATACCCTCACCGCCAAGCTCTTTGTAAGGCGCTGAATCAATGCCAAACTCCAATTGACATCACACCGAAAACCTTGTGGCTTCTATTACCTCTGCTGCAAAAGGGGTATCTATTACATTTGGAGAAACTGACATTCCAGAAGGAGATCCTAACCACAACAATGCCCTATACATCACAGTGATTACATAGGGAAAGACTGTGCCTATGGTTCTCATTGATAATGGTTCAGCTCTTAATGTGTGTCCTCTGAAAGTGGCAAGCTGCTTAGGATTGGAGGTTACTGATTTTACCCCTTTAGATCAGATTGTAAAGGCGTATGATAACACCAAGAGGGAGGTCCTTGGAGTAGCCATAATTGATGTAACCATTGGGCCAACATCCTTCACCATACCATTCCAAGTGATCGATGTACCTTCTTGCTTCAACTTATTATTGGGGAGGCCCTGGATCCACCAAGGAAAGGCTATCCCTTCTTCCCTACACCAGAAGGTCAAGTTCCCTTTCAAAAATGGGATCGTGACTGTAAAAGGAGACATGCATGGAAGACCAGACATTCCAAGCTCTATTCCTATTCTTGAAATTCAGCCTGAGCTATCCTCCTATCCACTTTCAGGCTTCTCCTTCATACAATATATTGAGGGTGAAGAGGGTAAAGAATTCGTTCCCTTTGATTTTGACCCCTTTAGGAATATTGCTGTTGCTAACATGCTCCGCAAAATGAATTACTTTCCTGGTCTAGGTTTGGGAAGAAGCCAACAGGGCTTAAAGTCCTTCCTAGATTATCCTGTGGCAACACCACCATTTTGGCTAGGGTACAAGCCCACTGATGAGGATATGGAAGAGATGGAGAATCGGGCCAAAGACAGAATAGCTGCCCTTAAAAGAGGTGAGGTTTATGACTAGCCCATGCAGCCTTACTTCAAAACCCTAAATAGCTATTTTATAAAGGAAGGTGACACAGTTCCTTACTGTAACTTTCCTGAGCCTTGGGTTTGCCCTATTATCGAAAAACTGATTCCCAGATTTGAAATTTTCTCTGATGTCAAACTTGAGATAGAAGATTATGAACCAATCTACATGCTCAGTCGAGATTGGGAAGAGAACATGGAAGCTAGTCTCTTTGATGAAGTATTTGTGCTCACTGTTGAGGAGGAGAAAACTGACCTTTCCACCTTAATCCAACCCACCGAGACTGAGCTGCGAAATTGGTCCTTTGAGGAGAGCCCCTTCTATCCATCTGAACCAGAGTCTAAACTAGAATCCATACCTGAGTCAAAGTCCCAGTCTGAGATAGATTCATCTTCTGAATCTGAGTTTATTTCTTCTGTTGATGATGTATTTGACCTTAAGGGTCTCAATTTTTATTTTGATGTAAACTGGGACATATCCCCACTTGAAATCAATAAAAGTCAAACTCTTTTCTTTTACGACTCTGTGTCTCCATTTTTCTTTGATGTTCCAACTTTTAAATCTGACTTAAATGAGACATCAAATAAAAATGAAATAAATGAAATGAAAGATGACACAATTAAAGAGCCCGTCAATGCTGGCACTCATGACATGCAAAAAATTACATACATTGCATCTGCATGCATAGACAGGGATCATATCGAAAGGATGATCAGAGACTTTCAAGACTGTTTTGCATGGCAATCGAAAGACATGACAGGGTTGGATCCAAGCATCGCAGTCCACAAAATCCCAGTTTATCCAGGTGCTAAGCCCATCAAACAAAAGTTAAGAAGACTTAAGACAAAATGGTCTATTCCAATCAAAAAAGAAATTGCCAAGCTACTGGATCACAATTTCATCGAGCCCATCAACTATCCATCCTGGCTGGCCAACATTGTGCCAGTTCCCAAGAAAGATGGCAAAGTCAGAATGTGTGTGGATTACAGGGATCTGAATAAAGACTGTCCTAAGGATGATTTTCCCTTACCTCACATTGATTTGTTGGTAGACCGCATGGCAGGTTTCGAATTGGTTTCCTTAACCGATCTGGCTACGGGGTATAATCAAATCATGGTTCATCCTCCTGACAAAGAGAAGACAACTTTCATTACCGAATGGGGCACCTATTGCTACCGGGTCATGCCATTTGGGCTTAAAAATGCTGGAGCAACCTACCAGAGGATGGCAACTATGATTTTCCATGACATGATGCATAAAGAAATTGAGGTTTATGTGGATGACATGGTAATCAAAGGCACCACTGTTGAAAGCCATTCAGAAGCATTAAGGCGATTCTTCCTTAGACTTCGCCAATACAATCTCAAACTCAATCCTGCCAAATGTGTCTTTAGAGCCTCATCTGGAGTTTTCCTGGGTCACATGGTTAGCAAAAAGGGTATAAAAGTGGACCCTGCTAAGTCGAAGGCAATTCTGGAAATGCCACCTCTAGAAACAAAAAAGGAGATCAGAGGTTTTCTTGGATGACTGCAATACATCAGTCGATTCATCAATCAATTGGCTGATGTATGTGGTCCCATCTTCAAGCTACTCAGAAAAGGAGCCTCCAAGCAGTGGAATGATGACTGCCAAAGAGCCTTTGACCATATCAAATAGTATTTACTAAACCCACCAGTGTTACAGCCGCCAAGGTTTGGAAAGCCTTTGTTGCTTTATCTATCAGTAACCAATGAAGAAATGGGGGCAATGCTTGCCCAAAATGCTCCAGACTCTAGCAAGGAGAACGCAATCTATTACCTGAGCAAGAGGATGCTAGCTCATGAGCTCAAGTACAGTTTTACAGAAAAGCTGTGCCTTGCTTTGGTATGGGTCTGCCACAAGCTGCAACACTACCTTTGCTCCTTTACAACTCATGTTCTTGCTGACAGGAGCCCTTTGAAATTCCTTATGGAAAAGTCGATTCTTGACAGTAAGATGGCAAGGTGGATAGTTGTGTTAGCTGCATATGATCTGAAATATGTGCAGCGAAAAGCAGTAAAAGGTAGCATAATGGCTGATCAGTTAGCTGCAGCACCAGTAGATGATCATTGGGTTGAACCTGAATTTCCCGATGAAGACATCCTGACAATTGACAATGAAGTTTGGAAGCTTTACTTTGATGGGGCATCCAACAACAAAGGATATGGTGCCGGTGTCGTATTCATCACACCAAATGGGGAAAACTTACCCATTGCAATCAAGTTGAACTTTGAAGTGACAAATAATGAAGCAGAGTATGAGGCATGCATCTGCGGTCTTGACTGTGTAATTACCAAAACCTGATCCCCGAGCCCTCCTTGGTCACTCGTGGATTGGTGCACTTTTCCATTGGGATAAAATCAAAATTTTAGAGTCAATCAATTTGGGGTTTTCTTTAATTTTCCTAATTAAAATAAGTAAATTAAAGTGGCGACTCACTTCTCAACCTTCAAAATACAAAAATCAATTTTCCGAACTCACAGCGAATCCCAATCGTGGAGTTTCTCCCGAAGAGCATTTCGACCCCTTCGTGGATCGGACCGGTGCTCGGGCGAGGCCTCACAAGTATGATCATAGGTATGATTTGTATAAGTATAAGTGGGTTATACAGGCGTGGGTGACCTTATGTCTCCCCATGTTCTAGGACCATCATGTCTCTAAAATTGGGATGTGACATATGATGTTCAAATCACTATACTTATTGGTCTAATGGGTTTGACTTGACTAGTGTGAAAAGCCAATAATGACAATACGTATCTGAGGTTAGAAACACTAGGAACCAGATTGATTGAGCCTTACAAAGAGCTGTGATGAACAAGTGTTGTTCATTTGTTAGATATAAAAATTCCAATAATGACAATATGTTTCTGAGGAATTTGTGATAATCTAATGAGAATTCAATCACCTTCTAGAAATTCATCCCAACAGGATTTTTTTTTTCCTATTTGGAAGTATAGGATTTGTAATACCCAAGGTTTCCATAGCTCATTATAGTTACAATAATACCATAGAATATAAATTTTTATGAATATTGTATCAATGATATAGTAATAGGATAAAAGGAACCCTTTTTATGCTAAGTGTATGATTGTGTATTTTTATAAAGTATGAATGTTCATATATATTTTATTAAATTAATTTAAGGCAATGTGACGTTGTTTTGAGTTTATTATGATATGGGAAGATAGGATTTAAAATTTCAAGTGAAAGGGAAGGAAAAAAGTTACGAAAAATTTTTGAGTTCGGAAAACGTACATAGGTGGGCTTGTTAATGGGCTTTTAGACTCAAGGCCTAAGCCCATGGAATGGCTAGCCCACTAAGGCCCATAATTTGTGGAACTTGACTAAACTAAGGTTAGAATAAATTAACTAAGGGTTAGGGTGAGGTTAGGCTAGGTTAGTCACCATTTTGGGTGGTAGCCACATTTGTTGACTTTTGTCAACCTTTAACACCTAAGCTAATTCACTTTTCCATCGCTATTGTCCATATACATTTTGTGATTATTGAACTCATCATTTTGATGCTAAGTCACCATACACCTAAGGGCAATCATAACCATCTATCTTAATCAATCTTAGCCATCCATCTTAAGCAAAAATGTGACCATTAATCTTATGAGATTAAATCACCACCATTGATTTCATTTATACATAAAGTGAAAATATGCTAATTCATTTCATTTGTAACCTAGCACCAAGATCATATTCTCACCAAAAACTAAAACCTCTCAATTTGTTCTTTAACTTATAACCAAATTTAAAGCATTTCAAGGTAAGGTTTTGTGCTTAAGTGATTCTTTCTTTGTTTCTAGCCAAAAAGTGATGGATTGCTAGCAATTATATGCTTTTCTTTTGATTTCTATGGTTTGATTTTGTTGGAGGGATTCAAGGAAGAACTATTTTTTCATGTTAATTAGTGGAATATGAGGATGGGAGTTAAGGAATTACGGTTTAATAGGTGAGGAATAGTAAAGGAAGTATGAAAAATCAATGGTTGGGAATTCCAAAGGGTGGTTATGCCAAAATGGGTTTTTTAGGGGAGGTGATCTAAATTTTTTTTTAACACTATCTAAGGTCATTTGGGATTTTGAAAGGTGGTTTAAAAGTGTAAAATTTAAATTTGGAGATTTTATACAAAAATTAAAATCTTTGAAGGTATAATCCATAGTATAAGGGCAGTGTATGATTTGATGTGTGTTTTTGATGTTTGATTATTGTTATAGGTTTTGCATGATGTCAATTTCATTATTGAAAGATCAATTTAAGATTTTATTAAGAAATTTTAGGTTTTCCCCAAATCACCTCATTTTGTTAAAATTAGGGTTTATGGAAATTGAAAGAAATTAATTTCAATTGGTTAATGGATGTTGATTGTTTGGGTATTAATTTAATAAATCCATGTTCAATTTGAAGTTTGAAAATGAATTTGATAATTTTCCCCGAATTTTAGGGCTTTTAGGTCAAATTGGGAATTTCAAGATTTGAACTTGAATTCTTAAAAATTTATTTGGTTAATTAAGTTTGTAATTGATTCAATTTGATGTTTATAAGGTTAATTTGAAACTTGGTTGGTGAAAATGATTTTTCCCAAATTTAATTGGAACATACCAAATTAGAGATTTTAATTATTGACTCGTGTTAATTCCTTAAATGCTAGAAAATTAATTACATTGATTCTAATCGATGAATATAGGATTTAATTAAGGAATTAGAAAGGAAAAGGGATTTATTTTTTTTGGTGGAAGGGTTCGGCTAATATGAGATTTTTGGAATAAATTGTTTAAATTGTTAATGTGTTTGAAAATATTATTGTTTAATGTGTTGGATTGTGTTTTAATGATTAATAGTAGGAAGATGATGTTAAGTTTGAGTTAGGGTTTAGCTAGAAAGTTAAAGGAATAGTGATTGATGTACACTTGTTTGGGTGTATTTGTAGAATCGAAAGGCAAAGGCATTGCTCAGGATACAGAGGAGCCTCACTATAATTTACATTGAGTATATCGGTATAGGAGCTAAGGAGTAAGAGGTGAGTACTTAATAATATAATACAACTTGTGCCTTAAATATGAGCATAAATGTTAAATCATTTCCAAATTGAAATGCATTGCAATTCTTTGGCAAGCATTATTTGCTTTACCAATTATTGAGCCAAACCGAATAAAATAATTCTTTATGACATTTGGCCAATGAGCCTATATTTTTTTTACCTTTAAATGTAATGATAACATGATAAGCAAAGTACCCCTCTGATGCGGGGCAATACGTCAGACATTGTGCATAATGGTAATGGAACCCACGAATAGGGTGAGATTATCTGAACCTTTGTTGGGAAGGGTTTAAGGTCCCTAGTACATATGGCCCGATCAGTTGTACGTGTGACTAGGCATGTGGGAGTGAGCAAGGCATATGCCGCCACTCGATTGATTATGGGGGGAAACACACCGTTTCTAAGAAATGAATTTTTTTGCTAAAGATATAATATCTGTTATATATATGGGAAAATTATTCCATAAGAATAATTTTTGATCCACTTTACTTTATTACTATAAGGAATCACCATTGATCATACATCATTTGTTTAACCTATATAATATTATTCTATACTCACTGAGCTTTGTCTCATCCCATAATTGTTTATTTTTCAGGACTAGTTGATAGACTAGCAAGATAAATTCCAAGTTCTACGTCTTCACTTGGAAATTGCATTGCTACTTTGGGTATCATGATATATATATATATATATATATATATATATATATATATATATATATATATATATATATATATATATATATATATATATATATATATATATATATATATATATATATATATATATATATATATATATATATTATGTTGTATTTTGAAAGTTTCACTCGAGAGCTCCATGGATTGTTAAAGTCTGTAATAATGGTATAATTTAGAATATAATTAGTTTGTGTGTAGTTTAGTACCATATTATCACAATCCAGGCACTTAAGTAATAAGCAGTAAGCATGAAAATGGATTTAAATTGATAAATGTTTATCTCATAGATAATTAATACAGTAATTAGTGATAAGAAATGGAAATTTTGGTTTCGATCTTAGGATAAGGGTAATGTAGTTTTTATCAGCACTTAATAAGTTATAAGCAGGTTCTACGGGTTTAGATGACCTTATGTCTCCCTATGCCCTAGGACAATCATGGCTCAAAGTTGGGTCATGATAGGATTTGCCAAATTAATAGAATTACCGTTTTGATTAAAGACCAAATCATTATGGTAGCTACATAATTTCATAAGTTATTAATCTTGTTATTTTCTGTATTTTGATAATATGAAATTGACAAACCCACCTGCGAATATATTTAATTCTTTTAGACTTACAAGGCCTACATCTATGGACTGGTTTGATAACCTTAAAATGGTCCTTGCATTTGAGTACATAGTGTATTTATTCAATTTGATTTGTTCTTGGTCTTTTAGAGAAAAGACTACTCCAAAAGAACATATCACTCTAAGTGCAATGGAAACAAAATATTGGATGAGGTTGATGCTATATGATTGTTTTATAAGTCAAAGGTTGCAAAAACAACATATGATCATAACAAGACTCTAAGTAATTATGCATCATCTACAAGAGTTGCATGATGAACATAAATACACTAATTAATACGAGATATTAAGGTAGTTATTTTGTTTGAATATGAAGAAAATTATAAAGAAAGGAAAAGAAAAGAAAGAAAAAGGAAAGGAAAAGAAATTATAAAGGAAGAAAAGAAGAAAGTGCTTCTTCTTAATCTTTATAACTTTATTTTTCTTTGTCTTCTCCATATTTTTCATTCTTGTTCTTGTTCTTACTATTCAACTAGAGTAAGAAATTAGAGAAAAAATCAAAGAAGAAAATGTTTCATCTTTAATTTCTTGTTCTTCTATTTTTCAATATAGTATTCTTTATGAAAGAATTTAAATTGTGAGAAATCATTTTTATTTCTTGTTAATTTTAATTAAATTAAATTTGTAATTATTTTCATATGATGATTAAATTCACCAAACAACTAAAGAGCCTAGATGTTTTGATGAATAATAATTTTCAAATAGTTTAGTTCTTCAAATTCATTCCAAATTTCCATTAGATGGAAAATACACTTTAAGGTAATTGAAAAAGTCTCTATTATAAATCTTAAAAGGAAAATTACATGGGACAAGTCCATAGATAATGCTATAGTTGACAAAAGAAAATGTTTCTATTATCAATGTTATGAATATTGGAAAAGTAATTGTTCTAAGTATTGTAAATACTAAAAGACAAAGAGAAGGATAAACATTTAAAGGTAAATTTATCTCTTGTTACTATATTCCAATTATTCATATAGTTCATCTGTTGCTAGGATTCATGATATAGGTGTTTTTGTGCCATATGCATGATCAAAGTAAGTAACGGACGCATGGAGTTAAATCAAGTGATTTTGAAAGATCTAAAGGGCAAAGCATTTGTTTCCAAAGAGCTTTTAGAATACTTCATGATGATTTTAGAAATCATATTTTGTATATCTTGTATGTACTTAATGATGATTTTAGGAAATCATGTTTTGTAAATCATATATGTATTTCATACTTAAGCTACATTATTTTGTAACTTCAAGGAATTATGAATTTTGTTACTAGAAAAATTTTTGCAAGGTTTATTATGGTAATAAACTTAGAAGTATGAATTATATGGTTAATGTATTATTATTATGTTAATAATAACAAAACAACTCCAAGTGCATTTATGATAATGCTATAAAGAACTCCAATCTAAAACCACTATGATTTCTTTGATTAGTTTGTTTAGCTGAAGGTAAGACAACTTAGTTGGAAAACATGTGTCACTACCCATTAGGGTTTGAACTTGTTTTAACTTGGAAGTCTAGTATCTAATCTAAAAACAATTATATCACCTTTTGTTGGACAAAAGGATAGAAATCAAAGAAGTTTTAGAATTTATGCATACAGATGCATTAATACCATTTGTGAAATGGTTAGTGGGAGTTTTTCCTAGTTCATTGTATTTACCTATATATAGATATTAACCTATTTGAAAAAAGGTAAATAAAATGAATTGTTCATTTTAATTTTGAAATGTCTAAGAAATTTAAGATGAAAAGGAAATTAAATGTTAAGGTTATTTCATAAAAAAAGGGAAAGAGTATCATAACCCTTTGATCTAATTGAAGTGGGGAGAACTTGCTTAGCAATTTGTAAGGAATTTCCTCAATATAAAATTAGCATATAATCATAAGTCTTTTTGGGAAAAACATACATGATAGTATACACAAAAGAATAAATTATAACAAGTCTAATTCATATATGATATGATATGGATAGTGTGAGGCCTCACCCGAGCACTGGTCTGATCCGCTATGGGGAATCGAAATGCTCATTTGGGTTTGAACTCATGATGGAACCCTCGGGTTCAGATAGGTTGATTTTGAAGATAGTTGCCACCTTAATTTTATTTTATTTGGAAAAAATATTAAAGGGAAAACCCAAATTGACTCCAATTAATATCCTAAAAGAAAAGATCACTAGCCTCAAAACCAAAGATGATTCAGGGACTAGGTTTTTGGTTTATTTTGACAAAATTAGTTTGGCAAATTTAATAAAAAATGACTTAAAATAAATTTTATGAATAGTTTACATAATGCATGAACAATTATATAATGCATGAATAAACAAATAAATAAACATTCATTCAAAGTGATACAGCAATGAAGTAAAGGAATTAACTTTACAATTCAAAATCATAATAAGAGATACTTCCTCTAGCCCTTATAGGTTCTAGGAAAGTCACTCATTCCCCAAAATATTTCTATAGCAATAAATAAAGAAAAAAAAGAAACAAAACCAACATCACAATAAAGAAAACAAAGTAAAAGTAAATATCACAAAGAAAAGATCTAATTCATAAGAAGAATTTACAAGAGAAGGATTACTTCTTATTTAAATTGCATTTGATGCTTTAAACAAGCAAGCCTATGTATCTCTTTGAATGGCAATGAAAATCCATGTAGTTCGCCCTTCTTGCGAAGGGGTTAGTTTAGCCTAGCTATTTTATCATGTTTTAGTTCATTGATTGAAAGCTGGGTTGATTAATTAAATCAGATTGATTACCAAGTTGTTAATTAGGTCAAGTTTTAATTAACAAGTAGATGCACCAATTCAAATCACTTACTAAGTTAATTAAATCAGATTCTAATCAACTTGCCTCAAAAGAATGAAAGAAAATGATAAAACATGGAAAGTTAATTAAATCATATTCTAATCAACATGCCTCAAAATAATGAAAGAAAATGATAAAACATGGAAAGGAAAGAAATAATAAATGAAAAGAACAAACTAAGCAGTCTTAAGGAAAAAATAACAAAACAAACAAAACATTATAAAGCAAAAGCAAAATTAAAATAAAAAAAAAAGACAAAATAAGAAAATAATAATAAAAAAGAAAATAAATACCTTACAAAGATGAGGTTTGGGGACATAGGGCAGATGAAGCAGATGACTGGATTGCAATTCCACCTTCTCGACTTGGTAAAAAGAGAACCTTCAAAAGGCAACTCAAACGATGTTATTGGGACCTCCTCGGACTAATTTGAGAAGAGCTACCTCAAAATGACCACCAAAATAAAATTTTAAACTAAAAAGTTCATTCCTTTCATACCAAACTTATGGAGATGGTTTGTTTGATGCAATGGCTAATCAAGCAAACCAAGAGGTTAAGAGGTTAGGAGGTGATGAAAAGGAGTGGGAGGACCCCTACATATAGAGGAAAGGTTGGGGGAAAGTTTCATGAACTTTTGATGTGGGACAAGTGCACAAAATGAAGAAAAATCAGAAAAACATGGAAAAACACGACTGCCGCTGCTAAAAAGCCCGAGGCAGCCGCAAAGCTTTGGCATAACTTCACCCATATTATGATTTTAGCCTGTTTTCACCCATTTCTCATCTATTTTTCATGATTCCAGTTGCATTGTGTTCATTATTCAATCCTAGATGATCTAAGGATGCTTCAAAGCATAAAGTGATAGATTTTAGTTCTCTGTTTCTTGATTTTTCAATTTTCACTTCTAGAGGTCTGTTTACCACACCTAAGTGCCTTTAAGGTGTCAAATGCAATCATGAGGATACAAAATTAAGGGTTCATAGTAGTCCCCTCATCAAAATTGGCTTGATAGAAGGGCAATTCTATTGATAGTGAACCCGGGGATGAGGGATGGAAAAAAAGAACCAAAAAGATGTCTAAATCAGTATTAAGACATGTTCAAGAGAAAGGTAAATGGTTAATTTTGAATGAAAGTGGTGGAAAAAAGAAGCCACAAGGCTGCCTAGGTGATCTTTACTAAATATTTATGGGTGAAATGATCCTGAGGGTATCCTAGAATGGTTTTATTAAAAGAGATACCTAATTCAAATTTAAGGTATAGATCCTAAAGTTGACCTAGGATGTGTCTGATTAAAGGAATACCTAATTCAAATATAAGGTATGGATCCTAAGGTTATCCTAGGATGGGTCTGATTAAAAGAGATACTTAATTCAAATTTAAGGTATGGATCTTAAGGCTATCCTAGGATGGATCTGATCAAAAGAGATACCTAATTTAGATTTAAGGAATGGATCCTAAGGTAATTTTAGGATGGGTCTGATAACCAAGGATACCTAATTTAAATTTAAGGTATGAATCCTAAGGTTGTCCTTTCTGGTAGGAGCTAAAAAATGATGTTCACGTCTAGTAGGAATGATGACAACCCTGTCTGGTAGGAATCAGCGAAGACATGATCATGTTTGGTAGGAATGATGATGATCCTATCTGGTAGGAATTGGTGAAGAGGTGATCTTATCTAGTAGGAATGATAACGACCTTATCTTGTAGGAATTGATGAAGAGGTGATCCTCTCTTTCTTTGTGAAGTTTGACATGATAATTCACCTTGATTCAAGAGTCTATTTAATGCAAAATGATTATGATTATGTAATGATTAGATATTTTGAACTTGTGAAGGGTCACTTTGTTATGCTGAGTTTTTTTTTTTTTTTTAGAGAAAGGTGCCCCCATTTTTGAAAAGAGAATATTTGGGAGGGAAATGCCACTACTTTAGAATGATAGAGTGTTTTGGCTATTTTGTTTATATAGACTAGCTTGGGGATTGTTGGACAGGATATGAGGCTAGTTCAAAGGTTGATCAAAGGCTATAGGTTCGACCTTGGAGAAGGAAGAGATCGAGCTAGTTAGCCTGAAAAGTATAGTCAATCATGGCCTTTTGATTTGGGATCAAATTAAATAGCTAGATTAGGGTCATATCATAGATGAGGCTGCTTAGTCAATGGTTATTAGTTCTTCCTAGGAAGAAGTCACTTTGGGAAGTTAAGGCAGGTATGGCTGGAAAAGGTTGGGCTGCGCTTAGGTGGGTTCAACTTAAGAGAAGGTTCAATTTAAGGCTGAATTGGAATGCTTGATTAGGGGGGTCAAGTCCTTAGAGATGATTAGGTCAAAAGGCTAGGTCAAGTTTTGGGGAAGGTCACTTTATCGGGCTTATCTCTAATAAATGTCATACAGGAGTCTTTAGCCAGGTCTACGAATTGGCTTAGTCAATTATGGCTTTCTAGTTTGGCTTTAAGGGAGATCATCTTAGAAGGTTAGGTTAGGTTTGGCCTTGGCTAGGGTCATTTGGAAGCTCAGTCTTATTTGGCTTTGTAAGATATTAGATTAGATGCTTGGTCAAGTTATGGCCTTCTAGTGAGTTCATTCAAAAGGCTTGGTTAAATTTTGTCTTAAGACTGTGTCAGGGAGATTAGGCTAGGATGTTAAACCTAGAAGGCTAATCTTGGCTTAGAGGAAAAGGTCAGGCTAGGTAATCAATTTGGAAGGCTCAATCAGATTTTGCCTTAGAGGAGATCATGGGCTTCATAAATGAAGGCCTTTTGGTAGTGGGCTTCATGGCAAAGGCTTTTAAGGAGTGGGCTTCATAGTGAATGCTTTTAGATTTGGGCTTCATGGTTTGGTTTAGGCTTTATAGCGAAGGCTTCTAGATTTGGGATGGTGAAGGCTTTTAGATTTGGGCTTCATAGTGAAGGCTTCTAGGTGCTGAGGATAGTTTTCTATGAGGGTGCTTTGGATGGTTGGCTTTGGCTCAAGTATAGTGCTATAGGTTTTGGTCACAAGGATACCATAGGTTCATGGATAAGGGTTTGCCCTTTGACATAGATGCATCAAAATGGTTTGTAGGCCTTAAGAGGCTTTCATTCTCAGGGATTATGTGTTTTGCCAATGAGACTTAATCTTTCAAAGATCATGAGATGTTTGCCAAAGAGGTATAAGATGGGCCTTAACTGGTTTATGTCCTTCTTAATCAACTTGAGGATGATAGGCTTTGGGAGATATGCCTTAACTTCTGCTTTTGCCAAGGAAACTAGATACAAAGATCATGAGTCTTAAGAGACTTTGGATTTTTTATTTTGCCTATGATGAGATTTTGCCAATGAAAGGGTAGTACAGTGTTTGAGCTTTGAAAAGATGGTATATTTGCTAATGAGGCTTATGATGGAAAAGTTCCAGAATGGTTTGAAGGTAGGCTTAAACTTCTGAAAAGAATCAGGGAGTTTGTATGGTTTTGCCATTTATAGCATGATTTATGAAAAAGAGCAAGTCAAGCTTTTCTTATTGTTTAAAATTAAAGAGACTCTTAGAGTGACACTTAATTGACTTGACTTGATGTAAATGACTACATTAGTTGAAACAAAGAGCCCTTAGGAATGGCTAATGAGCTAGTGGAAGAAGATAAATTAGGGATCATGCTCACAAATAAGAGATAGGGATGTGATAGACTAGAGATATGTATTAACTCTTTGAGCTAAGCGACAGGATGGATTGATAATAGATGATGATGTTTTAGGAATACATGCCCCCAATGCAGGACAAAGGCATAGAAGATAATATAACTTTAAAGAATGAGCCTTTAATGAGGAAGGATGACTTTGGAGACATAAGACAAGACAGATTGATTGAAGATGATTTGACAACTTTGGACATGAGAGAAGATGACTTGGATGATCTCTCTCTCTCTCTCTCTGCTCTAACTTTTGCCTAAGCGGCCCTTTTGGGTTTTCAACTTAGTGAGCTTGTATTAATGAAATTTAGGAGAAAACATTCCACCATGATTTGCTATTTTTCTTTATGTTGAGAGGCTCTAACCTTTGAATTTTAGGTTTGACAAAGGTCTTCTCTGAACTTATCGCCCCTTGTTGAGATGCATCATTTGATTACCCAATGTGCAATAGGTAATTACATTTACTTGCTCTTTATGCTTCAACTGTCTTAGTCTTCTTTGATTAGGAGTTAGTAAAGTGATTGTTGATTTAAGAGAATAAGGACACCTCAAATTCTGATATATGCTAATTGTGGTGGATTTAATCTTTACCCCTCTTTTCTTCATTTTCTTTTTCTTTTATTTTTTCTCTCTTTTTCTTTGTCTTTTTTTTTTCTTTTCTTTTTTCTCTTTTTTTTCTTCGTCTTTTTTTTTTTTAAGCTCATCCGTGTTAGACTAAATCAAGGAAGACAAGAAAATTAATGCATAAATAATGAAAAGAAAATATAGATGTATTAACTATAAAGAAACTTTATTATAAGATAACAAAAAGGGGACTAACATGGCCAAAAAAATACAAATAAAATAAAATAAAATGAAATAAAACAAAACAAAATAAAATAAAATGGCAGACTCTAACTTAAAGTTAGACTTTGGCTTAGGCCTAGACTCAAATTTAGATTTGGAATTCAACCTCAAACAGGTCAGATTAGCTAGGCATGAACTCCTCCATATTATGCTATTAAGGGTTGAATTAAGGTCTTGGGTTTTGCTTTAGGAGGGATGATGTCACCACTATCAATCAAAACCTAGATTCTTTGTTTCAAAGCTTTGCATGCATTGATTTGGTGCCCCACTTCTTGATGATATTCAAAATACTCATTGGGGTAGTAGCTCTTGGGTAAAGGATTAGGAGGGACTCTTGTTTCTAGGGGTTTTACTATTTTTGCCTCCAAAGCCTTCTTATAAACCACTACTAATGGAACTCCCAAATATATGAAAGCTCTCCATTGAGATTTCAAAGGTTGCCTGCTAGTCACGACAGTTACCTCTATACTCTCCCACTCGACACCAATAAGGGGAATGTAGGTGTCTATATCCTTCCATTTAGTAGAGGTAAGAGGAGTGGAGGTATTGCTCTTCTTGCACCTTTTTTCCATTGTGGGGGTTTGCTCTAGTGCATCGATGTTAAGCTTTAAAGGTCTCTTGATAGCAAAAGAGGTGGGGTTTTCCTTTCTTTGAAAAGGATTCAAAGAAGAGGCAAGGTTAGAATCTAAGACTGATGGCATAGTTGAGGCTAGAATGGCATTGATGTTTGAGATTGAGTATGTAAAATTATGAGTCATGTCAATGGTAGGTGGAGCATTAATGGGCTTAGCTTGGTTCAACATTCCTCTCACTTCATCGATGATAAGTTGGCATTGGAAACTCAAAGCATTAATGAGTAAGATGGATTAGGGCATTACTAAAACTGGATTGTTAACTAGCTAAAACCTTATTGAAAGTAGCTCGTTGAGCATCTAGGACAGAGATGAGAATAGCTTAAAGGTTCTCTTCTTACATCCATGTCAGTCAAGCTTGCCATTAGTACCTTAAAAACTAAGTCAAAGAATAAAGTAAGTGCTTAGGAAAGAAGCAAGAGGATGGGTATGCAAACTTTTAAGGAAAAAGATTCCTTTTGATGTTATGAGTTGACTACATTTGGGCTTTTGATTATTTTCTAAGGTTGCATAGCTCAAGGTCTCAAGATTAAGGTATTAGATTGATCCAAAGGTATTAGACTTAGGGTAGTATATTGGGCCATAGGTATTGGCCTTAAGGCAGCGTCTTAGGTTTTGATGGTTTGGGTATAGGCTATAGGCATTTGTTGATCTAGGGGTAATGGATTGGTTTTGAAGGTAATAGGCCAAAGATGTTGGGCATATGGGTAATGAATGACGGTGTCTTATGGCTAGGCTAATAAGATGTATGTAAAAAGGAGAGTAGAGATGTCTTATGGTTAGAGGTGTTTGAGGCCAAGGCTAAGGAAATGATGTTTTAATTTTAGGGCTAGGGTATTGGCATTTAGTTTAAAGGCTAAGGTAATGGGGTAAGATTTAGGATGATGGCTTAAGGTGCATAAGGGAAAAGGTGATTGGGATAGAGGTGAGAGTGTTTAAGGTTTAGAGGTAAAGGTGTTTGGATAGAAGTGAGTATGTGACCCTTCTTCGGTTTAAGGTATGACCTAGATTTAAAATGAATGCATGTTTTGTTCTATAGTATGGATGTATGATATGTATGGAGAAAACATTTCATGAGAATACAAAGATACAAAGGTTTTGATTATGGTACATACAATCTAAGGTAAGGATTTAGGTTCATTACATGAAAAAGGGTAAGGGTGGCTCTATTTGGATACCCATCACACTAAAGCAGTGATATACCTAACCCATGTGAGTCAAGAAGCCTTATGTGGGTCCAATAGTATGTGCATTCTTGTTACACCTTTGAAAGGATCAAGGGATTCGTCGTGGGGTGGATGATTTTACTATTAACGAATAGACCCAATGAGGGTTACCCACTCGATATTACTTTATATCCATTATTTTCCTAAGAAATCTAGATTGAAAGGCAAGGAGCCAATGAAAATGATGCATGAAAGCCATTTCTGTATAAAAGTGCCAAACTTTAATTTAAACCAATTGGTAGTCCTTTTATCTCTTTTGTTAAAAAGAATGTGGTCTCCAGTGGAGTCGCCAATTATGAGGCCTCATCCGAGCACCGGTCTGATCCGCTAAGAGGAATTGAAATGCTCATTTTGGTTTGAACTCACAATGGAACCCTCAGGTTTAGATAGGTTGATTTTGAAAAGAGTCGCCACCTTAATTTTATTTTATTTGGGAAAAAGATTAAGGGAAAAACCCAAATTGACTCTAATTAATATCCCAAAAGAAAAGATCACTAGCCCTGAAACCAAATCAGATTTCGGGACTAGATTTTTAGTTTATTTTGACAAAAATAGTTTGGCAAATTTAATACAAAATGACTTAAAATAAATTTCATGAATAGTTTACATAATGCATGAACAATTATATAATGCATGAATAAACAAATAAATAATCATTCATTCAAAGCGATAAAGTAATAAAGTAAAGGAATTAACTTTACAATTCAAAACCACAATAAGGGATACTTCCTCTAGCCCTTATAGGGTGTAGGAAAGTCACACATTCCCCAAAATAATTCTAAAAAAAAATAAAGAAAAAAGAGAAACAAAACCAACATCATAATAAAGAAAACAAACTAAAAGCAAATATCACAAAGAAAAGAACTAATTCATTAAAAGAATATGCAAGAGAAGGATTACTTCTTATTTAAATTAGATTTGATGCTTTAAACAAGCAAGCCTACGTATCCCTTTGAATGGGAATCAAAATCCATGTAGTTTGCCCTTCGTGCAAAGGGGTTAGTTTAGCCTATCCATTTTATCATGTTTTAGTTCATTGATTGAAAGGTGGGTGGATTGATTAAATCAGATTGATTACCACGTTGTTAATTAGGTCAGGTTTTAATTAACAAGTAGATGCATGAATTCAAATCACTTACCAAGTTAATTAAATCATATTTTAATCAACATGCCTCAAAATAATGAAAGCAAAATGATAAAACGTACAAAGTAAAGAAATAATAAATGAAAAGAACAAACTAAGCAATCCTAAGGAAAAAATAACAAAACAAACAAAACAATGTAAAGAAAAAGAAAAATTAAAACAAAACAAAACAAGACAAAACAAGAAAATAATAATAATAAAAAAGAAAATAAATACCTTACAAAGACGAGGCTTAGGGACATAGGGTGGATGAAGCAAACGACTGGATCACAATTCCACCTTCTCGGCCTGGCGAAAAGACAACCTTCGAAGGGCGACTCAAACAGTGTTATTGGGACCTCTTCGGACTGATTTGAGAAGAGATAGCTTGAAACGACCACTTAAATAAAATTTTAAACTAAAAAGTTTGTTCCTTTCAAACCAAACTTATGGAGATGGTTCGCTTGATGCAAAGGTTAATCAAATAAAACAAGAGGTTAAGAGGTGATCAAATAAAAGTAGGAGGACCCCTATATATAAAGAAAAGGTTAGGGGAAGGTTTCATGAACTTTCGATGTGGGATATGTGCACAAAACAAAGAAAAATTGGAAAAACATGGCTGCTGTTGCCAGGAAGTCCTTGGCAGCCACATGCCTCTTTGCGACAACTATAGAGCAAGTTACAATAGCGGCAAAGCTTTGGCGGCAGTCACATAACTTCACCTGTCTTGTAATTTTGGCCCGTTTTCACCAGTTTCTCATTTGTTTTTCATGATTCTAGTTGCATTGTGTTCGCTATTCAACCCTATATGATCTAAGGATGGTTCAAAGCATAAAGTGATAGGTTTTGGCTCTCTATTTTTCAATTTTTCTATTTTGGCTTCTATTTACCACACCTAAGTACCTTTAAGGTTTCAAATGCAATACGGATGGTAAAAAATTAAGGGTACATAGATAGATATCAAAATTTTTACTCATAATTTGATTTGAGATATCCAGCTTTTTTGATAAGCTGAAGTTAGACAATTGGAAAATAATTCTAATTAAGATAAGATTTGTTGGATATTGTAAAGGTGGTTTAAGATAGTATTTCTATCTTTTGCATAACAAAGAGTTGTTAGCAAAGATGTTATTTCTTGATAATGTGTTTATTCAAGAAAGTAACATATTAAGAATGATAGAATGATTGTATAATAAAATGATCAAAGTAAAATTTGATCAACCCTTTGAAAAGTCTAAAACTAACTAAATGTTTTATTCTTATAAGTTGCGAAAAGGTTTAGTAGAATATCTAATTTTTCTATAACATATGATTTCCTTTATATGAATACATAATAGTTGTATATTCATAATGAAGTAAATCATGAGATAGTAAAATATCTAATCTTAAGAAAAATATAATTTACTTTATATGAATGCACAAAAGTTGTACATTCATGATGAAGCAAATTATAAGATGATTCTATTATAGCTATATATTATATAGCAATGCATAATGATTATGAGTTTGAAATATAGATGTCAATACTAGTTTTCTTTCCCTAGAAAAGAAAACATAATCATGGAATAAATCTAAAGGCTTTGAGTTTTAAGAAAATTTTCAAAGTATGCAAAACCTTATTGAGTTGTATCATCGCAAGATGAGTCCTTAATATGCAAAAGGATAGTGGGAGTATCCTCACTTTCAAGTTTTATACATGGATAACACATTAGCTTGTAAAAGTATTAATATATTTGCATTTGTAGAATGGTTTACCATTACATTCTTCATTTAGACTTAAGATAAATATTTTACATTCTTGTTAATTCATATCTATAAAGATAGATTAAAGAGAATGTTAAATATGTCCAAGTCAATATTTGTAAAAGATGTTGAAAAGTTCAACATGCTAAATCCAAAAGTTTTATTTCCTACAATTTCGATATCTACTTTTTAAAGGTTGATTCCCTAGATACCCAAGGAAAGTATGGCATGGATTCTTTATAGTATGACTATAAGAAATCTAAATTATACAAGAGTTGTATAATAAACCAGACATCAAGAATGTTGTTAGCATGACTAACAGATTCTAATCTTATCTAGGGTTAAATTGTTGGAAATATAATCAAAATTATTCTAAAGTACTTGAGAAGTATTTAAAATTTAATTTTGACAAATGAAAAATGTTACTACATAAATGATAGGGAGTCAATCATTGGGATTGTTGTTATCTGTGATGAAGAAATAATTTGCTAGAAAATTTCCAAGCAAATTGTCATTACAAACTTCATTATGGAAGTCAAATTTGCTACATAAGATGTTGCAAATAAGATACTATTTTGGATTCAATAGTTATGAATTGTTTAAGAGTTTCTTTAGTACATCACGAGTATCTCTCTGCTATGATAATGGAGCCTTAGCTTATAGTAAGGGATCTCGAGTCTCACACTGAAATCTAGAATATTTCAAAAAACTTTAAGATATTATCAAATCAATTGTTGGTATAGGGCATTCTAGCCTTGCAAAAAATAGCATTAACCATTAACTTACTTAATCTATTGACTAAAGTTAAAAGTTAGTAATAGTTAAACTTCATCTTGAGAAGATGAGTTTCTGATACTAAGCAAAATGGCTCTAGTGCAATTGGGAGATTGATAGTAATATGTGCCCTAGGAGCCATATAATAGTTATGTAATAATTGATATTAATTCCTAATGGCATAAAAAATATATTCATAATGTGAAAAAGGGTTTCATATTATTGAATGTAGTCTTTAAATATTTGTAAGATGATCTATTCTCAAGTGTTGAGAATATGGGAGATAGATCGCTCTTGTACAAATATTTGAAATATGTTCATGGTCATAGGATTAATAACTGGGCATTATTAATTCTGGAAGACCATCACCTCTATTTGTTTTATATAATTAGTATGTGATGCAGATAATTATAGAGGTAGTGAGTCTCATGCTACTTAAATGTGATGTCGAAATAAGCATATGAATATTCAAAAGATGAATAGTCAAACTATGACATTAGATGATAATAATATGGGATTTTATTACTTGTTAATTATTTATCATATGCATATACTCCTTTGACTTGAAGGATACTATAGACATACTATTCATGTATAGATATGTATGAATAGTATTTATTACTACTTACATAGACATACTATTCATGTATAGATATGTATGAATAGTATTTATTACTGCTTACATAGACATACTATTCATGTATAGATATATGGCATGTGATAGTTCTAATTTGTTATGTATAGAGGTAAATGATTGCCAAGATAGAATTCATTACCTCTAGTGAACGAAGTTAAAATCCTATGCTATCTAGTTATTCTTAATAATTAAAGCTCCTAGCACATTAGGGTTTGACCCTAGCATGTCTTGATGTTTAATCTAATGACCTAAGCATATCTTGATGTTTAATCTAAAAAGGTGACCCTAGCATGTCTTGATGTTTAATCTAAAAAGGTTTCTATTCAATTAAATCTTAATTTGTATATGATGCAAATGAGAAAGATTAAATTGAAAATTTGATTTGGACTAAATCAAAGACTTAATTTTAAGCTTAGTGAAAACTCTTAACACATGAGATATGGCTTAAACCCATATGTGTGATATGGAAAGGAGGCAATTTAGGGCTTAGGGAAAATTCACTATTCATAAGCCTATGTGATGGGTTTAGGGGTTAGACAATTTTCAACTAAGGTTAAAAATTGTAATTACATCTTTTAGCTAATAGAAATGTCCATTGTTCCACTAAAGGATAAAATGGTCATTTCACCATTTAAAGAAGAAAAGTCAAATTTTCCTTCTTCATCAAATGATGAGCTAAAAGGGTGTTATGGTCTTTGTTAAAATTTAAGGGTTAAGTCTTGGAAATGATATAAAAGCTATGATTTTTTATGTTGTAAGTAGAGTGAACAACATTTTTAAGTTGAAGCAATTTTGAAGAGAAAGAAGTTAAGAGAAAAGAAAAGAAGAAATAGTTTCTTCAAGTTTTCTTTTAATCTCCAATTCTTTTCTTAGTTATTTGTGAAAGAACAAAATTGCTTACAATTGAAAATGAGTTTAGTCAAAAAACAAATCAAAGAGAAACCTTAACTTCCTAAAGTTTTTTAAGGGAAAATCTTGAATCAATTTGGGTAACCAAGAGGGAGATTCAAGAACACCAAAGAAACTAAATGGAAACTTTAAGGTGAGCTAGGTGTAGATGATCTAGAGGCTTCACACTTGGGAAGCTCTTTGCTAAAGAGAGAAGGAACCTTCAAAAGGTAATATGATTACTCTTCCTTCTTCTTTCTATGCATATTTGTTTTACACACAAATTAATTAATTGCTTGAATGGATGTCTGGACCAAAACAGGTGAAGTGAAATTTTAAAATGTTTCAAATTTCACCCCACCACCTTGCTTCTACTGCATTTGGCTTCACCATTCTTTCAGTAAAAAGAGACAACTTAGGGATCATACTCTTAATGACGGATAGGAATATGATGGAGGGAGATATGTATTTGCATTTTGAGTGAAGCAACAAGATGGAATAATAAGAGATGATTATGTTTTAGGAAGACATGCCCCTATTGTAGGATAAGGGCATAGAAGATAAAATAACTTTAGAGAACAAGCCTCTAGTAAGGAAGGATGACTTTAGAGACATGTGACTAGTGGATTGATTAGAGATTATGACAACTTTGGACATGAGCAAAGATGACTAAGATGAGCTTTCTCTCTATTTCTCTCTCAGCTCTAACTTTTGCCTAAGTCACCCCTACGGGTCTTTAACTTAACAAGCTTGAATTAATGAAATTTGAAAGAAAATATTCCATCATGATTCAGGCTATTGCTTTTCTTCATATTGAGGGGCTATGACCTTTGAATTCTAGGTTTGACAAAGATCTTCTCTAAAGTCGTTGCCCCTTGTTGAGGTGCATCATTTGATTACCCAATGTGCAATAGATAATTACATTTACTTGCTCTTTATGCTTTAATTATTTGATAAGAGGTCCATTACTTAACCTTTTTTAAGTAGGAGATAATGAAGTAATTGTTGATTTATAGGAATAAGGGCACATTAAATTTCGATCTGTGCTAATTGTGGTTGATTTAATAATGAAATTGATTGCTTGTTCATCTCTCTTTCCTTTTTTTTTTTCTCCTTTTCTCTCTCTTTCTCTTTTTTTTTTTTTTTTTCTAAGCTCATCCATGTCAGACTAAATAAGAAAGATAAGAAGATTAATGCATAAATAATGAAAAGAAAATATAGTTGCGTTACTATAAAGGACACTTTATTACAAGATAATGAAAAAGGGACCAACATAGTCAACAAAAATTTAGGAGACAGAAAATAAGATGATAGACTCTGACTTAGAATTAGACTCAAACTTTGAGATTTAGACTTAAAAATATACTCAGACTTGGAATTCAATCTCAAACATGTCAAATTAGTTAGTCTTGAACTCCTCTATGTCATGCCACTTAGGGCTGAGGTAAGGCAAGGTTGAGATAAGTCCAGGTTCTTCATCATTGTTTAGGTTAGTGGTTGGGAATTCTAGTTGAAATGATTCTCTTCATATACATTCTTTGATGCAGTTGAAGCCAAAGCTTTGAATGTGGGTAGATATTAGATTAGGAAGCGGCTTAGTAGGTTGGGAGTAGATTCTTAACAAAGATATCCACTTGTTCTTACTCAGTTGGCCTGTTTACCATTTGAGCAACTTTAGCCCAACACCTAGCAAGGAACATGGATAAGGACTCATTTGAAAGCTACATAGTGCTTTCTTGGTCTCTTCTTATGATATCCACTTCAATGTTGTAGTGGTACTGTAACAACCCACACCCACCCTAGGAATTTTCGCGATAAATTGTTTGATTTAGAACTATTAAGTTTAAGTGTGTGCTTTTGTGAAAATTAATGATCTAAGTGATTGATGGGCATGTGGCATATTAAATTAATTTTAATATGCATAATATGAGTTCTATTGTGAAATAAATGATTTACATAAAGTGCATTTGCATAAAGGAATTTATTTTAAATAAAATGAATTTTCATGCATAAAGATAATTTTTAAGCATAAAATGATTTTATGAGTATTTTAAAATAATCTTTAAAAGAAATATTTTTGGGGGAAATATTAGAGAAATAAAAAGAAAAATATTCTTTTTTATTTTTAATTTTAATCAGCCCAAAATTTAAATAAAAAGCCCAAATACCCAAAAGTCCACTACACTAAAATCCTCCTAACCTAGCTCATTAAGGGTATTAGTGGAAATTTCACCCAAACCCTATTATATATTCTAAATTTCGGCCAGAATAGAGTTCCAACAGCCATCACCTTAATTTTTCTGTATCTTAGCAGAAAAATTCTCTCAAAATATTCCTCTCTACCGAAATTAAGAAAATACCCTTCCGTTTCACGATTCCTTGACTATAATCGTAAGTTTTTCTTCTCTTTCAATTTCTAAATTGATTTCTATAAAATAAATTATGGGAAAATTATTTTGAACTGGTTGATTACTGATTTTTACAAATTTAATTCTGTTCGGGTGAGTTTTTAGGAGAGAAAATCTATTTTCTACCGAAAACACAATTCTTTCCGTGAGATTTCTCCAAAAGTGAATTTTATAACTTAAAATCACAATTTTTATGCATAAAAATCACTAGGGGGGCGATTTGAGCATTGTTGTTTTCTAAACTGATTCTTGATTTGTTTTGATGGAAAATATTAGATTAAATAATATTTCTGCATATTCCTATGATAACCAGAAAGTTTCAAAAAACAAAAGAGTTTAAGGTTTTTGTGTTAGAACTTAGAAGTTGGAAAATTCTCTTACTAAATTGATATGTGGCTGCTGATTTATGTTAGGAAGTACTGTAATATGATATTTGTTTTGTTTAGATGAAAAATAATGATTTGAATCATGTGTCTGTTTATTGTTGTAATGAACGAAAAGTGCGGAAAGCGCAAAAACAAATAATTTTTCACCTAAGCCTTTAAACTTGGAATTTTTTTGTATAAATACTATCAATGGCTACCAAATCATGTATGGATGTATTCTAAACTAATATTTTCTGTGATTGAATGAAAAATAATAGTTTAAACAACCTGTTTACATATTTCTGAAATGGCCGAAAAATACCAAAAACAAGAAAACTCATGGTTTTGTGCTCTATAATTCAAAAGTTGAATTTTTATGTATAAACAACACCAAGTGTGGCCGATTCATATGGATTAAAATTCTAAAATGATTTTTGTTGTGTTTGCATGAAAAATATTGGTTCAAACCATGTTTTTACATATTTCTGAAATAGACGAAAAGTGCGAAAAGAAAAAGAATTTAGTTTTTACTTTAGTGATGCATTAGACCTACATGAATATTTTTATGTGATGTTTTTTGATGATTATTGACATGTATGTATGTATAATAAATGATAAAATTACATGTTAGTTGAAGGTATGATCCTAGATAAGCTTAAATGCATTATTGTAACAACCCACACCCACCCTAGGAATTTTCGTGATAAATTGCTTGAATTAGAATCTACAAGATTAAGTGTGTGCTTGTGTGAATGTTGGTGATCTAAGTGATTGATGAGTATGTGGCATATTAAATTAATTTTAATATGCATAATATGTGTTGCTATTGTGAAATAAATGATTTACATGAAGTGCATTTGCACAAAAGAATTTATTTTAAATAAAATGAATTTTCATGCATAAAACAATTTTTAAGCATAAAATAATTTTATGGGTATTTTAAAAATATTTTTAAATAAATATTTTGATGGAAATATTCCAGAATTAAAAAGAAAAATATTATTTTTATTTTTAAATACTTCAGCCGAAATTTTTAAAGAAAAAGGCCCAATACCCAAAAGTCCACTACACAAAAATGCTCCTAACCTATTTCATTAAGGGTAATAGTGGAAATTCCACTCCAACCCTAATATATATTCAAATTTTCAGCCAGCAAGGGTTTTCCAGCAGCCATTCCCTCATTCTTTCTGTATTCTGGTAGAAAAACCTCTCAAAATAATTCTCTCTACCGAAATATCGAAAACACTTTACCATTTCGCGATTTCATGACCATAATCGTAAGTTTTTGTTCTTTTTTGATTTCTAAACTATTTTCTATGAAATAAATTATGGGAAAATTATTTTGAACTATTTCATTACTGATTTCTACAGATTCAATTCTGTTTGAGTGAATTTTTGGGAGAGAAAATTTATTTTCTACCGAAAACACGATTCTTTCCGCAAGATTTCTCAAAAAGTGAATTCTATAACTTAAAATCACAATTTTATTGCATAAACATCATAAGGGGGGGCGACTTGTACTTGTTTTCATTCTAAACTGATTTTTGATTTGTTTTGATGAAAAATATTAAATGAAATAATATTTCTGCATATTTCTGTGATGACCGAAAAGTTTCAAAAAAAAAGGAATTCAAGGTTTTCGTGTTAGGACTTGGAAATTAGAAAATTCTATTCTTTCATGAATACATGGCTGCCAATTTGTGTGAATTGATGTTCTAATATGATATTTGTTTTGTTTAGATGAAAAATAATGACTTGAATCATGTGTCTGTTTATCACAGAAATAAACGAAATGCGCAGAAAGCGCGGAAACTCATGATTTTTCACCTAAGCCTTTGAACTTAGAAATTTTTTCATATAAACCTTACCTATGGCTGCCGATTTGTGAAATAATGTGTTCTAAACTGATATTTTTAATGATTGAATGAAAAATAATGGTTTAAACAACCTATTTGCATATTTCTGAAATGACCGAAAAATACCGAAAACAAGAAAACTCATGTTTTGTGCACTATAATGCAAAAGATTGAATTTTTATATATCAATGGCACCAATAGTGGCCAATTCTTATGGATTTGAGTTCTAAAATGATTTTTATTATGTTTATATGAAAAATCTTGGTTTAAACCATGTTTTAACATATTTCTGAAATAGACAGAAAACACAAAAAGAAGAAGAATTTGGTTTTTACCTTAATGATACATTCGGCCTGCATGAACAATTTTGTCCAAATGTTTATAAATTTTATGTGATGTGTTTTGATGATTGTTGACATGTATGTATGTATAATGGATGATGAAATTGCATGTTAGTTGAAGGTATGATCCTAGATAAGCTTAAATGTATTATAGTATACTTAAGGTATACTTAAGGTATCTTAACCTGGTATCTTGGTTAGAATGCAAATGTGATTGAGGAAATTGGAACTAGGAGTTATGAAGAATTGATGATGAACATATGATTATGAGTTCATGAAGTGAAAGGGAAACATAGGAGTTAAGCATGATGTTTGAAGGATTAATTGTTAATATGACATGTATGGAAGTGTAAAGTGAACTAAGATAATTGATAAGTGAATTGATATTGAGGTAATGATATTGTGATGACCTTAAAAAGATATTGATATGATTGCAATGTGTTTTCATGTGAGCCTATAAGGCCTAAGTATGCAAGACCATTAGGTCAACGAGCTATGTGCAAGTGATGAGTACACCTACGTGTGGACTCTAAGTGTACGTGTATGCTATATGTACATGGGGTAGTTATGGGATAGGAGCATCATGAGTAAATAAGTACTAAGTATTAAATCAAATATTATGTTAGTGTTTGAGGAGCTTTAGAAGTGCAAAGGGACTACGTGTACTAGGAGTAAAAGAACCCCAAGGTGAGTAAACACTATGTTCATGCTACAAGTGCAAGTAACATTTTGTTATGTTACAAATATGTGATGACATGCTATGTGAGCCTTTATAATCTTTGAAACCCAAGTTTTTTCCATTTTTAATTTTATTATATGATTTCTTTGTCATGCTTGGGTTGCCAAGGGACATTTCGAAAACTATTTTGTTTATCCAATTGAGAACTTCTTGTGATTAACACCCTAACTTGTATTCTTTCTAGAACTACACTTTCATTGTATCATTGTTTGAAAGCTAAACCACCATTATTATTGAAATACATGTTATTGTTGCCTTATGTGATATTGTTAATTGTGTTTACCAATAGCTCTAGCTATGGTACCTTTTACCTTTTATACAGAAATCCTCGTACCGATGCGAGTAATCATCGGCTATTTGCTTCTTTATACCGATGCAAGTAATCATCAGCTATGTGCTTCTCGTATCGATGCAGGTAATCATCAGCTATATGCTTCTCGTACCGATGCGAGTAATCATCGGCTATTCAATCCTCGTACCGATGCGATTAATCATCGGCTATGTGTTCGAGTGATTATGGCAATAGCCTTCACTCTATATGTTATGTGTTCGAGTGATTATGGCAATAGCCTTAACTCTATGTGTTCGAGTGATTATGGCAGTAGCCTTCACTCTATGTGTTATAAGTGTGATTTCTGCAAACCTTTCTAAATTGCAAACTATGAATCATGAGCTATAAGTTATGAGCTATGGGCCCTTTCTAAGGGATATGTGTTTTTGTACAATCACCATTGTTTACTCATTGAGATCATCTATCTCATCCTTTTCCTTGTGTGGTTCCAGGTGAGCAAATGTAA
This sequence comes from Reutealis trisperma, assembly GCA_947687605.1. Classification (NCBI taxonomy): domain Eukaryota; kingdom Viridiplantae; phylum Streptophyta; class Magnoliopsida; order Malpighiales; family Euphorbiaceae; genus Reutealis; species Reutealis trisperma. The sequence continues at coordinate 177,984 of CANTUT010000926.1, forward strand.
GAAGGCAAGGTGATGGCTCAAGCATTCTACTTCGCTTGGGGAATTCCTTGTCCAAGTTATCAATAATACTATTTTTTATGAAGTCTTGTCATTAGATGCTCCGGGAATGTTGATTGATATTTGTTGATATACATTATTTTCCTTAAGGATTTTACATGTAATGATTTATTTTAGACTTTCGCAATTTAAGGTATTCATCTAAATGTTTTAATCAAGTTATTGTAAGAGGTTTGGTAAGATCCTAAGCATGATTTGTTTATATGTAAGTGGGTTCTACGGGCGTGTGTGACCTTATGTCTCCCCATATTCTAGGACTGTCATATCTCTAAGGTTGGGATGTGACAAAGGTGGTATTAGAGCTATAGTTTTTTTTTTAAAAGTCTAGTTTAGGCTTGTTTATGTGAGTTAATTAAGTAAAATCCTAGAGCATAGGAATTTTCCTGTCATGTCACTTGTAGTCTATCGTTAGCATAGTTTCGCGAAATCCTAGTAGATTAGTAATCCTTGTTATTATTTGCTTGCCTTACAATTCTTTTGACAGATGACCAAGAAGATTACGCCTGCTCAAGGACCACGACCTAGAGCACCCCGTGTGACTTGTAAGAGGACTTGGCTAGAGATGCTCGAGAAAGTAGTAACTGTGATTCGCCCCACAAGAGAGAAGACCCCTGATGAAGAAGAAGACCCTGAGGAGCGCTTAGATCCTGATTGGGTATATAGTAAGGTTCAGAAATTAGAGGATAATTGTTCGTACTTGAAAGAGGAAAACCGACGTCTTAAGGTAATGATTCAAGCATTAAGAGAGGATATGGAGCAGCTCAGGTCAGGGATTGTCGAGCATAGAGGGGACTACTCACCAGTGAGGTCTGCATCTTTAGCTAATAGCCGTCAAGATAGAGATCTCCTTTGGTATCGATGTGGCAGTAGTGGCCATGTCGCTCTTGATTGCTCAGGAGGTGGACACAATAATTAGGTCGAGTAGATATGATGATCGATGTAACGGCATAGCACCTTATATGATATGAATGATTTTTCCTTGATTGCCTAGTTACCTAGGATGAGATGATTTCCTTCATTATCATGCTATAGTGTGATATTATGAGATATATGCTATATGATTATGATATGTGATATGTGCAACTATGTGATATGTGAATTATATATATGACATGTGCTTAGTGATGTGACATTATAAATGCATGATAATGTGTGCTAGGATAAAGGGGAGGTTAAATGGGTTAGGATAGGGGATTAGTACTAAATTCCCTTATTATGATAGACAGAATGCCTCCCAAGAAGAAGGTTCGCACAGTCACCCAATCTGTTAAGGCTAACGATGATGTTATATCGGACACCACATCAAATGCTGCCTCTGTACCTATACGGTCAAAAGAAAGATCAAACTCGAGGGCACTAACCATGGGCTCTAGTGAGCAAGTGACTTCGCAAGAAGTGCACGCCATGCGCAAAGCAATGAGAGATTTGCACAAGGAACTGGATGAGCTACGAGCTCAAAGGCGGGAAGCATCGCCGACTTAAGAAAGGAATGGAGTTACGCCACCTGCGATGGTGACACTTGCTCGGAGAGAGAGGAAACGACTACCTAATGAGGGAATGACCGTGGCAGAATTTAAGAAGCTGCAACTGCCTACTTTTTGTGGGGAAGAAGGAGATGACCCTTATGAATTTTTGGATGAGATGGATAAGTTAGTCCGTCGCTTATCTTGCTCAAATGCTCGAGTGATTGAGTTGGTAGGACTCCAACTCAAGAAAGAAGCTTGGTACTGGTATGAGACGAATATTAAGGAACGAATTTATGGCGTTGACCCACCTAAGTGGGCAGAATTTAAGCAAGAAGTGATGGATTAGTTCTTGCCAGAAGGAGAAAGGCAAGATAGGGCATTGCAGTTTGAGCAACTGAAGCAAAGACCAGGAATGTCCGTGTCTGATTATGCTAAGGAGTTTAACCGACTTAGTCATTTCGCTATCAACATCGTCCTTATCGAAGCAAGTCGCATCAATCATTTCCTTAGAGGACCGATTACGCCTCTATTCAATTCATCGACAGTAACCAAGTTTCCGACCTTAGCCAAGCTCATAAATAAAGCCAAGGTCATGGAAAAGAGATATAAGGTGGAGAGAGCTGAACGAGCTGAACGAGACCAGAAGGGAAGGCATAAGAACAAAGGTCATAAAGGACAGCATGGAAATGGAGGGGAGCAAAGGAAGGAGTTTCCATCATCTGGTCCACAAAATGGTCAAACTAAGCAAGAGATCCCCACATGCGGCAAATGTGGAAGGAAACATCCTAGAGTCTGCCGAAAAAATATTGGCGCTTGCCTTAAGTGTGGGCAAATGGGGCACTTCATAAAGGACTGCCCTCAGATGAGGAGCCAAGGGAGTGGGACCACAGTATGACCATAGCCTAAGTCGTTCCAAACGCAAGGACAAGGAGTCAAGGACAAAGGACCAACAATTGGGAATGCACCAACGACAGAGAATAAGGGCAAGGGTCAAGTCTTCACGTTAAATCCACAAGAGGCTCGCGACTCGCACACCGCCATCACAAGTATCATCCCCATCCAAAGTTCTAGCGCAAAATGTTTAATTGATTCTGGTGCTACCCACTCATTTGTGTCACCTTATTTTGCTAAGTATTTAGGGATAGATAAGGAATTGATGAGTGAACCGTTAGTAATAGCAACTCCTTTAGGGGAAGTGATGGAAGTGAAGTATGAGTATAAGGGATGTGATGTAGATATTAATGGACAAACACTTTCGGTAGTATTGCTAGAATTGGACGTACTAGAATTCGATGTGATATTAGGGAAGGACTGGTTGTATGAGCATAGATCTCGTATCGACTGTAGGAAGAAACTTGTCAAGTTTTGAACTAGAGATGGGAAGGAGTTTGTGTACCAAGGAGATAGTCCTTTGAACTTAATATTGGCCTTAGGAGCAAGGCGGATGTTAAGGAAAGGATGTCAAGCGTATTTAGCTCACGTAGTCGACACTAACAAAGAAACTACCATTCGAGACAATAGCATTCCAGTAGTGGATGAGTTTATGGATGTCTTTCCAGAAGATTTACCCATATTACCCCCTGATCGTGAGATCAAGTTCAACATCGAATTGCTACCCGGTACACAACCGATATCGATACCGCCATATCGTATGGCACCAATGGAGCTAAAAGAGTTAAAGACATAATTGCATGACCTGCTCGATAAGGGCTTCATTCGACCAAGTAGTTCACCATGGGGCACTCCGGTGTTGTTCGTGAAGAAGAAAGACGGATCGTTTCAAATGTGCATCGACTATCGCCAACTTAACAAAGTCACTGTGAAGAATAGATACCCATTGCCGAGGATCGATGATCTTTTTGATCAACTACAAGGAGCTGGTCATTTCTCCAAGATTGACTTAAGGTTGGGCTATCATCAACTAAAGATTTGAGGAGAAGATATCTGCAAGACTGCTTTTCGCACTAGATATGGGCACTACGAGTTCACGATTTTGCCATTCGGTTTGACGAATGCTCCTGCTTTCATGGACTTTATGAATCGAGTTTTCAAGCCATTCCTTAACAAGTTCATGATCGTATTCATCAATGATATCCTGATCTATTCGAAGAATAAAGAGGAACATGAAGAACATTTGAGGATCATACTTCAAACGTTACGTGATCACCAACTCTATGCTAAGTTATCTAAGTGCGAATTTTGGATGGAGTCGGTCAACTTTCTTAGACATGTAGTAAGTAAGGAAGGAATTCAAGTTGATCCTAAGAAAGTTAAAGCAGTAGCGAATTGGCCAAGGCCCACAATAGTTTCTGAAGTACGAAGTTTCTTGGGCATGGCGGGATATTATCGTAGATTCGTACAGGACTTTTCTAAGATAGTAGCCCCATTGACCAAGTTGACAAGAAAACAAGTTAAGTTCAATTGGGAAGAGTCCTATGAGAAGAGTTTTCAAAAACTCAAAGAGTGTTTGGTATCGACACCAGTTTTGACATTACCTGAAGGAGAAGAAGGATTCACGGTCTATTGCGATGCTTCGAGAGTAGGACTTGGGTGTGTTCTTATGCAAAAAGGAAAAGTCATCGCCTATGCATCACGATAACTAAAGAGACATAAAGTGAATTACCCTACTCATGATTTAAAATTAGCTGCGGTAGTGTTCGCTCCAAAGATCTGGAGACATTACATGTATAGGATGAAGTGTGAGATCTATACGGATCATAAGAGTCTTCAATATATCCTAAGCCAAAGAGACCTCAATCTAAGACAAAGGAGATGGATTGAACTATTGAAGGATTATGACTATCAGATTCTCTATCATCCCGGGAAGGCAAATGTAGTGGCAGATGCCTTGAGTTGAAAGTCGATGGGAAGCCTAGCCCATGTGGATGTGAGAAAAAGGCCAATTGTGAAGGAGCTAAAGGAATTGTTTAATCAAGGATTGAAACTGGAGATTGGAGGATCAAGAGTTCTATTGGCTCATTTCCAAGTAAGATCTAAGTTAATGGAAGAAATAAGGAATGTGCAAGATAGAGACCCATATTTGGTGAAGTTGAAGGATGAGATGAGAGAAGGAAAGAACCCTGAGTTTGAGATAGTCAATGGAGTTTTAAAGTGTAAGAATAGAGTATGCGTGCCTGATGTGGATGGACTAAAGGAAAGGATATTGAAGGAAGCACATCAGACACCTTACTGCGCTCATCCTGGAACTACCAAGATGTACCACGATGTGAAAGCTAATTATTAGTGGCCTGGATTGAAGAAAGATATGGCTAAGTTTGTAGCATCCTGCCTGACTTGCCAACAAGTCAAGTACAAACATCAATGACCCTCAGGATTGCTACAAGAGATTCGATTACCCGAATGGAAATGGGAGCGCATCACTATGGACTTCGTTGTTGGCTTACCTAGAACCTCCAAAGGATATGATTCTATATGGGTCATAGTAGATAGATTGACAAAGTCTGCCCATTTCCTAGGAGTTAAAACCACTTATTTTACATCTCAGTATGCGCAGTTATATGTAGACGAGATCGTGAAACTACATAGAGTGCCAATTTCTATCATTTTCGATCGAGGAATGTAATTCACCTCAAGGTTCTAGCAAAAGTTGCAAGAAGCATTAGGAACGCAATTAGATTTTAGTACGGCATTTCACCCTCAAACGAACGGCCAGTCTAAAAGAATGATTCAGACACTCAAGGACATGCTAAGGATGTGTGTTTTGGATTTTGGTGGTAGCTGGGATAAGTATTTACCCCTGATTGAATTCGCCTACAACAATAGCAATCATTCGTCCATTGGCATGGCGCCATATGAAGCGTTGTATGGGAGAAAGTGTCGTTCTCCAATTTGTTGGATTGAACTTAGAGACAAGCATATAGAAATGTCCAAATTGCTTAAGGAGACCACTGAGAAAGTACCAATAATTCAAGATCGACTGAAGACGGCATTCAGTCGACAAAAGAGTTACGCGGACCCTAAGCGAAATGAAGTCCAATTCGCCGTGGGAGATCACGTGTTCTTAAAGGTCTCACCAATGAAAAGAGTTATGAGATTTGGCAAGAAAGGAAAATTATCAATTCGTTTCATAGGTCCTTTCAAAATCTTGGATAAGGTTGGAGAAGTGCCTTATAGACTTGCCCTACCTCCAACTTTAGCGCATGTACACCCAGTGTTCCACATTTCCAAGTTAAGGAAAAATGTGTCAGATCCATCGTAGGTTCTTTTACCTCCAGACATTACGTTAGATGAACAACTATCTTACGAGGAGTCACCAATAGACATAGTGGATCGACAAATAAAGAAGTTAAGAAATAAGGAGATACCCATGATTAAGGTTCAGTGGCAAAATCATGGGATAGATGAGTGCGCTTGGGAAGCAGAGGAGAAAATGCGACAAAAGCGTCCTCAGCTTTTCAAGAATAACTAGGTAAGGGTTTAAATTCGAGGACAAATTTCTTTAAGGGGGGAGAATGTAACAACCCACACTCACCCTAGGAATTTTCGTGATAAATTGCTTGAATTAGAATCTATAAGGTTAAGTGTGTGCTTGTGTGAATGTTGGTGATCTAAGTAATTGATGAGTATGTGGCATATTAAATTAATTTTAATATGCATAATATGTGTTGCTATTGTGAAATAAATGATTTACATGAAGTGTATTTGCATAAAAGAATTTATTTTAAATAAAATGAATTTTCATGCATAAAATAATTTTATGGGTATTTTTAAAATATTTTTAAATAAATATTTTGATGGAAATATTCCAAAATTAAAAAGAAAAATATTATTTTTATTTTTAAATACTTCAGCCAAAATTTTTAAAGAAAAAGGCCCAATACCCAAAAGCCCACTACACAAAAATGCTCCTAACCTATTTCATTAAGGATAATAGTGGAAATTCCACTCCAACCCTAATATATATTCAAATTTTCAGCCAGCAAGGATTTTCCAGCAGCCATTCCCTCATTCTTTCTGTATTCTAGCAGAAAAATCTCTCAAAATAATTCTCTCTACCGAAATATCGAAAACACTTTACCGTTTCGCGATTTCGTGACCATAATCATAAGTTTTTGTTCTCTTTTGATTTCTAAACTGTTTTCTATGAAATAAATTATGGGAAAATTATTTTGAACTATTTCATTACTGATTTCTACAGATTAAAATCTGTTTGAGTGAAATTTTGGGAGAGAAAATTTATTTTGTACCGAAAACACGATTCTTTCCGCAAGATTTCTCCAAAGGTGAATTCTATAACTTAAAATCACAATTTATTGCATAAACATCATAAGGGGTGGTCAAATTGTACTTATTTTCATTCTAAACTGATTTTTGATTTGCTTTGATGAAAAATATTTCATGAAATAATATTTCTGCATATTTCTGTGATGACCGAAAAGTTTCGAAAAACAAAAGAATTCAAGGTTTTCGTGTTTGGACTTGGAAATTGGAAAATTCTATTCTTTCATGAATACATGGCTGCCAATTTGTGTGAATTGATGTTCTAATATGATATTTGTTTTGTTTAGATGAAAAATAATGACTTGAATCATGTGTCTGTTTATCGCAAAAATAAACGAAATGCGTGGAAAGCGTGGAAACTCATGATTTTTCACCTAAACCTTTGAACTTAGAATTTTTTTTGTATAAACCTTACCTATGGCTGCCAATTTGTGAAATAATGTGTTCTAAACTGATATTTTCAATGATTGAATGAAAAATAATGGTTTAAACAACCTATTTGCATATTTCTAAAATGATCGAAAAATACCAAAAACAAGAAAACTCATGTTTTGTGCACTGTAATGCAAAAGATTGAATTTTTATATATCAATGGCACCAATAGTGGATGATTCTTATGGATTTGAGTTCTAAAATGATTTTTGTTATGTTTACATGAAAAATCTTGGTTTAAACCATATTTTTACATATTTCTGAAATAGATGGAAAACATAAAAAGAAGAAGAATTTGGTTTTTACCTTAATGATGCATTCGGCCTACATGAACAATTTTGTCCAAATGTTTATAAATTTTATGTGATGTGTTTTGATGATTGTTGACATGTATGTATGTATAATGGATGATGAAAACTCATGTTAGTTGAAGGTATGATCCTAGATAAGCTTAAATGTATTATAGTATACTTAAGGTATACTTAAGGTTTCTTAACCTGGTATCCTGGTTAGAATGCAAATGTGATTGAGGAAATTGGAACTAGGAGTTATGAAGAATTGATGATGAACATATGATTATGAGTTCATGAAGTGAAAGGGAAACATAAGAGTTAAGCATGATGTTTGAAGGATTAATTGTTAAGATGACATGTATGGAAGTGTAAAGTGAACTAAGATAATTGATAAGTGAATTGATATTGAGGTAATGATATTGTGATGACCTTAAAAAGGTATTGATATGATTGCAATGTGTTTTCATGTGAGCCTATAAGGCCTAAGTATGCAAGACCATTAGGTCAACGAGCTATGTGCAAGTGATGAGTACACCTATGTGTGGACTCTAAGTGTATGTGTATGCTATATGTACATGGGATAGTTATGGGATAGGAGCATCATGAGTAAATAAGTGCTAAGTATTAAATCAAATATTATGTTAGTATTTGAGGAGCTTTAGAAGTGCAAAGGGACTACATGTACTAGGAGCAAAAGAAGCCCAAGGTGAGTAAACACTATGTTCATGCTATAAGTGCAAGTAAAATTTTGTTATGTTACAAATATGTGATGACATGCTATGTGAGCCTTTATAATCTTTGAAACCCAAGTTTTTTCCATTTTTAATTTTATTATATGATTTCTTTGTCAAGCTTGGGTTGCCAAGGGACATTTGGTCTAAAACTATTTTGTTTATCCAATTGAGAACTTCTTGTGATTAACACCCTAACTTGTATTCTTTCTGGAACTACACTTTCATTGTATCATTGTTTGAAAGCTAAACCACTATTATTATTGAAATATATGTTATTGTTGCCTTATGTGATATTGTTAATTGTGTTTACCAATAGCTCTAGCTATGGTACCTTTTACCTTTTATGCAGAAATTCTCGTACCGATGTGAGTAATCATCGGCTATGTGCTTCTCATACCGATGCGGGTAATCATCGGCTATGTGCTTCTCGTACCGATGTGAGTAATCATCGACTATGTGATCCTCATACCGATGCGAGTAATCATCGGCTATGTGTTTGAGTGATTATGGCAATAGCCTTCACTCTATGTGTTATGTGTTCGAGTGATTATGGCAATAGCCTTCACTCTATGTGTTCGAGTGATTATGGCAGTAGCCTTCACTCTATATGTTATAAGTGTGATTTCTACAAACCTTTCTAAATTGCAAACTATGATCATGAGCTATATGTTATGAGCTATAGGCCCTTTCTAAGGGATATGTGTTATTGTACAATCACTATTGTTTACTCATTGAGATCATCTATCTCACCCTTTTCCTTGTGTGGTTCCAGGTGAGCAAATGTGAAGAGGCAAGGTGATGGCTCAAGCATTCTACTTCGCTTGGGGAATTCCTTGTCCAAGTTATTAATAATACTATTTTTTATGAAGTCTTGTCATTAGATGCTCCGAGAATATTGATTGATACTTATTGATATACATTATTTTCCTTAAGGATTTTACATGTAATGATTTATTTTAGACTTCCGCAATTTAAGGTATTCATCTAAATGTTTTAATCAAGTTATTGTAAGAGGTTTGGTAAGATCCTAGGCATGATTTGTTTATATGTAAGTGGGTTCTACGGGCGTGGGTGACCTTATGTCTCCCCATGTTATAGGACCGTCATATCTCTAAGGTTGGAATGTGACAATTATGGTATACTTAAGGTATACTTAAGGTATCTTAACCTTGTATTGAGATTAGAGTACAAATATGATTGGGAAATATGGAACTAGATGTTATGATGACTTGATAATAAATACATGGTTTTGAGTTGATGAAGTGACAATTGAATAAAAAGGATCATAAGAGTTAAGCTTGACACTTGAAAGGTTAATGGTTAAGTTGACATGTATGAAAGTGTAAAGTGTATTAAGATGATTGTTAAAGTAAATTGATATTGAGGTAATAATATTGTGATGACCTTAGAAAGGTATTAATGTGATTGCAATGTATTTTCATATGAGCCTATAAGGCCGAAGTATGCAAGACTTTTAAACTCAATGTATTATGTGCAAGTGGCGAGTACACTTTTAGGTGGACTCTAAGTGTATGTGTATGCTATATGTGCATGGGTAGTTATGGGATAGGAGCATCATGAGTAAATAAATACTAAGTATTAAATCAAATATTATGTTAGAGTTTGAGGAGCTTTAGAAGTGCAAAGGGACTACGTTTACTAGGAGCAAAGGAAACCTAAGGTGAGTAAACATCATATTCATTCTTCAAGTGTGAGTAAACACTATGTTCATGTTACAAGTGCAAGTAACATTTTGTTATGTTACAAAATGTGACATCCTGTTATGTGAGCCTTTGTGATCTTTGAAACCCAAGTTCTTTCTATTCTAAATATTATTATATGATTTCTTTGACAAGCTTGGGTTGCCAAAGGACATTTGGTCCGAAACTATTTTGTTTATCCAATGAGAATTTCTTGTGATTAACACCTTAACTTATATTCTTTTTGGAACTACACTATTATTGTACCTTTTGTTCAAAAGTTAAACCACTATTGCTATTAGGATGCATATTATTATTGCCTTATGTGATATTGTTAATTGTGATTACCATTAGCTCTAGCTATGGTACCTTTAACCCTTTATGCAGAATCCTCGTGCTGATGTAGGTAATCATCAAAACCTGTGCATATGGTCTTAACCCAATGGATGGGAGTAGTGTATCCACCTCAGCTAGAAAGGGGTGGTTCTAGCCGTAGAGCCTGATCAGCTTCATGCCTTAAAGTGATAGGACTTAGAATTTGGTATAAGGCCACCTCTCCTTTATAAGTTTAAGTGATAGAGCAATAGCCTTCACTCTTTATAAGTTATAAGTGTGATTTCTGCAAACTTCCCAAATTGAACCTTTGCTAAATTGCAACTTGATTCATAAATTGTAAATCATGAACTTTATGTATAAGCTATGTGTTTCCTTTTCAAAGGAATATGTGATATGTATGTGCCTTATTGTTTACTCATTGAGATCATCTATCTCACCCCTTTTTCCTTGTGTCATTCCAGGTGAGCAAATGTGAGGCGGCAAGGTGATGGCTCAAGCATTCTACTTCGCTTGGGAGATTCCTTGTCCAGGTTATCAATAATACTATTTTATGAAGTCTTTTTATTAGATGCTCCGGAAATAGTGATTGATACTCATTTGAGATATATTATTTTCCTTATGGATTTTATGTGTAATGTTTAATTATAGACTTCCGCAATTAAAGGTATTCAACTAAATGTATTAAATGAGTTATTGTAAGAGATTTGGTAAGATCCTAGGCATGATTTGTTTATATGTAAGTGGGTTCTACGGGCATGGGTGACCTTATGTCTCCCTATGTTCTAGAACCGTCATATCTTTAAGGTTAGGATGTGATAGGTACTGCTTAACAAACACTTTGCAAAAGTCATCCCAAGTCTATTTTTGGGTGTCATCTAATTCAACAAACCAACTCAAGCAGCATCAGTAAGGGTCTATTAAAAGAATTAAGTAAGAAGCTCGTTATTAAGACCAAGTAGATGCATTTCCCTCATATACATTTTCTAATGAATCTTGAGACAAGTGGTATCATCAAATTTGTCCAAATTCAGCATCTTGAATTTTGGTGGCAATGGGGCATTGGGGAAGAGGCTTAATGAACTTGTATTAATCATTCCTCCCTTCTTCTTTAGACTTTTTATTATTTTCTTCATGGCTTCCAATTTAGGCAAAAAGTTCTCAAACTTAGGGTTAGGTATGGTTTCCTTCCCATGGAAAGGATCTATAGGGGATGAGGTGATTTGTAATGGTTTAATAGGTGTTGGATGGGAGAGTGCATCAGTTTTCAAAATTTCTAATGAGGAAAATGATGGCTGAGGTATGATTTTAGAGGTTAACTTAGAGGAAGAAGAAGCATGCGCCTAAACAGATGTCAGATTTTGGTCCAAGTTGAGTGGATATTGGAGAGTGGGATTTGGGTTTTGGTTTATGCCGACCCGACATAGCATGTCATTGACATCATTTAGTATGGTCATCCTTTGGGTTTGTAATTAGGCCTAAATATGGGTTACTTATCTCTTGAACACTCTTCTTATTGCGCTAATAGCTTGGCTAGAAGCTTATCCATGACATCTTTATTGAATCCAGTAAACATCTTAGCAACCTTTGAAAGGGAAAAGGAGCTGGGTCAATATCAAGTTTCAAAAAATGGTTATGGTGAGGCACTACAAACTAATGACCTTAGATTTTAAGGTAATGGATGATGGTTTCTTATAGTTAGTGTGATAATATGTGTGTAAAAAAGAGGGTAGAGGTGTATAATGTTAGCTAGGTCAATATTTAGTCAAGGGAGCTAAGTCAAATTTTAGCTTTAGAAGCTAGGTTGGGATTTTGCTTGCAGTGGCTAGGTTAGATTTTGGCTTTGAATAGCTATCAGATTTTAGCTTTAAGGAACCAAAGTTTGGTTAGGTAGGCTAGGTCAGAGTTTAGCCTCAAGTAATTAGGATAGTAATTTATGGATGGTTTACTATAGGCTTAAGGATGGAAGGACCATAGGTTTTACAATTGGGTTATGGATGTACCATGGATTTGGATGTTGGGTGAACCATGGGTTTGGTGACAGTTGGATAATGGATTTGATTAGACTGGACCATAGGTTTAGATGGGCCATTGGTTTGGATAGTATTGCAAAAGATGAAGCCAAGTCTGCATTTAGCATAGGTAAGGATTGGGGATAAGGATAAAGCTAGGTTAGTATTTAGCTTGGGTAAGGATTAGAGGGATGGACGCTAGGTCAATGTTTATCTTGGGTAAGAATTATGAAGGATGAAAGCTAGGTTAGTGTTAGCATAGGTACAGACTATCTAGCTTTGGTAAGGATTGTTAAGGATAAAGTTAAACCAGTGTTTAGCTTAGGAAAAGGGTTACGAATAAGGATGAAACTAAGTTAGTGTTTAGCTTAGGATGGGATTGAGGATTAGAATGAACTAAGACAATGTTTAGCTTGGATAATGATTATAGAGGATAAAGCTAGGTCAAATTTTGGATGCAAATGGAGGTACCCTTGTTGGGTTTATTTTTTCTATGAGTTTGATATAGGTTTAAGTTTTTGAAATAGGCCATAGATTTGGGTGTGGAGGTTTTAGGATAAGGCTAGGGTGAGGTGTTTAAAGGCTAGGGTCATGGCATTTAAGTTTAAAGGTTAAGGGGAGGTGCTTTAAGGTGTGTGGTTAAAGTATTTAGGTTAAAAGTTGAGGTTCAAGTATTGGTATTTGGATGAAAGTTGCAGGGAATGGCCTTTTAGGATTGTAAGGGTAAAGGTGATAGGGATAGAGATGTGTGAATGTTTATAGGGTGGTGTTTGGATGGAGGTAAGAGTGTTTGACCCTCTTCAGTTCAAAGATTGATTTAGACTTGAGATGAATGCATGTTTTATTATACAATATGGTTGTATGATATGCATTAGCAAAAAATTTCATAAGGATGCAAAGGTGTAAGGTTTTGATTATGGTACATACAACCTAGGGTTAAGATCTAGGTTCATTACATAGAAAGGTAAGGGTGGCTTGGATAGGGTATCCGTCACACTAGAGCAATGATATACCTAATCATATATGAGTCAAGAAGCCTTATGTTGGTCCAATAGTATGTATTGCTCATTACACCTTTGAAAGGATCAAAGGATTCATCATGGTGTGGATGATTTTGCTATCGACGAGTAGACCTAAGGAAGGTTACCCACTTGATCCTACTTCTATCCATTGTCTTCAAGCTAGGTTGGAGGTAAAGAGCCTATTGTCATGATGCATGAAAGTCATTTTTGCATTAAAAGTGTCAAACTTTGATTTAAACCAATTGGTAGTCCTCTTATTTCTTTTGTTAAAAGGAAGGTAGTCCCAAGTGGAAGCACTAGCTATGAGGCCTTGCTCGACCACTGGTTTGATCTACTAAATGGGATTGAAATACTCATTTGAGCTTAAGTCTCATGATGAAATCTTCGGGTTTAGATATATTAATTTTGAAAAGATGTTAGAGTCACCACCTTAATTTTTTTTTTTATTTAGGAAAAAGTTAAGGTAAAAATCCAATTAAATGACTCCACTTTATTTATCCTAAAGGAAAAGTGCACTAGTTCTCGATTACCAAAGAGGATTCAGGGATTAGGTTTTTTGTTTATTTAGGAAAATTAGTTTGGCAAGTTTTAATGCAAAATGACTTAAAATAAGTTTCATGAACAATTATCAAATGCATGACACAGCTAAAGTATGCATAATCCATTCATTCAATATAAAAGAGCAATAAATTAAATAAACATAAATTAAAATATACATGAAAAATCCAAAAAATAAGGGATACCGCCACTAGCCCTTATAGCTTCTAGGAAAGTTACATAATTCCCAAACTAAATCCTAAATCAATATAACAAATAATAGAACACAAAATAAAATCCTAGTCTATATAAAGAAGTTGAAAAGGGGGGAAGATTGTTGTTTATTTTAGTTAGATTCGATGCTTGGAACAACCATGGCTACATATCCTTTTGAATAGGAATCAAAATTTGCATAGTTCACTTTTCTTTTGAAAGGGTTTATTTAGCCAAACCATTTATCATGTTTTGATTGATTGATTACCAAGTTAAGTGTCATATCCTAATTTCAGAGATATGATGATCCTAGAACATGGGGAGACATAAGGTCACCCACACCCATAGAACCCACTTATACATATACAATTCATGCCTAGGATCATACCAAGCCTAATGCATTAACTTAAATATCCAATAATATAAGAAACCTCAATATGCAGAAGAATAGTTTAGTAAAACACTTAGGAAACATCTCATAAGAAAAATAACATTTAAAGTTTTAAGACAAATCATCAATAATTAATATCCCAAAATAAATTCTTAGAGCATCTACGAATATCTCTTTATAACATAGTATTATTAAGGACTTTGACAAGGAATCCCCAAGTGAAGTAGAATGCTTAAGCCATCACCTTGCCTCCTCATATTGCTCACTTGGAACCACATAAGAAATCAGGGTGAGATAGATGATCTCAACAAGTAAATAATATAGCATAAATAATATATAGATGATCTCAAAAATTAAATAATATAGCATAAATGATATCATATATCCCATTTTTAAGGAAAGCCATTGCATATAACACATAGTTCATGATTTACAATTCATGGTTTCACAGTTTTCAATTTAGCAAGATTTCACTTTAGCAAGTTTGTAGAAATTACACTTATAACACTTATTACCTAATAAGAGTAAATGACTATACTAGCTCATTCACTTAAGGGAGAGGTGGCCTCATACCAAATTCCAACTCCTAACCCATTACTTATAAAGTTATAAAATTGATCAAGCTCCATGGCTAGAACTATCCCTTTTAGCTGAGGTGGATACACAATCTCTATCCATCGGGTTATGACCATGTGCATAGGTTATGATGATTACCTGCATCGGCACGAGGATTTCTACATAAAGGGTTAGAGGTACCATAGCTAGAGCTAATGGTAATCACTTATAATAATAGAACTTAAGAAACAATAACATGTAGCATAATAGCAATAGCAATTGTTCTTATTGATGAAAGGATAAACTAATATGTGGTTCTAGAAAGAAAATAAGGTAAGGCAGCAATTACAAAGGATCTTTCATATCATTAAACAAAAAATAATGGCTTTGGACTAATTATCTATTGGCAACCCAAGCTTAACAAAGAAATCACATAATTATAATTGAAAGTAGAAAAAAACTTGGGTGTCAAAAGTCTCAAAGATTTCCATAACATAATCACTTGTACTTATAACATGAATATAACATTTACTCATCTTGTGGTTCCTTCGCTCCTAGTACTTATAGCCCTTGACTTCTAATAGTCCTTAAGCTCTAAAATAATATTTAATTTAATACTTAGTATTTATTTAATCATCATGCTATCCTATTCCATAACTACACCATGCACACATAATATTCATATACACTTAGAGTTGGAAGTGCACTCATCACTTGTACATAGCATGTTGACTTTAAAAATCTTGCCCATTTAGCCTTCATAGGCTCACATGAAAACACATTATAATTCATACCAAAACTTTTCTCAAGTCAAATACAATTTCATAATCTTAATATCAATTCACTTTAACAATCATCTTAGTACACTTAACAATTTTATACATGTCAACTTATCAATAGCCTTTTAATTGTCATACCTATCTCTTATGCCCAATTCATTCAATCAATCTCTTCATCAATTTGAGATCATTAATTTGTTATTGATTCATCATAAAACCTATTTCTATATTACCCAATCACATTCACATTCTAATCACAGTGTAAGGTTAAGATACCTTAAGTATACCAAATTGCCTCTAGCCTTATCTAGAGTCATTCCTTCAACCAACATGCAAGTTAATCATTTATCATTCATTTATATATGTCAATAATCATTAAAATACACTACATAAAAATTATAGACATAGGGATAAGAATCCCAACAATGGACGAATACCCTGTTAAAGAGAAAATATGAATTTTCTTACTTTTCGCACTTTCCATCTATTACAGTAATGTGTAGAAACATGGTTTGAACCAAGATTTTTAATGTAATCAAAACAAAAATCATTTTAGAACATAAATATGTAGGAATTGGCACATATATAAATCCATACACATGAAAATTTCAAACTTTAGATTTTAGGATCAAAAACTAAGAGTTTTCTTGTTTTTGGTACTTTCCAATCATTACAACAATATGTAAACATGTGATTTAAACCTTTAATTTTCATTCAATCATAGCAAATATTAGTTTGTAACACTAATACACACCAATCAATCAGCCATGGACAATTCTCATGCACGAAAATTCCAAGTTTAAGGTTTAGAGTGAAAATCATGAGTTTTCTAGCTTTCTGCGCTTTCCGTTCATTACAGTAATATATAAATACATGATTTAAATCATTATTTTCCATCCAAACATAACAAATATAAATTTGTAATTCCACCATACACAAATTGGCAGCCATATCAATATAAAACCATGAAATTTTCCAACTTTCAAGTTCTAGGACGAAAATCTTGAATTTTCTTGTTTTCTGAAACTTTTCAGTCCTTATAGTAATATGCAGAAATATGTTTTAATTTGATATTTTTCATCTAAACACATCAAAAATCCATTTAGAAAATAAATACGCAGGAATCACCCCTCTCAACAACCCATCCCCCACCCCCCCCCCCCCCCCTCCAGTAGTGTTTATGCATAAAAATTTCAATTTTGAGTTGTAGAATTCACCTTTCGAGAAAACGCGTAGAGAGGTTCGTATTTTCAGTAGAAAAATTGATTTATCTCTCAAGATTTCACCTAGGCCAAATTTTATAGATAAAAATCAATAAATATTCAGCCCAAAATA
Source organism: Reutealis trisperma (assembly GCA_947687605.1). NCBI lineage: Eukaryota > Viridiplantae > Streptophyta > Magnoliopsida > Malpighiales > Euphorbiaceae > Reutealis > Reutealis trisperma. Next base: position 195,084 of record CANTUT010000926.1, read on the forward strand.
ACTTTCCCATGATTGGTTTCATACAAATCAAATAGCAAAATGAAAGGAAGGGAAAAACTTATGAAATGGTGGCGAAATTGCAAAGTTTGAAGGTATTTTGTGAATTTCAATTGAGAGATTATTTTTGAGAGAATTTTTCTATCAAAATAATGAAATAACAGAATGATGGCTGCTGAAATGAAGGGCTGGCCAAATTTTTCATTAATATATATAGGATTTTGGGCAATTTCCAAGATTACCCTTAATGAGCTGGGTTAGAAGTGTTTTAGTATAGTGGGCTTTTGGATATTTGGGCTTTTTAATTAATCTTGGGGCTGATTATAGGTAATTAAAAATAAAATTATTTTTCTTATTATTTTCATTAAAATTTCCCCCAAAATATTTATTTAAAAATTATTTTAAAAATACTCAAAAAATTATTTTATGCTTAAAAATCACCTTTTTGCATGAAAATTTATTTTATGTAAAATAAATTATTTTATGCCAATTCACTTTATATAAATCATTTATTTCACAATGATAATTCATTTAGGCATATTAAAATTAATTTAACATGTCATATACTCATAAATCACATCATACATTTATTTTCCTATAAGCATATATTTTGACACAATAATTCTAATTTCAAGCAATTTGTCACAAAAACTCCTAGGATAAATATGGGTTATTACATTAAGTTAATTAGTTTAGATTTTAATTAACTATCCTAAGTAAATCAATTGGAAAAAAGGCAAGGAGCCTTGGAGAAAGAAGAGAGAATCCTAAGGGGGGAAACAATAAATAAATCCCAATGAGGGAAACAATAAAATGAAATAAATAAATGAATAAAAGGAAAAGAGAAAAGGAAGGGAGACTCACCTTGAACGGCGGGCGAATACTAGCCTGGGACGGCGGCAAACTTTACTCATAATGCTCCTATCCCATAACTACCCCATGCAATATAGCATTCACATACACTTAAAGTTGCACGTATAAGTGTACTCATCACTTGTACATAACATGTTGACTTTAAAAGTCTTACACACTTAGCCCTTATAGGCTCACATGAAAGCACATTACAATTATTTCAATAACTTTCTAAGGTCATCAAAATATCATTATTTTAATAGTAATTCACTTTAACAATCAACTTACTTAACACTTCCATATATGTCAACTAATCACTTAACCTTTCAAGTGTCATGCTTAACTTTTATGATCCATTTATTTAATCAATCTCTTTATCATTTCAAGTCCATTAATTCATCATTAAGTCCTCATAAAATCCATTTTCATATTTCCCAATCACATTCACATTCTAATCACAATATAAGGTTAAGATACCTTAAGTATACCTCAAGTATACCAAAGTGCCTCTAGACTTGTCTAGTGTCATTCCTTCAACTAACATGAAATTTTATCATTTATTATACATAAGTAAATGCCAATAATCATCAAAATACTTTGCATAAAAATTATAGACATTGGGATAAAAATATTAATGTAGGCCGAATGCATCATCAAAAGGAAAACTAAATTTTTCTTTCTTTTCGCACTTTCCGTCTATTTCAGTAATATGTAAAAATATGGTTTGAACTAAAATTTTTCATGTAAATACAACAAAAATCATTTTGGAATATTAACTCACATCAATCAGCCACATATGGTATTTCTCATACATGAAAATTAAATTTTTGGGTTATAGGGTACAAAACCATGAGTTTTCTTGTTTTTGATATTTTCTGGTCATTACAATAATATGTAAATAGGTAGTTTAAACCATTAGTTTTCATTCAATCATAGAAAATATCAGTTTAGAATATCTTCATGCATGATTCGGCTGCCATAGGTAGGATTTATACAAAAAATTTCTAAGTTTTAAGAATTAGGTGAAAATCATAAGTTTTCGCGCTTTCCGCGCTTTCTATTCATTACAGTAATATGCAAACACATGATTTAAATCATTATTTTTCATCTAAACAAAACAGATATCATATTAGAATTCTTTCTCACACAAATCAACAGCAACATATTAATTTAATAATAGAATTTTCCAACATCTATGTTCTAGCAAAAAAACCTTGAATTTCTTTATTTTTCGAAACTTTCTGGTCATCACAGAAATATGCAGAGATATAATTTAATCCAATATTTTTCATCAAAACAAATCAAAAATCAGTTTAGAAACCAATAATTCACAAATCACCCCCCCCCCTATAGTGATGTTTATGTATAAAAATTGTGATTTTTAGTTATAGGATTCACCTTTAGAGAAATCTCGCGGAAAGATTTATGTTTTCAGTAGAAAATAGATTTTCTCTCCCAAAAACTCACCCAAACAGAATTAATCTATAAAAATCAGTAAACAACCTATTCAAAATAATTTTCTTATAATTTATTTCATAGAAATCAGTTTAGGAATTGAAAGAACTTACGATTATGGTCAAGAAATCGCGAAACTGAAAGATGTTTTCTTAATTTTGGTAGAGAGAAATATTTTGAGAGAATTTTTCTGCCAAGATACAGAAAATAAAGTGATGGCTGCTGGAAGACCTAAGCTGGCTGAAATTTTCATTAAATATTAGGGTTTGGGTGCAATTTCCACTATTATCCTTAATGAACTAGGTTAGGAGGATTTTAGTACAATGGGCTTTTGGGTATTTGGAATTTTTATTTAAATTTTGGGCTAATTATAATTAATAAAAATAAAAATATTTTTCTTATTATTTTCATTAACATTTCCCCCAAAACATTTATCTAAAAATTATTTTAAAATACTCATAAAATTATTTTATGCTTAAAAATTGCTTTTATGCATGAAAATTCATTTTATTTAAAATAAATTATTTTATGCACATGCACTTCATGTAAATCATTTATTTCACAATAACAACTCATATTATGCATATTAAAATTAATTTAACATACCACATGCTCATCAACACATAGAATACTAATTCTTGCAAAAACACACACTTAACCTTAATAGTTCTAAATAAAGCAAATTATCACGAAAATTTCTAGGGTAGGTGTGAGTTGTTACAACAGGATTTCTTCAAGTAAATATAAGACCTAAATACTGAGAAGCTAATAATTATGAGAAATATATATGTACTTAAAGTGGATACTTCCAATATCTATGAGTTCTGGATCCAAAGATTATTCCTAAGTTCTTGAATAACAAAGTATATTTGTTAATGTGAATCTTATATTCTTCATTTCCATGAATATAAACATATGAACAAAGTTATAAGAAAGCATGAGCTATTCTTGTGAGCTAATCTTGAAATACTTAGCCTCACAAGTACAATAGTATATTATTTACTCACTGATATTTCTCATTTGTTGTTAATAAATATTTTTAGGTAGCAACATAATGAGTAAATGGTTCCTCAAATAGCATTCTCCACTTGGAGATTTCCTTATTAAAATAAATTTTCATTTGATATGTGTATCTATATTTGTATAGTTACTTTAATTACTCCATGGGTGTTAAAAGAATATTGTAGTTAATATGTAAGTAGTAAGCATTACTAAAGAGAAAAATATGTATGAGTCATGTGATGAATGTTATAATGCTATTGATGAGTATATGATGACTATGAGATATTAGATTCTAATCTTGGGATATGAGAGGTAATATGATGTGATATTCATGGTTTAGTCACTTGATGCCAAATGGATTCATTGCAAGTATGGATTCTACGTGTTTTCAGTGGCCTTATGCCTATCCATGCTTTAGAATCGTCACGACTCTAAAGTTTGATTCATGACACAATGTTGTTTTTAGGCATAGCCATATGGGCTATGAAACTAAGCCTGACTGCCACTAATGTGTCTTAAAATATGTGGCCTGTGTCAAATTAAGTTGCACTTGGTCAATGGCAATAAAGCCACACACATCAAACTGCCAATTTTTCTTTTTGATGAAATAATGACAAAAGGTCACACTTGATTAAATGTATATTCAAAATAACAATTTAATTTACATATTATACATACTCTGCCATACAACTTGTACATGGACTTGAGTCTAATACTTCTTACTTGCGAGTTTTTGGTTGTGCCATGCATGTACTAAAAGTACCACCTCAAAATGGATCTATAAAGGAGAGTTAGAATTTATTTTGATGAGCTACTTTTTTCAATATCAGAGGGGAGGAAAAGCATCTCTAGTGTTAAAGAATATCGAGAAATTTTCTTGAAGGAAGACCATTTAAATAGTTTTAATTCACATACAAGTCATAATGAACTAGAAGTTCATAAAAATAAAATAATTGCAACAAATTGTAATTCAACTACCATATGCATCTATAGATGCTAGAAGTGTGATAAAATCTCATCTTCCAGGTGCTAATACCCAACAAAGGTTGTGGTTCCCATTGAAAATAGAAAATCAATCCAGCTCGATACATGCCAGAAAGCATGGATAGCAAATTGGAATTAAAGATAAAAATATGGGGAAAAGAAAATCAACGTCACCAAGGAAATCTCCGTAAGAGAAGCCTCTTGAAGAGGAAGATCTCAATCAAAGAGCTGTAGAGACAACGGAATAATTAAATCCTCCAAATATGGCTCACAGAGTTGATGATCATAATGATCATATGAATAAAAGATTATGACATATCAATTAAATTTTGTGAATAAAGGAGAAAGATTAATTTGCCTCAAAAATAGCTCTTATCCTCTCAAGAAACAATCTAGATCCAAAGCCTATGAATATAACTAATGTCAGTATAAACATGATTGGCCATCATAAAAAAGGCAAATTCAGGCCAAACTAGACTCTCCATTTTAACACATGGCATTCGGATATGCTATGCTGATTTGCAAAAAATTAAAAAAAAAATATGAAACCAATTGAGTATAAAATGGATTAGTCCAAATATATAATAATAATAATAATAATAATAATAATAATAATAATAATGAGGTGGTAAGATATAAAACAAGGCTAGTTGCCTAGGGATTTTTTTTTTTCCACAGAGAATGGGCATTGTTTATCTAATTTCCTATTATAAATATGATCACCTTCCATTACTTGATTAATGATAGTTAAAGAAAGGCTTGATATGCGCCTTATGAAAATGATATTTACATAAAAGTTCCAGAAGGACTAGAGATATTAGAGTGAATCCTTACTGAAAGAAGGATATGTGAATAATACACTATTTTCATAAGTATTCATAAAAAGGCCATAGAATGGTTATGTTATTATTGCAATATATGTTGATCTAGATATCATTGGGACTCTTAACAAACTCAAAGAAACATATGCCTATTTGAAGAGTGAGTTTAAGATGAAAGATTTAGGATGAAGGAAATTTTGTATCGACCTACAGATCGATAATTTATCTCAAGGAGTTCTAATAAGCCAGTCTATTTATATGGAAAAGATACTTAAAAAATATTATGTGGAAAATTCTTTCCTTTAAGCATACCAACTGATGGTCTGCTCACTGGAAGTGAAGAAAGACTTTTATTAGATCTAAAAAAGATAATGAAGAGCTATTTGCAATAAAGAAGTACCATATTTAATTACATCAGGCCTAATATTGCATTTGCAATAAAGTTCCTAGTTAGGCATAAGTTTGCACCTACTAATAGATATTAGGCAGGTGTAAAACACTTATTGCCTTATCTTCGAGGATTATTGTGCTAGCTTACAAGTGCTGGTTATTTATCTAATCTCTATAATAGTAGATCTCAAAATGGTTATGTGTTTACTTATACTGCAATTTCAATGGAAGTCCATAAAGCAAATTATGATCCTAAAGTATCTCAAGAAAAGATACTCCTATTATATTATTTAAATGACCAAACTAAGTATATTTCATCCAAGTCTTTTGCATACATGAACTCCATAAGAGCAGTGAAATATATATCCACCAAATTCGCTCGAATAACAACCTAGCAAACTTATTTATTAAGTTCTTACCTGATGTGATATTTGATTGTCAATGTTTCATTGATTGGTATGAAATAGATTGGTATGTGCCATGTTAAAATTTGGTACTCATCAAAGGAAGCGAATTGGTATAAAATTATACTCTTTTTTTTTTTTTTAAGTCAAGGTTTTGTCCAATAAGATTTTCTTGGCCAAAAGTTTTTAATGAGGCAATCTATGCAATGATAGAGCACATGAATTGTACTCTTTTCCTTAACTATATTTTTTTCCCACTGTATTTTTCTTAGCAAGGTTTTTAACGAGGCATATTCATAGTGCATGTAATATCTAAGAGGGAGTGTTATAAATAAATTACTATATATGGATATTACTTAAATATACTTAAGTATATAATTTAGAGAGATTATAGTACATGGTTATTTCAATAATATTGTATGCACCAAAATCTAAATGTTCAACAAATTCAATCAAATGATAACTAGACAGATTTATTCACAAAGGCGTTACCAGCCACGACATTTGAGAAGTTGGTGCATGGCATTGGAATGCAGCGACATAGAAATCTTGTAATATCCCAACTCAATACAGATTGTATGTACAGAAGTATATGTGAAGATATCCGATTAGTGTCATAATACATGCCCAAGTTAATAATGAATATGTGAATTAAGTTCAATTGTTTGTATTTATGTGTGACTTTTTCGCATTTTTTTAAGATAAATTGTTAGATAATTGATAAATAAATTTTGATTTATAAAGATTATTAAATGAATTTATGAAAACTAAATTTATTATAGAGGATGACCTTATATATTATTAAATGAATATTTTCAGACTTAAAATGATTTGAATTTAAATATTTTAAAAATAACAATTTTGTATAAAAATATTTATATTGACATTCAAAGTTATAAATATTTACGAATTTATATTTAAATATTGAAATTGATATTGATATTTATTTATATTATTATATTGATATTGATAAACTAAATTTATATTGATATTTGATATTATATATATGATTTATTAATATTGTTATATGAGTATTTGAAATAATAAGGAAGTATTTTAAATTTAATATTGATATTTGGAATAATTTATTTATTATATTTTATATTGATACTTGAAATGATATTAATTTATTATATTGTTTTACTAATATTTTTAAGAGGATATTTTATTAAATGAAGTATTAAATTTTAAAATTATTATTTGTTAAATTGATAAAATTTTAAATTAAAAAAATTGAAATTTTATTGTGAAAATATAGAAATTTGTTTAATTGATATTTGAAATTGTATATTATGAATTATTGAATAATATTGAGAATTTTGTGAAATTAATAGATTAATTGAATTATTGTTTGAAGATTTTATGCAACTAAATATTATTATTATTATTATTATTATTATTATTATTATTATTATTAAAGACACTTAAAAAAAATGTTACAGCCCAAAAACGAGCAAAAGAAGAAACAGAGAAACACGGCAGAGAGAGAGAGAGAGAGAGAGAGAGAGAGAGAGAGAGAGACGGCTGATCTCCGGTCCACCGCCATACGACCGCTGCCGATCCACACGCGCCACACTAGAGGGAAGAGCGCCCGCCAACTGGTCAACTAGCAAAAACATGTCGCCAACTGCCTTGAGACAGCGGCGCACATGCCATCCAAAGGACTGGCTACAAAAATCTTCTAGGCCATATTCCGACTGTTTTCCAATCTCATTTTTCGACGAAATTGGTATGGTTAAACTCCTTGTGACTTCAGCTTCGATTTAGTGTATCATTTGTTAATTTTAGATAACTTTTATTTTGATAGGAATCTGGTATTCCTAACAGTTGCTAACACTATTTCTGATTTTTTTTGGCGAATTACAGAAGGCAAAATGTATATTTGAACTCCTCAAGTTGTAAGCTAACCATTGGTACCATCGGATCACAATTTGGTCATTGTTGGAATTTGTCGACAACCTAAAACTGATGATTTCATATAGCAGCTTTGACTTATTAAACCGAGTCATATGATATAAATCTCGACTCCTAATTGTGTATAGATAGTGAATTATGAATTTATTTGTGAGAATTTAGGTAAATAGTTTATTTCAATTAATTAAGTTAAATTGAATAATTAAATTAAGATAATTATTATTCTTATGATTATTGAGTATTATTGGAGATTAAATTGAAAGATTAAAGTGAGATGTTGATATCAGAATTGATTGAATTGAATCGGTTGAATAACAGTTTGATAATGAGGAATGAAATTGGCAGATAGGACTAGTATATTGAAGGTCTGGGTTAGACCATTTGATTGTGATATTATAGTTATTGTAGATAAATTGGATTTATTGTAATTGAGAGTTAATCATAGTGTAGAGGAGATGCTGCCGAATTTTCAGTAGATAATTTAAAGTTAAAGCTAAATAATAAAGAAATGGTATAATAGTATTTAATTGATGATATTGCGTTTTTAGGAGAATTTCAAAGAGGAATTCGGAGGATAACAACGAGAAGTGGATATTTAGCTAGATAGTGATCGACAATCCAAGTGAATGAAGAGTACATAATATTATGCTTAAATTCAAAATATTCAAAGTTAATAAAATATTGTTATTATTGAATTAAGAGGCATGTTTATGATAATATCAAATTCCATTGTTTATTGATTAGTAATAAATTGTTAAATGTTAATGTATATCATAATTGATCTTTTAAATTATAAATTTAAAAGATGTTCCAATAAATATGATACTGAAGTTCTTGTCATAAAATGTTAAAAAAATTATATATATTACCAAAGTATTAATTAAGAAAAATTCCAATGTTTTATGAAAATAATTGAAAAGTTACCGAAAATTGTCAATGTTATGTATAAGCACCTTGCTTATAATATGAATTTATATCTAAATTGTAACTATATAAAAGTTCTTATGGTTAAATAAGTAAAAATATAGAAAACTATATGTAAAAGTGAAGTACTAGTTAATATCCTTCCTAAAGAGGTATTACATGTATAATTATTAGTAATATAATTATGGTTAAAGTGTGAGCCCTAAACTACTAAAAGGATCTCATATATGTTTTAAGTGTTACCTATAGTAACTCTTTTCTACCAGCACTTGAAAAGTCTTTCAGAAAGTATATGTGAACTTTGAATCCAAGTAACCCATTTGAACCTTAGAAATTATTGAAATTCCAAATTTCTTTTTTATCAAGGGTTAGCCTGAACACAGAGATCCCCATCTAATATGGGTAAGACATCATATTGTATGCACACAGGAATGAAGTTATGTACAAGTGATATAGGGGTATGTTTTAAAAAGAACGTCTGCCTCAAGTATGCCAAAGCACCTCTACCCCAAATTTAAGGGAGGCTTCGGGTATGCTACAAATAGCCTCTACCCCAACTATATGGAAGCATGCTCATATCAAGAGCCTCTGCTTCGGGTATGCTCAAAAGAGCCCCTACCCCAATCATATTGTAATCGAAACACATCGAATTTCTTGTTCATTGATATCCAACCAAGCTGATTATAAGATCCAAAAATGTTGTCACTCTTTTTACCATTTGTGTTCTAAAAGTGAAGTGATAAATTGATACTACAGCAATAGAAGATCTGCTCCAATGGAAATAGTTATAAGTTTGAATATCATTTCCCTTGAATTAAAAAGTGTATATATATATATATATATATATATATATATATATATATATATATATATATATATATATATATATATATATATATATATATATATATATATTTATTTAAATGACAAGTTTATTTGATGAAAATATTTAAATTATAAATATGTATGATTTCCATAAAATATATATATATGTTTCTTATATGAATATCAATAGTAATTTTATGTAATTCTATTTTGAATATCTAAATGATATATGTCATTATATAATAAAAATTATTTGGTTATAGTTTATTGTTTAATAAGTAAACCATTGATATAAAAGTTAATTATTTATAGATTTCTTGAATTCGATAAATTTCCTTTTTACATGTATGTATACGAATTTTACTTGAATATTTGAAAATTATATAGTTTTATAGTTTTATAAAATTGTATTTTGAATATTGCAAGAATTACAAGATTTAAATATAATTATATTTATATTTCCCTTGAGATATTAAAAATATTAAAAATGTTACACTATTTATTTTATATCTTATTAAATATAAAATGTTTTCAATAATATGTGTACTTTTATGATGAGACAATTGTTTATATATGTATTTGTCCAAAAGAATTTAATACTCTTGTCATAGATGAATTTTGAATTTTTAAAATTTATATAAAGAATTATTATTTAAAATTTCTTATAATGAATTATGTAATTTTAGAAGAATTATACATATGTAATAAATAGATTTCAATGTCTATTTTTATATGTTTAAACTAAACATATGTTGTATAAAATTGTCTAATTTTTAAGAATACGAAGTTCAAAAATATATTTTATATGATTTATCAAAATAACCAAAGCTCTATGATTGAAAAGATTTCGTACATGTACAGTTAGTTGAAAATGGAGATTTATTTTATATAATTTTCCTCAAATATTGAGAATAGTATAAAGTAAAAGAATTAATATAAGGATTTAAAGTTCATCAATTATAAATAAATGAACAGTGAATTATATTTTAATTTTTCAAAGACTGATTGTATTTCTTTGCTCACTGAGCTTTCCCTGCAGCTTACCCCCCTCCACTCACTAGTTCTTACAGGTGAGGATTGAATGTTCTTAAGAGTATAGTAGATAGTGACAAATTGACTTCTCAAGCAATCATTTCTTCCTTGAGGATTACTAAGTCAAAGTAATAGTTGGAAATTTAATAATTATTTGTATTTAAATAAATGTTTAAAAATTCTTAAATGCTCAATGTGTGTAAGATAGCATTATTGTATTTGAAGTGATCAGAAGTATTTGATAAGTGTTATATAAATGTGTAAATTGAATAGTAAATTGAGACTGACCATAAGTATGAGAATCAATGATGAATCTAGTATAGAAAGTGTGAATGGTATACAGATTGTGATATCGGGTAATGTAATTATTACTGATATTATATTGAATTTTATTATAGGTATGGGTTCTACAGGTTATTCGTGCCCTTACGGTTACTCATTTCCTAATACCGTCACATCTTCGAAAATGGAGTGTGACAAATCTCAAGTTATATTAATTTGGGGGGCAGAAATATGCAATATACCTTTTCCTTGATCAAAATTTTTTTCACTGGATTTTTCTTGGCATGATTTTTAATGAGGCAAGTTTTATTGCATATTATACATTACTATAATGTACTCACTTTTTCTTTCACTAGAATTTTTTTTCCACTAGATTTTTTTTTTCTTAGTAAGATTTAGAGGCATATATTTATGCAATGGACATCCAATGGGAGTATCATAAATACTATAATTAAGTGGATGTACATTTGTATTCTAAATTTCTACCCCTTCACCTTCCTTCATAATGCTTGTAACATATGAATTTTGAAATTCTTGTAAGTGTATAAATGGGGGCATTTTATGATACATTTGAAAATAAGAAAGAAAAGAAACTCTTCCTATTTCTCTCATCTCGTTAGTTTCTTCTATTCCTCTTGCTCTTATTTTCTTTAGTTTTATAACAAAATAGACTTTGAAAATTTATTATACCATACTATTAATTTCATTTGTAAATTTTGATAGGAATTAATTAGATTATTCAATTTTATGAATATGATAAAGCACTAATTATGGCTCAATTAATCAAATTTATAATGTTAAAGGTTTCAATTAATTTGAATCGAAATTTAAATATTAAATTGACAATATAATATAATAATTTTAAGGATCAATTTGGCCTTTTAACTTTTTGATCAATGATTTTTTTCTTAAAACTATGACTTAGGGTAGAATTGTAACTAAATTTTCAAATTATGGTTAAATTGAAAATAAAATATAATCGTAAAAATATATAAAGCTTAAAGTAAAGTAATCTATTAAGTTATTAATAATATGATTATTAGTTATTAATGTAAAAAATGTTAAATGATTATTACGAGTATAATTTACTTTTAATATTATAATGTACCCTAACTATTCCCTTGAAATATATGACATAAATTGAAAATATTAGTAAATTAGTAGTTAAAACTATAATTAATTTTTCTGATATATATTTTCATAATTTTTTTCCTTCTAAGCATGAATATAATAATTTTTATTAGTTATATTATTTTTTATGAATTTATAATTACAGTGTTCATAAAAATTAATTTCTGTTATTTTATGTTTTTTACTAAGCAAATTGACCTAACTCTTCGAATAAAAAAAATAAAAAAAAATCTAAATTAATCAGTCAACTTCCCCTTAAATCAAACATGCAATAAATTAATGTGGCAATAGCCAACACAAAATTAATGGATTTAGGTTAAGTATCATCATGTTGGTTTCGGTTTTGTGTCAACTTGATTATAACACAGTAATTATTAATTTTAATCTTCTTTATAAATTTATATTTAATTATATTTTATATAATAGTATAAATCAATAGGAGTTAACTTAATGAACTTGACAAATTTTATATATTAAAATAAAAATTAATTAATTAAAAATTTTAAATATATTATTTGTGCTGTGTTGTGTTACTAATTAATTAAGTAAATCATATTTATGTTTAAATTTTTAATACGATAAATTCATAATGTTATATTAATATTGACTTTCAACATGTTATGAATATTAATTAGCACAACTCAAACACTATCTACTAATACATTTCCACCCATTATTCAAAATTGTCATTATTCAAAAATAAAAAATATAAAAAGATGGTTTTTGCTTGTTCTCTTATGAGAATAAATTCCCAATCATTATATTTAAATTTGCGTTATATTAGATTTATGTGCAAGTCGGTTGTTTTAACTCGGTCATCATTTAGTATTTCTTTCCAAAAAATTTTGTTTAAATATTTCATTTTTAGCATTTAAATATAATTTAAAAGGACTGCTCAATTTATTTACCATCAAATGGAATGCTCAATGAACATTCTAAAAGAGCGAAAAAGAGTTCAAATGCCAACCAGCTCAATCAGATTATCAAAACCAGCACTTAGGTTTACGAGTGCAACCACTCCAAATCTGGAGTTGCTTTTAACTGCCCTTTGTTCGTGTAAATAATGTTACTGTTAAAAAAAATTAAATTCAAGAAGCAATGACCAGCAATATTGAAGTTCTTTTATTAATAACCAGATAAATTTCAACAATGACGGAGAACATCTGAAACTAATCGGACTTTACATTTTTCTGCCACAAATCACTATACAAATTCAGTAACACCAGGGAAGCTGAATCTTTGAGGATTTCTGGGTGTTCAATACTCCAGATGATGCTAAGCTTTCTTCACGTTGAAACTTTTGTCAACGGGCACTAAAGCATTGTGGATTTTAGAATTCCGTCATATTGTCTTTGACCTGTACAAGTTGTGGTAGCGGATTCACAGCTGGCCAGTGAGTCCTTTGAACTGCTATCCTACGCAGACTGCAATGTCACTTCTCCAGAAACTGTTGCTTGATAATCTGCACAAGCTTCTGGGGTGTCTTCTTCGCTGGGTGGAACCAACTGCCAAAAGAGTGGTAGATATGTTTCCCACTCCTTCAGAATAGCAGCACCTTTACTGCTACCAGTTTTTTCCTTCACCAGAGATGCATTTAAAATTATAACACTTTTGAGAGAGAAAACAAATTGGTCAGATATTTTGCAATTAGTTTGACATCATAAATGATTCAAAGTGTGCCAGATTGGAAGGAAAATATTATTCAAGGTCAGCAGGTGCTAGGAAAATAGACGGAATTAATACCATATTCAGAAACTTCGATAGGTAGCATGAGTTTTTGTGCACCTACATATTAAATACAGTTTTATTTAGTGGACTTACAACATGAGCTTCGATAAGGCTCTTTAGTTGCATCTGGCCAACAGGAGCGGTCAATCGTTGGACCTTCACTATTTCTTTATTTACCTACACAAAGTATGCAACATAAGATTCTTAAGGGATGATCACAGACATGGATTTGAAAGAGGAGAAAACAGAAGCTGCCACTCATATGAGGAGAAAGCAATCTAAAGAATAAAATGATGCACATATAGCTATGAATTTACTGCCACAATCATAATTACTTTAACAAAAACAAAAAATGAACACATTTGCATGTCTGCATTCAGTAAAACCCATAAGCGTTTAATTTTTAGTATGCACAGGACACAAACAAAGATGAGATTAAATTCAAACCCAAAAAGACCAATAAAAAAAAAAAAAAAAACACGAGACAAGGAATTTTATGCTGTTCAGCAATTTGCCAATGTTCATTGAGCCATCTATGAGGGAGAAGAAATACAACTGCCAGTACAAAGTCTATGGCTACACCCCTCCATGCAGAACTCCCCATCTTCCCCTGGGGTTTAAATGTATAGTATCTTCTTCAAATAGGAACCACAATCTCAATATTATGAACTATTTGCCTCGATAGGGAAAACACGAGAAGCATATAGTCAGCAGTTTTGTTGTAGTACCAAGTACATACACACATGTTTTTAGGTGAATAGTTATGCGTGCTTGTAAATATGTCGGAAATATTGAACCACATGCCATCTAAAAAGTGAACTACTAGTACATCAGATTAGCTACGTCTCTGCATGTTACTTCCAATAATACATGATAACAAATTAAGATTCAGCTTTTGGGCCATAAGAAACATATGCACATTCATGCTCACTTGTATACAAGTCTCAGTATTTGGTTCCAATTTCGGACCATTTGAAATTCTAAATTACTAATGAATGGATGTATATCCATCTATTTGATAACAAAAAAGGCTTGATGTATAAGACATGTTCCTACTGAATGCCTTAAATTACTACAAGTTTGGAATCAGAAATAGAAGATTATGTCAGAGAGGAAATAGGAAGCAAGATTCATTCTCAGAGATGAACATATATAAACCAGACACAATTAATGGTGTCCTCATTGAATGAGACTCTCCACTTTATGAGTATCAGAGAAGAATCATCTCTCAGGAGATGAGTAGCCCCCTAGTTAAAAGGACTTGAGAGGACGAGCCCACATGTCCAAGGCCTTGTCTTTCCCATGGACAACACTAACTGATCAATGGATCAATCATACCGGATCAGTCTGCCATTCACAGTATTGTCCTCTATGACTCTCATAGACCTCAAATTATTGTCCTTTGAGAAGAACCCTCAAGGAGGAAGGGTGTGCTTGGCCTAGTAAAACTCGAGTCAAGCCCACTCAACATGTAGTCAATATGAAATTTTGGCAATCATTAATAAGTTTATTGAACAGAAGGGAAGAAGATAGATAATATATGATCTATCATTAAAATATCATGCTCTACTACCTTCCCTATTTATTTTTTGGGACTAAAAATTTTCGGGTGGTTCTTGATAAAATAAAATAGTAGTTTCACTCTCTATCTGAAATAGTTTGGATGAGATAACTGTCATCCCACTAAGAAACATGAAAAGACTTCAAAACACTACCATCAGAAAAGGCTACAGCATTTCATATCACTCGTGAACAAGTGGCGAGTGAAGGAAGCAGAACTATTTTATGATTAACACTGCCACTGCCCATATTAATAGAACCGAGGGGTACTAAATCAACAGAGTGAAAAGGAAAGGATAGAATTGAATCAGCACAAACCTTGGGCATCAATGTGTCATCCTCGTCAAGAATGTAAGCCAGGCCTCCAGTCATCCCAGCACCTACATTTCTACCCACTCTGTAATATATAACAAAACAGTGACTCAAATTTCTTAGTTGTTTCTTATCTTTTTGCTTGATCACAACAAATAGGCAAGATAAGAGTCATTACTCACTTTCCAAGAACGATGACGCAACCACCAGTCATATACTCACAACAATGGTCTCCTGTGCCTTCAACTACAGCTTGAGCAAGTGAATTTCTGACAGCAAAACGCTCCCCAGCTTTCCCTCTAACATGTACTAGGCCACCCGTTGCTCCATACAAGCAAGTATTCCCAACAATAGTTGCATCCTCAGGGCAAAATCCAGAGTTCTCCTCAGGAACTACAACCAACTCTCCTCCAGCCATACCCTTAAAGCATTTATTTGTCTAGTTTCAGAAATCATATTCAAACACAGGCTTGATAGTTGGCTGATAAGATTAGCATATCATATCAGCTTTATTTCTATAACTTAATGTGTCGTACTCGATGTTCTCAAACCCCAAAAAAAAGGGTTTACAAAACGTTATTTGCTTGCAATGTTCTTTTATAGAGAAAAAAAATCACAAAAAGTTAATCAAATCCTATCGCTGTAGAAGCAACAGACCTGTGAATAACTCAATCAATGAACTCAAAAGCTAAGACTGAACTAGATAACCAATTTGACACTGAATTCAGATTCCAACTTCTCAAACACTGCATAGAGATAAGTTGATTGACAAACCTTTCCCACATAGTCATTAGCCTCCCCAACCAGTCGAATGTTCATTCCAGGTGTTAAAAAGCATGCAAATGACTGCCCTGCACTCCCAATAAACCTGATGACAAAGAATTCTTTTAGCTTGCATTTAAATAAAGAATTTCCTGTTATGCATTCTCTAAATATTGTCTGCTATCAAGACAACACTACTTACGTTATGTTCAGCTGCCCAGCAAAACCGGTGTCCCCATATTTCATTGCAACCACTCCTGCTACACGCCCACAAACAGCACGGTCCACATTGTATATCTTTATAGTTTTATGAAGAACTTTTTCATTATCAATAGCATCCAAAATCTGTAAGGATAAAACGCATGCATCTTATAAGTACAGATGCAGGCAAGAAAAGCACTTCGTATAGATGCTAGCTGCTAGCATGTAAAATAGCAAAAACTAATTATCTATGAAGGTAGCTGACTGATCCAACAATTAAAGTTGTGGCAAAATGTTGACTTTTTATTGTATGTTCATGGTGTCTCTCAATAATGGATTGCCTCATTTCTTACTTTTAATAATAGGTTATGCTTGATAAAATATAGGAGCTTATAGTAAGATCCATTACAATTATAATATAAGTCTAAATTTTAACTCGTTTTGAGGTGTAGATCCAAAATTAATGCAAGAAAAAACTATATTGACACCTTTCTATTACTTTTCCTCCATGATAACACCAAAAAACTTGAAAGTTTTTCTTGAAAATTGATTCACAGAAAACAGCAACCTTACATAGTCATAATAATGGTACTATTGGAACTATGGAATTTCTCTCCCATTTATCGCGACAAGTATAATGCCACAGCAATAGACTCTCCACAAGGAGCAAAAGCTAAATAGAAATTCACTCCCGGAATAGCTTCGCAGCCCATATTTCATGGATCTATAGTTAAATATACCAATATATAAAATCATATCCATGAGAAAACTTTGACCAGATTGCTAAGCCAGTGACATTCTAACGTTAAATTTTATTACCTCTGGATCAGCAAGTAAAACATCATCCAATACAGGACCATTACTATGAACATCTTGATTCCTGATTTCAGTGCTGCTCCATTTAGGTAAGCCGACATTCTGAAAATAGAAGTGATATTAGATTTGCAGGAGAAATAGACAGGCTCCCAATAGCAAAAATTTATCATGGTAAAATGAGGTACTCTTTTTATACATACTGAAAGAAGATAACTGAGATCAAGATGCTGAGTTTTCACAAGGGAAATATCTCGGGGTCGCAATAAATCTGTTCGTCCAATAACATCATCCAACTTCTCATAACCGAATTGTGCTAGCATGCCTCTTACCTAGTCAAAACAAGAAGCATTGGTTAACTTTCAAGATTGATTTACTGAAAAACAGAAGTAAATTCCGAAATATTTTTAGATAGTGCCAAGCTGCAGACCAACCAATAAATGCAAAATCTTCATCAAACATAAAAAAACACAAGCAGACAGATTACCTCCTCAGCAACGTACAAAAAATAATTAACAAGATCTCCAGGCACACCAGGAAAACGTGCACGCAGTTCTTCTCTCTGAAGTGAATCAACTTGAAGGAATTAATTACTGAAGAAAAAAAATATCAATTACAAAACAAAAAATAAGGTTTAAATGATACCTGACTGGCAACACCAACAGGACAATTATTTGTATGACAAATGCGAGCCATAACACATCCAGTAGCAATCATTGCAACAGAACCAAATCCATACTCATCAGCACCCATTGCTGCAGCCATCATGACATCAACTCCACTTTTGAAGCCACCATCAACCCTAAGAATCACCCTTTCTCTGAGTCCATTTGCAATGAGAGTCTACAAAGATTTTTATTAATCAAAAAGCACGTCAAATGTATGAAAGGTGAATCACAAGGAGCCACATTTAATTCGCACTTCACATATATAATAACCTGATGACTTTCTGTAAGTCCAAGTTCCCAAGGACCACCAGCATGTTTAATGGAGCTTATAGGGCTAGCTCCTGTTCCACCATCATGCCCTGATATCTGCAAAGCCAACAAAAGAGATCAGTACTGGCTTCTGATTGCTTTTGTGTATGCATGTAAAATGCTCACTTTATTTTTGCAGAGCATCTCACACATTTTTAAATGCCAAAACGGAATTAGTAAAGACAGATTTTTTTTTTTTTTTTTAAAGAAAAAGAGGACATCTAAGAAGCAAAAAGAAAAGGTATAGATGGCATTTCCAGACATTCAAACCTGTTGACATATCCCACAATTAGACCTTTTAAGTGATAAGCCCGGGATAAAAAATAAAGTTGGGGAAGAATGGCAACAAAGACAGTGGGGCAGAGGTTCCAGCCAGTAAAAATAATAACAAAGGGTGTCTATTTCAAATATGGAGGAAGCCTCAAAAGATAATACTTGCAAAGAAATAAAAGAAAGAACAAGAAGGTTTTTAAAAACAGAACCAAATCAAACCAAGACACCATCTAAAACCAGGAAATCAAACCATCAACACACACTGGGCTTCTGTTTGACCATTTAATAAGCTTATAATTAGGTTCTCCAGTTTATACTATCAAGTAGCCATTTAATATGTGCTCATAAATTTCTAGCAAACACAAAAAAGACAAACTTTTTGATCCACATTTTAAGAAATATTTCCAAGAATGTGAGGGAAGTTGCTTCCAAAAGAAACTTGGACTGAAAGTTTAATGTCTTATCTCTTCATTAGTTACTAACAAATCATGTTACACTTGCGAAGTTCATAAGATCTTCTTGAGAACGCACAGAGACAAAAAGAAGTAACATATGTTAGAGCTCAACAGAATAGAACACACATCATAAGACTATACCTGTATAATGTCAGCATTACCCTTTGCAACTCCAGAAGCAACCGTACCAATACCAGCTTCTGCCACAAGCTTTACAGACACCTTAGCCTTAGGATTGACCTATTTGTTGAGCAGATATTGGAGTTACTATCGGAATTCAGATGATGTATCTCTAATCAAGAAAGACAGATTTAAGATAGAGCAAAATCACCTGATGAAGGTCATAAATCAATTGGGCAAGATCTTCAATAGAATATATGTCATGATGAGGGGGAGGAGAAATAAGTGGAACCCCAGGCTTTGAATTTCTCAACCTTGCAATATATGCACTAACTTTCTTCCCAGGCAATTGGCCACCTTCGCCAGGCTTGGCACCTTGTGCAATTTTGATTTCTAATTGATCCGCATTGACCAAGAATGTTGGAGTGACACCAAAACGCCCTGATGCAACCTGAAGAAGATGCAACCAGTTTCATAAGTTAATTAATTGTCATACAAATTTACGTGAAAAAGCAGTCTTATTTAGCCATGCACTTGCTATCAGACCATCAATATCTATTTCCTATGACTTGCATGTGGAGTTAAACAACTGATTCAAAAGCACAAGTTCATTGTCAAGACCTGCTTAATGGCACTGGTAGCAGTATCTCCATTTTGAAGCCCTTTGAGATGCGGCAATGTTGGAGAATAACCATCAACAACATCTGAAAGTGGGCTCCAACGAATTGGATCCTAGATGAAAATATTACTGTAAACATCAAAGTCTGCAGAATGAACATGATCAACATAATGCTAAAGAGCGACAAAGTTATATCTTAATTTGGAGGCGATCACGTGTTAACATTAATGTGTGTGTGCTTAGATAGTACTGGCAGAGATAACCCAGTGCAATAATTCTGCTGCCCACCCCACCCATCTTCTCCTGGTTGCATTTACTCACAGGAAGATAGAATAGAAAAATACCTCACCACCTTCACCTGAATTAGACTTTCCACCTATTCTGTTCATGGCAATGGCAATTGCTTCATGAGTCTCCCTTGAAATAGCCCCCAGTGACATTCCACCAGTGCAAAACCGTTGAACAATGGATGAAGCAGGTTCAACCTTTCCCAATGGAATTGGACCACGATCACTCTTGAACTCCAAAAGATCTCGAAGAACCTGATGGCATCCATAAAAATGTCAATTAAATGATTATGGTGCATGTAAAAGAGAAAAAATAAATGATATATCAGATAGGTCAAACATGAAAGAAAATGATCGACTTCAGCACTCACATTCACAGGTCGATTGGCTAAATGCTGCTGGTAAATAGAAAATGCACTTTCACTCTTTTGCCGAACTGCTTTGTGCAGCAGTTTTGACATCTCTGGGTTGTTTCCATGATACTCCCCTGTTACATATTGGAGTAATCTTTAAAATATTGAGGCTAAAATACTGAGGCAAATATGAATTCAAAGTATTTTTTTTTTTTTTTTTAAAAAGCTGCTAACTTTGATATTAAATTTACATGTTAGGTTTTTGCATAATAATTGTAACATTTCAGTGAAATTTGAAGTTTATGAATCACAACTGACATACGTCTACACAAAACTAGACCTAAAATTTCAACAACATTTCTATAACCAGAATTGAACTACAGCTCAACTTGATTTAACTCTGATCTCAACTATCACCAAAAATGAAGTAACCTAAGTGTAGAACACATTTTTCAACAAGTGTACCTCCAGGTCTGAATTGTATGAACCCAAAATTTTCCAGTCTTTTAGCTGTATCCTCAGAGAAAGCCTTCACCCAAAAAGAAAGTGACTCCCTTGCCAACTATAAGAAAGTAATAATCCATAAACATTAGAAAATAGAAAGATGAAAAAGGAAAAGATACTGAAATGGATAGAAATAGCACACTGATATTTAAACTTTTTGAAAAATGAGCTAACTGCCATAAAAATCCAAAAAACAATTTTTTTTTTCTTTTTTTATTTGTGGCCAGTTAAAATTACCAATAGTGTTTCTCTCTCTAATCTCTGTGCTCTCAATAATATGCTATGCTCATATTGATTAATTTAATTTTCAAGTTAATTAGGCCAAAATATTTTTGCTAGAAATTTCCTCCAGATTTTAATAGTTTGAAATTGATATTGACTTTATTTTCTTATTTTTATAATTTAAATTTTAGTACCTTTTAACATTCTAATATAAATTAGAGGTCTTAGTGATAATTAAAAGGAGGAAGGGGGGTGTGGTAAATGAAATAAATCACTTCCCAGTTGGTTATCAAATCATCAAAAGCATAGAACTTAGAGAGAAAAACCGATTCAAGTTGCTACTAATAGTTAAGTTTATGACCACTATCAATAATTTAAAGAAAAAAAAAATGAAGAAGAAATGAGAAGTGGCAACAATTGAAAAAACGCATATAGTTTTGAAACTTTTTTTTTCCAATTAAACCTTAAAATTTCAACAAAATTGCACCTAAACTGACCAACACCAATGTCCCAGAATTCAAATTAAAAACCCATGATTTGCATATGGTCCTCGTGTATAAACTGCATTATATTCTCTGTCCATAATAAAAAGCAAAGTGAAAAGTCTCTTTATCAGTAATTCTCCTCTAAATACACTATTATTACCTCCCAAATCTAAGAAACCTAAAGAGAAGCATTTTACATGGCAAAAGGGTACATACTCAGATCAGGCATATATAAAGTTCTGATTTTATTTTTTAAAGTTAACATGAACTTTTGAGGGTTTTCATAACCTATACTCAGCTGCATAGGGCAATTGAATATAATAGTCTCTTTTTTTTTTTTTGTCATGGTAGTTTAATATAAGAAATTCCATCCATCATAGTATAACTATTTAACAACCATAAATGTAAACATGACAATATGAAGAATTCTTAAATTGGAAAACACATATAAAGGGGAAAAATAAAAGCAGTGATTTGGTAAATCTTTTAAAGAGCCTCCGATCTATGAATCAAAACCATAGTTATCATAACCAAACCAACCAGTCAGTCAGATTGGTTCAACCGTGAACTATGAGGTATAATGGGTTGGTTCAAGTAAAATACCGAATAAGCAAGACGACCAAGTGACCCCCATTGAACAGCGGTTGAACCACACAGTTTTTAATCAAACTGCATGGTTGAACCACGATATTATAAAATTTAATTTAATTTTAATATTTTTTAGACACATTTAATATTTTGTTAAGCTGAATTTAAATTTACAAATCATTAATTACATACTAAAAATATAAATATTTGTATGCATATATGTATTTAATTATGTTTTTTATATATATCTAATCATTAAAAATATATAATCTAATTATTAAAAAAACCAGCAGTTGAACCATTGAACTAACAGTAGGACCTTCATTTTCAATTTTTATGGTTCAACACTCAGTTCAGTGCGGATAACACTGCTCAAGACTTAATTGCATGCATAAAATTCACAATTATATATATATATATATTTTTTTAGCAGTGTGTAATGCTGCTAGAAATGAACACGATTCCTTGTTTTACCTACCTCATCAAAAGTTGCTCCACTGATTTTTGACACACTGCCACAGAACGCTAGATCAACAACCTCCTTTCCTAATCCATAAATCTCGAATATCTGGGCACCACAATAACTAGATACAGCGAACAAACAAGTTAATTTATAGAAAACAGAAATATCTCTAAATAGGAGGGAGGGGAAGAGAGAAAGCTTCAAAGAAAATGGCATTATCAAATTTTACCTTGAAAGCAATGAGATGCCCATCTTGGAAAGGATCTTCATAAGACCAGATTTAACTGCCTGGAATGATAAAGAATAATCAGTACACTACACTCCACATATATTAATGTCAAATACAGAGTTGAATCAGATTTTGGAAGCTTTCTTTGAATCTCAAGATTGTCAAACCTTAAAAGTCGGGCTAAAGCATGTTTCTGAATGCTAATAGCCTTTCTACCAACTTATTAATCCTAGTGTACATATCATTTGAATAAATCTCAGGTCTAAATTATCTAAATAACCATTGGCACAAAGAGAAGGTTATAATACGTTCCATTAAGCATTTTAGCATTCCAGTTTTATGATTGAGGCATGATTATACTCGCATGCTCGGTAGACAAGCAATATAATGAATTCAATGACAATTTCCTATTTCCTAAGCACAGACCATTCAACAAATTTCTAGAAAGCATTAGAACCGACCAGATATCTAGTTGACGAAAATTCCAAGATTCACATTACTAAGCAAGCAAATTAATAGTATTTTCTTGATTTTTAATCAAAGACATAGTTATTAAAGGTGCAAGGCGCAAAGGGTCCTAGAGCCTAGGAGCCTAGGCGCAAGGCTTAGGCACACCTGATACAAAAATAGAAAAAAAAAATTGTTACCAACAATTTTATAAAATAATATGACTATTACTCTATTAGTCTTAAAACACATAACTTATGACCAAAACAAACACACATGTAACACTTAGCAATAAAGGTTTCTAATGCAAAACACATAAGGTTCCTACTTCCTAATCCTACTAATACTAAAAAGCATCCATTCTTAAGACACTTATCAAATTATTAAAGCACAGTTAACCATCATCAAGTTCAATACTATCTTCTTCTTCATCATCATGATCAAATTTAAGTTGATAATTTCCAATTTCCTCGTTGGTTGGAAGGAAGAGTCAAGGGATCATCGACTTCTTGTCTTCTTCTAATCTTCTTTCCAATTTTTTTTTTTTTTTTTTTTTTTTTTTTTTTTTTTTTTTTTAATCTTGGCAGGAAAAGGTATCCACTACTTCTCTTTCGTTTTTTCTTTGTGAGAGCAATGTTCTTTCTTTTCTGTTTTTTGTCGATAGAGGCAAGAAGTTGCCCTAATTCTTTTTCTTTTGATCTTTTTTCAATTTATTTTCTTTTTTTATTGAAATCATCGGATGTTGGCAAGTCTATCATAGGTTATTTTAAGGTTTAAATGAAAGGCTCAAATTATTCAGCCCTTTTGTTTTGAAAAAAAAAAAATAGAAAATACACATAAAAAGAGCCTTCTGTAACAAAGGCGCGCTATAGCCCAAGACGTGCACCTTTGTGACAGCGCGCCTTTAGCATCTATGATCAAAGAGGTAATTTAGTTGTCAAAATCCATTCCCTGTTGTTGCATAATGATTGCTCATAGTAAGTATTCAGTCTACATAGCATAACTACCAATATAGCCATAAAACAATAAAACTAGCAAATTTCAACATTCCAGGCAAAAAACATATCTTTTCTCAACAGTGCACTAACCTTGCAAAAGTTCTTTTGAGCTTGTTCAATTGTCACAGTAGGCATCTTGCCATTCCGCATCAGATTCACAGTTTTAGTACTCAAACGCCATTGGCGGCATGTTTCCAATGCCAAATAGGGACAAACAGCACTGGAAAATTATTTTAACATCAGATTGATGAGCAAGATACTAACTTAACTTTGCACTATTGCCAAAGTAAGCAAATGGAAAGAGCAGCAATAACACAATCAATGTAAAATTTTATAAAATGAATTCAGGGTCTTTACAATATCTTGGTGTAGAATAAATAAGGTGAAGTTTCAAAAAACTGAAACAGAAGCAATAGTATATATTATTGTTTGTCAAGTTCAAAGTATATGAATTCTGACAAAGTATAACCAACACACAACAAACACAATCCATCTCTGAGGCAATCTTAAAGGCATAGAAAGAGGAGTTTAGCTATCCTGATAGTAGTGTCTCTGTGGCTTAAACAGCTTTTCTTTTAGTGGAGATCCTCAAGGCTAGAGGCACTGCACAGCTTAAGCAGTTTCTTTTTGACTCCTAGTATGAGTGTGAATGGCAGTCAAGTAAGACAAAGTATTTTTTTGTAACCAAAGTGCGAGAAGATATTCCAAGAAACTGGCCTCAGGTCATAATATAGATCCTAAAATAACTTTGAAAAGAGTCCACCATAGTTTAACATAAATGAAATTGAAAGACAGTAACAAAAACTATCATTTAGAAAGGTTCCACATTAAGAAGGAAGCATAACCTTGCACCATATCCAATCAAACAGGCAAATTGATGAGTGCTGAAGCACTGAGCAGTATCCACTATTATGGAAGTTGACATTCGCAAGCCATTCTGAATAAGATGCTGATGAACAGCACCAACAGCAAGAAGAATTGGAATTGCAGGCCGAGTTGGCTCCTGAGAGAGGGAAAAAAGGGTATCAATCAGCAACAAAAGTACCAAGTTCAAACAAACTTAATGAAAAAAATAAGCATGAGTTAAAACGGTAAAAAACTAAAGAACCAGAAACAGCAATCCTTCACAATTATATAATGACTTGAAGTGTATACTTATTCTCATAGTAAACGTTGTAATAATAACTTATGAATGGGTTTGAATATTGAAAATACTGGAAAGTTTGTGCATTACGAGTAAAAGAGGAAAACAACTAAAGGGAACTCACCAAATCATCGGACCGGTCAGATAGAATGAGCAGTTGGGAACCATTTCGAACAGCTTCATCAGCAGCTTCACAAAGCCTAATTAGTGTTTTTTCCAGAGTACCCTCAACCCCCTTGCGTATATCAAAAAATATAGGTAAAACTTGAGGTTTTAAGTAGGGATCCTTAAGCAATGACTCAAGCTCTCCTTCGTTCAACACAGGAGTAGATAAGATAACCTAAGAAAAACAATAAATTATTAATTTCATTCCCGATACAAAAAATAAACAAGCAAATTATTTCAATAGAAGTGTTGTAAGGGCCATTAAATCAACCATGAGCTAGAAAGGATGATACAAGTGCACCTGCAAAGCATTTTCAGGTCCAACTTCTAAAATGTTTCTTCGCTTCCCAATATTGACCTCAAGAGACATGACTAATCCTTCCCTAAGAGGGTCTATAGCTGGATTTGTAACCTGTTCACATCCCATAAAGAACATGAAAAAAGAGGAATTTGTTTGAAGTTAGCTTGGACTTGTATCAAAAGGCTCTACAATCAAAACAATAAAAGTAAGGAAAAAAAAAAAAAAGCAACAGATTCTTCAAGAAAAGAATTCTATATGACTTACAAAAATTTGCAAAAAGAAATCCAATCCTAAATATGAAGAAAAGTAACATGAGAGATACATCATTCATGTTAAAATTTGTTTTAAAAAGATACAGCTTATGTCTTAGTTTTATTGGATATGTAAAAGCAACTCTCTATCCACAGTTTTAGTAAAGTTCTCAAGAGACTTGGTAAATGAGAATATCAAAAATCATTAAATTGCAAGAGTAGTCAGATGCCCAGTAAATGTTTTATATATGTAGAATTATTGCAGGAAGGTCAATGTGCGTGAAAATGTGAGAGAGAAAGAGAGAGAACATTTTAACAATAATTTCAACAGAAAGTGAAGATACATATAGCCAGCAAGTGCATAATTGATCCCATTAAAAAACTCATCCCTTTTCTCAATTTTGGAACAAAGAGAAATGGTTTTACTGGCATATTTAAAAATACAAAGAGGAAAAAACAGAAATATTTCTCAGTAACCTGTGCAAATCGTTGTTTAAAATAATCATAAAGCATATGTGGCCTTTGGGACAATATTGCCAATGGAATATCATCTCCCATGCAAAATGTAGGCTCCTTTCCTTGTGCAGCCATAGTTTCAATAACCATTTGGACATCTTCACTAGAGTAGCCAAAAGCCCTGTACCATGAAAGCATAAAATAGTGAGCACTAACCAGGATGGTGAATATTACAATAATACACATACAACACCAATATACCATGTGTAGCAATAATACATGCTTGAAGATCTTCGCTAGAGATGTCAAATATGGTGAAAAAAACTTGCATATACAATATGGTGAAGAAAAATTGTATATACAAAGCCCTTTGTAAAATGTATGTTAAGCTAGCATTTGGCTTAAAAAAATGTGAGTTGAATAAGGGTATGAAAGTGAGACTCCTAAGTTAGTTTGCAAAGAAATAGTAGATTCTAGGTTCCCTCTGTTGTGCTCCATCTAATGTGGAAGTGATTTGAGAGGAGAATCCCTTATGTCACTACTTGGAATGCGAAACAAATTGCAAAGGGAAATATATCATTATTATGATACAGTGGATGAAAATGCCCTTACACCTTAGTATCATCAACAATTACAAGTGACCATTAAATTATTCCACAACCAAAAAAAATATGTTGAAATTAGCTTCTGAAAAAAAAAAAAATTCATGTTTATTAGGTTTAGTAGGTCCTTGTTTATCATAAAACATCAAAACTCCACTCAACCGTAATCCCAAAAGTAACTGGGTTCAGCTATATCGATTCTTTGTTTCCACTCTAACAATCATAAAGCATCAAACTTATTAAGTAAAAACAGGACAGGAACAAGCTGGCTCATTTTATAACATCAATAACAAAGTGTCTACTTTCTTGAAGAAATCAGATCTCAAAGGAATACAATTTCCAGCAAACAATGCTACCATATCTGGCGCATCTAAAAACAGCAAATGAAACTGATACACTTACTGTTGACGTCGCAAAATTGCTTCATTGTCCATAATTGTTGCTGAGAGGAAGTTTGCAGACTTTAAAGATCGTAAATTTTCACTAACCCATTTCCCATATGGATTTGACAAAGCTACTTGCTTTTTAACTTCAGTATTCTCATAAACCTGCAAATTGAAATTCTTAAGAAATTTAAATAAATATCTAAGCTTCATATCCTTCAACCTTAGTGATATCTTTAAAAGGAAAAATCAACCTAAAAGACCTTGTAACCTTGTGAATTTCCTTTTGAAATGTTGAAGACTGAACTATTTAGAAATTAGAATCCAATAAGGTTTGCACCAAACAACTAATTGAAGTTTTAATTTATCCCAAAAAAAACTTTCCACTGAGCATAATTTAGCTAAAAACTCATGCAGCTGCTAATCATACAAATGGAAGCACAAACATAGGCAGCAATACCAGAGCCCAACTACTTCTTGTCCCACAGTACAATTAGTGTCATTACAGAATCACCTAAAATGTTACTCTGGGGGTAGGGTAGGGCAGCAACACCAATGTAGTGAGAAGCAGGTGAGCAACTTATCAAACAGTCTAATCTGGATATCAAATGTCATTCAATGTAATATGATAGTTCTCAAAATGGTAAGTACTTGATTAATTTCAAAATAGCATGTTGAAAGGTTATCATCCTATCTCATTTTGTCACCATATCCCATGCACATTGCATTGAAATATAGCACAAATACAATTCAAAAATAAAAAAATAAGTGTGATCAATACAGAAAACAGGTAGTAATTAGACAGCTTGTATTTTTAAGACAGTGAAAAATGGACATCATAAATCAATTTCATTTTGAAAATGGAAAAACACAACTTCCAAAGAACTGCTTTAGCAGTTATTGCGGAAAAAGGGTAAAATAAGTATAATGGCTGTAAGAACCACTACAACTACTTCCAATGTTATTAACCTTGTTCCAATAGTACATCCTCGTAAGTGTATCAAGGTAAAAAAAAAAAATTACACAAACCTGACCGCCAAGCAAATCCACAGCTATCATCATTCCTGGACCTAGTCGCCCTTTCATCGTTACTTTGGATTCATCCATTGGTATAACACCAACCTTGATGAAAAGAATTAAAAGAAAAAAAGTACAGTTAATGGCTGAACTACAACGAGACAACACAAGGAAACAACCTTAGAAGAATGATGGGGAAGAATCATGATAGGCAGTTTGTTAGAGGCATATCAAATGCATAACAGCAAAATATAAGAATTTCTTCCACTGAATCACAATCTCACGGATGGAGCACAAAGCCAAATAGATTTTTCCTTCAAAAATATTTCATGTTCATGTAAGTTCCTACAGCATTATTTCAAATGTAACAACCTCCTAGTTTACGAGCTCAAGTAAGGAAAAACCAATTCCTAAATATAAATAGGAAAGAAAACAGAGCCCATTCTATTCCCACAAGATATGTAAGCATTGCTCCATAATAATCAGCTATATGTTCAGTAATTTTAGCCCTCTGAGGAACAGATTTGGAACCCAAAACATAGACAATATAAAAAGAATTGAAAGCTGTAACGTAGCCAAACGCCTGTATGTCATTCTGAATGTCAGATGTCTGGTCAGAAAGTGGCATATAGTGTATTAAACTTGACTCAAATCAACTCAAGTAAGCCTTAATCCCAAAATTATTTGACATCGGCCATATGGATTCTTTGTTTCCACTCTAAATGATTTTAGGCGATGTTTTTCTGAAAAATGTAATGCCTCTTAATCGTACTAAATTCCTCTCCTCCAAGTTAGTTTAGGTCCACCCCTTCCTTTCTTCTTCTCCTCGATCACAATGTCCTCAGCCTTCCTAACTAGAGCCTCCCTAGGTCTCCACTTCTGATAGAGCACGATGGCAACATGTTTACAAACGTCGTGCCAAAGAGGGTTCAAAAGCGCAAGCACTTGTTTGGAACATATGGGATGATGGGGAAGCTGAATGGGAAGTCTATTAGGTCTGATTAATGCAGGAATTCTGATTTATTAGGGCTGAGGGTATTTCTGTAATTTCCAGAATTGCTGGAACAGTAGGGTTTTTTATTATTGTTATTTTGCAGTCTTTATTTAGGAGTTTTAGTGGATTTAGTATGGGTTTAGTATTTCCTAGTTAGTATTAATTTGTTTTTCTAGTTGGAAAACTAGTGTAGGATTCCTAATCCAAACATGCTTTGGATTAGTTTCAACTCTATAAATACTTAGGCTTGTAACCATTATTAGACAACTTTCAGATTCAATAAAATAAATCCTGCATTATTGCTAAGAATTGTGTGACTCAATTCAACCCTAGGTGTGACTCCTAGACCTTCTAAGTGTGACTCTTAGAAGTTTTTTCCCTTTTTTCCTTTCCTTAATCCTTGTCCAGATCTGATTTCTATAAAATCAGCCCTGGAATATTCAATTCTAACCTTTAATTTCTAAAAATTTCAAAGTAGAATAGATTATCTAAATCTGTCCTACATCAATTTGGTATCAGAGCTTCAAGATCCTTGAAGTTATTGATTAAAACCCCGCAATAATGGTGACTAATGCTGAGCTGAATTCAAGGGTTGAGGCGATGCAAGCAACTTATGAGACAACAACTGCAGAATTGCAAACTGAATTACGTCAGTTGACTGGTGGAATGAACACAACAAATAATAGGCTTGATGCATTGGAAGCTAGGATGGAGGAATTGGGGAGAATGTTTCAAGCTCACCAAAATGCTGCTCAAGTCATTCCCCAAAGACCTGCTGCACTAATTAACCAGCCACTACCAGCCCCTCATAGGAATGGTGGAGAACAACGGCAAGCTAATCAAAACCTACAAAATCAGGGACAAGATACAGCTGGAGATATCACCAAGAAAGTCAAGGTAGATGTCCCGGATTTTGAAGGCAGTGTAAATCCCACAGTATTTTCAGATTGGTTGCGTAGTATCGAGTCATACTTTGATTGGTATGATATGGATGATAATCGAAGGGTGAGGTTTGCCAAGATGAAACTAACGGGATTGGCAAAATTATGGTGGTATGGTGTTGAGAATGAATGGCAAGGAACGGGACAGCCATTAATAATAACATGGGATGAGATGAAGACTAAATTAAAAGAAAAATATATGCCTTTTAACTATCTTCCAAAGATGAGGGAACAACTGTATGCATTAAGACAAGGCAGCATGTCTGTTGCTGAATATATGCAAAAATTTGAAGAATTAACACTTCGTAGCCAAATTGTGGAAGACTCTCTGCAAACTATGGCGCGGTTCAAAGCTGGTTTACGAATGGACATCAGGAAGGAATTGTTTAGGCAGCAACTAACATCTTTAGACCATATATATCATGTGGCCCTTGATGTAGAAGAAAGTTTGAACCAACCCACAACCAGGAAAATTGGATTTCAAGCAGCGGAAGCAGCAACTAAAAGAGGATTTGGGGTAAATCGCAGCAATAAACTTACTACTTCACAA
This sequence comes from Reutealis trisperma, assembly GCA_947687605.1. Lineage (NCBI taxonomy): Eukaryota > Viridiplantae > Streptophyta > Magnoliopsida > Malpighiales > Euphorbiaceae > Reutealis > Reutealis trisperma. The sequence goes on from CANTUT010000926.1 coordinate 226,297, forward strand.
CCACCTAATCGCTTCATCAACTCAAAACCTGCTTCCTCCAATGTTACAAATGCAAAAGGCAAAGGTATTGAATGCTTTAAATGCGGGGAAATTGGACACATGGGATATCAATGTCCAAAGAAACAGAACTTGCACATAGGAGAAGAACTCATGGATGAAGACTTATCACAAGAAGATTATGAGGACAATTTGGGAGACTTTGGAAATTATGTGGATGATGATCTACAAGATGAAGGCATTGATTACACATTACTTTCAGTGGTGAGACGCATTTTAGCCACTCCAAAGGTGGAAGAAGAAGAAGATTGGCGGCGCACTTCAATATTTCAGACGATTCGTTGCGGTGATCAAGCAAAGAAGTTAATCATTGATGGTGGAAGTTGCATGAATGTGGTGTCAACCTCCACGGTCGAGCGTTTGAATCTCATAACCAAACCACATCCACATCCTTATAAAGTGGCTTGGATCAACAACTCCACTATCCCAGTAACTCGTCACTGTCTTGTTACTTTTAAATGTGGCGGTTATAGTGATTCTATACTTTGTGATGTTGTTCCAATGCAAGTGGCTCATATTCTTCTTGGTCGACCATGGCTTTATGATCGAAATGTGAATCATAAAGGAAAAGAGAACACCTATTCTTTTTCCATTGGAAAGAAAGCCTTCGTCCTGAAGCCGATGAGCTCTCTTGATATTAGGAAGTATGCGCAAAGCTATCCATCCTCAACCAAATCTCAAAATGAAGGTCAGAAGAAACAACTCCATATTCTAACCAAGAGACGGTTTGAAGTGGAAAGTAAAGATACCAAAATTATGCTAGCTGTTATTGCAAGGGAAGTGAAAGAAGCAGCAGCTGAAACAGTCCCAAAATTGCACCCAGAAGTGACTAATTTATTGCAGGATTTTTCTGATGTAGCACCAGAAGAATTGCCTAACAAGCTTCCTCCTTTACGCACTATACAGCACGCAATTGATCTCGTTCCAGGGTCTCAATTGCCAAACCTACCAGCCTATCGTATGAGTCCTAGCGAGCACGAAGAGCTTAAAAGGCAAGTGGATGAGCTACTTTCAAAGGGGTTTGTTCGTGAAAGCTTAAGTCCGTGTGCTGTCCCTGCTTTACTCACACCAAAGAAAGATGGTAGTTGGCGCATGTGTATTGATAGCCGAGCCATTAATAAAATAACTGTGAAGTACAGGTTTCCTATTCCTCGTCTTGATGATATGCTTGATGTCATGGTTGGTTCTACTATCTTTTCAAAAATAGATCTAAGGAGTGGATATCATCAACTACGAATTAGGCCCGGTGACGAATGGAAGACTGCATTCAAGACCAAGGATGGCCTTTACGAATGGTTAGTCATGCCGTTTGGCCTCTCTAATGCACCAAGTACTTTCATGAGGTTTATGAATCAAGTCCTTCAACCTTTCATTGGTCGCTTTCTTGTTGTATATTTTGATGACATTCTCATATATAGCAAGACTAAAGAAGAACATCTCTCTCATCTACAACAAGTCTTGAGAGTCCTCCGGCGTGAGGAGCTCTATATTAATTTGAAGAAGTGTTCTTTTATGACCTCAAGTGTTGTGTTTTTGGGATTTGTGGTATCTTCAAGGGGCGTAGAAGTGGATGGTGATAAAGTTAAAGCTATTCAAGAATGGCCAATTCCTACTACTTTGCAAGAAGTTCGAGGGTTCCATGGTTTGGCAACATTCTATAGGCGATTCATAAGAAATTTCAGCACTATAATGGCGCCTATTACCAACTGTATGAAGAAGGGTCAATTTGAGTGGACCAAGGAAGCTTCTAAAGCCTTTGAAGAAATCAAGAAGAGGATGACTGAGGCTCCTGTTTTAAAGCTGCCTGATTTTTCTAAAGTGTTTGAAGTAGCTTGTGATGCTTCTCAAGTAGGCATTGGAGGAGTATTAAGTCAAGAAGGCCACCCTATTGCTTATTTTAGTGAGAAATTAAATGAGGCAAAGCAAAAATATTCAACTTATGACAAGGAATTCTATGCTGTTGTTCAGGCTCTTCGGCATTGGCGTTATTATTTAATTTCTAAGGAATTTGTTTTGTATTCTGACCATGAAGCCCTAAAGTATATCAACTCCCAAAAGAAGTTAAATTTTCGCCATGGCAAATGGGTTGCTTTCTTGCAGGAATATTCTTTTGTGATCAAGCATACAGCTGGAGTGGAGAACAAGGCAGCAGATGCACTTAGTCGAGTGATGCTAATTCTTACGTCAATGGCAATTCAAGTTGTGGGCTTTGAGTTACTTAAAGACAATTATCCAACTTGCAAGGATTTTAGCATTATATATGCAGATTTATTGACTGGACAGCATGTTAATTATCCAAATTTTTCACTGCATGATGGATATCTCTTTAGAGGGACACAACTATGTGTGCCTAATACTTCTCTACGTGAAGAGATGATTCAAGAATTGCATTCTGGTGGGGCAGCAGGCCATTTTGGACGAGATAAGACCATTGCTATGGTGGAAGATCGGTTTTATTGGCCTAGCATGAAGCGAGATGTTGCTAGGGTCATTGCTAGGTGTAGGATTTGTCAACTATACAAGGGCAAGAAGAAAAATACAGGTTTATATACCCCATTACCTATACCACATGCTCCTTGGCAAGATTTAAGTATGGATTTTGTACTTGGGTTGCCAAGAACTTTGAGGGGTCATGACTCCATATTTGTGGTGGTTGATCGCTACTCTAAAATGGCTCATTTCATTCCTTGTACGAAGACCGCTGATGCACTTCACATTGCTAAACTCTTCCTCAATGAAGTTGTTCGACTTCATGGATTACCAACAACAATTGTTTCAGATCGCGATTCCAAGTTTATGAGCTATTTTTGGAAATCTTTGTGGAGGAGGTTAAATACAAAACTGAAATTTTCTTCCTCATTTCATCCCCAAACAGATGGACAAACTGAGGTAATTAATAGGAGTTTGGGTGATCTCCTTCGTTGTTGTGTTGGTGACCATGTTCGTAATTGGGATCAGATTCTTCCTATTGCTGAATTTGCTTATAACAGCTCCGTCAATCGCAGCATAGGACGCAGTCCTTTTGAGATCGTTACTGGGGCTATTCCGCGAAAACCAATTGACTTGGTTTCTTTGCCTATTGACAGTCGTCCTAGTATTGAAGCCGAAGTTTTTAGTAGGCACATCAAAGATATACATGATGATGTTCGAAGGCGGATTGCCATAAGCAATGAGGGATACAAGGCACATGCTGATTTAAAACGCAGATTTGCTGAATTTCAAGAAGGTGACATGGTGATGGTTCGAATTAAGCCTGAACGGTTTCCTCAAGGTGTTTTCAAGAAGCTTCATTCAAGGAAGATGGGTCCTTTCAAGATTTTAAAGAGAATAAGCTCAAATGCTTATGTTCTTGAGCTTCCTCAAGACATGAATATCAGTAATATTTTCAATATTGAAGATCTTACTTCATATCATGGTCATGATGATAATGATTATGTGCATAATCAAGAAGTAGCTAGGCTCCCTCCATTACCTCGTCTAAAAGAAAAAATAGAAGATATTGTTGACTATCAAGTGGTTTCTACTAGAGGAGGTGGTTATCAAAAGTTTTTGGTCAAATGGGTGGGTCATCCACATTCTGATTGTACTTGGATAACCGAAGAAGAACTACAAAGGCTTGATCCAGACCTTTATGATCGTTTTCATGCTTTTAACTCGACAGGGTCGAGTTCTTTCAAGCCGGGGAGAAATGATAGAGCACGATGGCAACATGTTTACAAACGTCGTGCCAAAGAGGGTTCAAAAGCGCAAGCACTTGTTTGGAACATATGGGATGATGGGGAAGCTGAATGGGAAGTCTATTAGGTCTGATTAATGCAGGAATTCTGATTTATTAGGGCTGAGGGTATTTCTGTAATTTCCAGAATTGCTGGAACAGTAGGGTTTTTTATTATTGTTATTTTGCAGTCTTTATTTAGGAGTTTTAGTGGATTTAGTATGGGTTTAGTATTTCCTAGTTAGTATTAATTTGTTTTTCTAGTTGGAAAACTAGTGTAGGATTCCTAATCCAAACATGCTTTGGATTAGTTTCAACTCTATAAATACTTAGGCTTGTAACCATTATTAGACAACTTTCAGATTCAATAAAATAAATCCTGCATTATTGCTAAGAATTGTGTGACTCAATTCAACCCTAGGTGTGACTCCTAGACCTTCTAAGTGTGACTCTTAGAAGTTTTTTCCCTTTTTTCCTTTCCTTAATCCTTGTCCAGATCTGATTTCTATAAAATCAGCCCTGGAATATTCAATTCTAACCTTTAATTTCTAAAAATTTCAAAGTAGAATAGATTATCTAAATCTGTCCTACATCAACTTCATATGCCCAAACCATCTTAATCTCCATCCTCTCATCTTGTCCTCAATTAATGTGACTCCTACTTTCTCTCTAATGTTTCCATTACGTATCTTATCCATAATATGGTGGATAGCATATTATTTAATAATATTTGATAAATTGTAAAAAATTCAATGCATGATTCACTTCAATAATGATCTACATTCTACATACATAGATATAGTTCCCATTGAAAAATCAAGTAGCATAAACATTGGCTTTAATGATGAAATATAACCAATAAGATATTTGGGCCTGATCTACTACAAAAATAGCCAGACTTTGTTGGGCTTCTGATAAACCCAACTCAAGACATATCCACACATGAAAATGACCCAATGTTATGAATATTAGTAATAAATAAAAATTCAAGCAATTGTAGAAGCACCAATGCAAAAACAACATAATTTAGGCCTGACAAAGTTGACCACTAAAAAAAATACTGTAACAAAATTTCAAGCCATTTTACAACAACTAACATTATACAACATAATAACAGAACCACAAGACACTAATTGAGATAAATCAAAAAGCACCAAGAGAAGCAAGTCAAGCTCCAATATCCACTACAATTTGAAGTCAGTTCCTTCAAAATTCATAAAATATAAAGTAATTCCAGGTCAAAGGATATGTAGAACACACCTCAGATGCAACATAAACAAAATTGTCTACCGTCCGCCAATACCTAGCAGGACGAAGTCCATTCCGATCAAGACAAGCACCGACTGTTTTCCCATCACTGTGCCATTTAGATAGAATAGCAACAATCAGAAAGGAGAATGACACCTGGGAAAAACAAATGTACAGCTAAACAACAGAAATATTTAAAAAGACTAATCTTCTAGGGACATACACACACACACATATATATATACAGCACGTGTAGAAACTATACATGTACATATCTACGTAAGTGCATATATATGTGGTCTTATGTGTATAAATATATATATATATATGTAACCTAAATCATAACCCACTGTAGTTGTAATTAAGTCCACAAAGTACATATTAGAACCGACATGAAAGACAGCATTGGTGTTGCTGAAATGGCAATAGAAAAGGTGCATTCCCCTCTGCACACTTAAGGCAGGCTAGGCATGCACCAAACCTTGAAACCTCACAAAAAAGTGCCAACCTCGTTAAAACAAGAGATGCTCTGCAATTTATTGAATTTTCTAGTTTTATGATGTGGTGAGCAACATCCGATTTTTTCTTTACATCGTTACAAAGCTTAAAAGTCTAGAAAATCATGGAACATCGACAAAGAAAAAAAAATTAAAATAAGAATCTGCCCGCAGTTTGATAGAACTCACTTTCATCATGCTACATGATTAACTATAAATTCAAGAACATAAAATGATACAGTTGGCATGATTTATTTCACTCACTCTGCACACTATGGCTGTGTTTGGTCACATGGACTGCACAACAACATGGGACAAGACAAGACATTACTGGATAAATATTTGTCCTGTGTCGTGCTTGGTGCAACTAGGATAAGTGAGTCCCAAGAATTGAAAAAAGGGGTACTTCGGGAATAAATTTGGTGCAATAGGCATTTTATGTTTATTGATAGTAATTCAAGAATAATTTCTTTATTAATTGAGTTCTAAACACTGGACAAGTGAGTCCTTCATAAAATGAGAGGACTGAATAAAGGAGGTGAGACAGGACAAAAGGTAATTTTTGTCAAGTCCTGTCCATGTATGAGAACGCGCTAAACACTAGATAAGTTTAATTTATCCAATCTTGTTAAGTCCTACCATGCGAAACAAATGCAGCCTATGAGATAGAAGCTTTAAAGGATTTAGTGTGTGTGTAGTAGAGTGATTAAGGTTATAGTTCGATGTTAGGATCTCAACCGACCAAATGAATAAATAAATTAAAGTTAGTGATTATATTTTCAACTGCCAGCTTTTGATGTTTATAGCTAAACATCATAGATTTAAACACTAGTAAAAGCATCTCCAATGCACTTTTTATATATGTCAAACTCTTTATTATAAAAAGTTATCTAAAAAAATAAAACTCCAATAAACTCTTTATCTGTAAAAAATAAAGAGAGCTTATTTGACTCTTCATATCTAAAGAGCCAAATATCACTCTCTATTCTAACTTTAATTAATACAATACAGGTTTCTATACACTTTATTTAAAATAATTTTAGTATATTTTTTCTAGTGGACAAACTTAAAGAATGAAAAATTAAAATAATTAATGCTTGTAGGATAAAGTAACATAAGGAGCAAAATATAGAAAAGTATATTGGATTTAAATAAAATTTTCTACTCTTTGTCAATTAGATGCTCTCTATTAAACAAAATATGCTCTTTGAAATAAAGAGCACCATTGGGGATGCTCTAATGCTATTATTAGACCCCACTGCAAGCTTTTATAAAAATATATAAATAATTAAACGCTTGTCTACTTCACAAAATTACTTGCTAATAATTAATTTTATAAAAGAAACAAAATCTTTATATGGATTTTTAATCTTCTGAATATGCATATGCATTCATATAAACAAACACACCATCTCACAGAAACTATGACAAGAATAATTAAAAATATCAAACTAATAATGTTGTATATATGCTTACACATATACATTCATATAAACCAACACACATTAGCTCATGAAAACTATGAAAATAATATATAAAATTATATGAACGTATAATTATATTTATATATGTGTATGTGTTTGCACGTGCGCATTGAAATATAAATAATTTACTTCATGAGAGTTTAAAAAATTTATGTGTACAGTTATTTTTATTAATATATGTTTTGCATATGCAATACCAAAAATGTTAATTTTAAAAGAGAGAAAGTTGTTTGCATATAATAAGTGCAATTTATAAAATAATATGTAAATAATTTTAAATGTCCCTATAGATCATTTTATAATTGTACTACAACTTGAAAATCTAAATTACCAAAGCTACTATATTTAATTGCACCCGTTAATTCAAATAAATTGTCATTGATTGAAGACAATCACAAATGTATATTTTAAATCAAAGGCCTGAAAATGTATTATGATTAGTTGATTGTTGTCCACGCACAAGCATGCCTTTAAACCTTGGTAAAATTAATATCAAGGTTTATCCAACATTTTTCTCATTATTTGTTATACATCTTTCCTATGGACATGTTTCATATTTTATTTCAATGAGGAGCACCAAATTGAGCTTAGGCACACACTTATGCTAAGTGTTTTGAGCCTAGTCTTCAAGCGTCTTTGGACCTTAAGTACACCTAGCACTTTTAACAACATTGGACAATTCCAAATTATCGTTAAGCCCTTCAGAAATAGTTTACTACAAAGGCCCACTTATTTTTTTTTTTCTTTTTTATTTTTAAGATCAAATGTTTTACTCAAAAATTCTGGTGACAAGTACAACTTGTCAATACTCACTTTATAACCCAAAAATGACCCACTACTTCAATAGATAATGCAATCAGTTTCATCATCATCTTGTGACCTTTGAAGTGCAAGTAGGCCCTTGAAAGTGTTACCTGAATAAGAGCAAAGCAGGTCCATCCCAAGCTTCCATCTGACCCTTGTAATAGTCATAAAAATCAACAACCTAGGGTGAACAAACTGTTTAGTATCCCATGTGATTGCCATAATGTATTGAGAAGGTATTTTTTAACTAAAATCAGCAACACTTAAAGGAAAACCAATAACGTGTAAATTAACTCAACTCAGCCTTAATCCCAAAATTAATTGCAAGAAAATAAATAATAGCCAAAGATCTACTCTTTGGTGGAGCTGAGAGAATGACTAAGGATCTTGAGCTAAAGCCAAATAGATGACGGAAAAATTTACAGATTAGGAAAATGTAACCAAAAACATCCATCCATCTGATAACAAGAAACATAAAGAGGTTCACCAAGATAGGATATTCTATCCAAATTTACACTCATATAGTCATAAATGCACCTTAATTGGAATCGTGATCTATCAAAGAGAAGTACCTCTGGATATTTGATCGTCAAAGTCGGATGATTCTTATACGCCTCTGGGACAAGGATCATTAGAGCCTCCTCAGGAGTACGGCCACTTCTTATTAACAACTAAAAGGACCAAAAAGTAGAAACAAGTCAAACTTAGAAGGGTCACATAAAAACAATAAAAGAATATATACCATTCACTTACCAATCCTATGGTACTAAAGTAGGCAGCAAGCAAGCTTTCTCCCTCTGTTGTGGCTTGCACCCACCGCATGTACTGTTATTAGTTAACTATCCTAGTGATTTGACCTATTATACACACTCTTATAGGAAATGCAATAAATGATTCTCATCGACCATCTATTCATCTAGTGTGTCTATAAGTAAATGTACACATAGGTTTGATCAAGTTTTGATGCAGACAAGGAAAACATCAAGGAAAAAAAAATTCAAAGGACCAAGAAATTTTGAATTTTGGTCTAATATTTACAATTTTAATACCCAAAGGGTATTTCTGTAATTTCCAGCATTGCTGGAACAGTAGTTAAAATTTATTTAGAGTTTTTATTTTATTTTAAGTTTGATTTAGGAGTTTTAGTGTGTTTAGTATTTCCTAGTTAGTATTAATTTGTTTTCCCCGTTAGAGAACTAGTGTAGGATTCCTAATCCAAACATGCTTTGGATTAGTTTCAACTCTATAAATACTTAGATTTGTAATCATTATTAATACAACTTTGAGATTCAATGAAATAAATCCTGCATTATTGCTAAAAATTGTGTGACTCAATTCAACTCTAGGCGTGACTCCTAAACCTTCTAAGTGTGACTCTTAGAAGTTTTTTCCGCTTTTCCCCTTACTTAGTCCCTGTCCAGATCTGTTTCCTATAAAATTAGCCCTAGAATTTTCAATTTTAACTCTTTAATTTCTGAAAAATTCAAAGTAGAACAGATTATCTAAATCTGTCCTACATCAATTTGGTATCAGAGCCCCAAGATCTTAGAAGTTTGATGTTTTGAATTTCATCAACAATGGGGATATTTGATTCATGTTTCAAAAGAGGTAATCCTACAAAATTTTGTGATTGGATTGATTTTCTTGAATCTTATTTTGATCACTACAACTTCGAGGAAGCAAGAAAGGTAAGATTTGCAAGGTCGAGTTTGATGGGATCTGCAAAATTATGGTGGTACAGTATCAAGTATGATATACAAATAGGGAGGCAACCGTAAATTAATACATGGCAAGAGATGAAAACAATACTTCAAGAAAAATTTTTGCATCCATATTATCACAAAGGCTGTGTGAAAAGGTATATAATTCAGCGTATAGCTACATGCCGATGGCTGATCACTTGAACCAATTTGAAAAGCAAAATTCTTTTCATCAAGAGCGTAAATCGAATTTTGATCAATTGAATGATAAGATGAGTTCAAAGTTTGATCGATAGAGGCTATGATGGATGAGCTGCATAGAAGGATCCCTTCAAATCCTAGCAATCAAACTTCCAAAACCATTAGTAGTCGAGTCTTTCTACAAAAACCAGCCCTCAATCTACAAGTTGCATCCAAGATTGTCGGAGAACAATGTCCACAAGTTGATCAAAACCTACAAGTTGTACCAAAACCAAATCTAAGACCTAATCTGCAAACTATACCTAGTGTTGGTGAAGGAGCAAGAAATCTATTAGCAGGAAAGCCAAAAGTACAGAACCAGCAACTAGAAAGTTTTGCAAATTTACAATATGACAAGGAAAAACTTCAACGCGTGCAACTGGAAGTTCCAAAGCTAGATTCACATGCAGGAATTTCAACACAGCAAGTGGTAAAGCCTATTAAACATCTAGAGACACTTCCTCAACAAGCAAAGGGGGTGGAACAACAATTGCAACCATTAAAAGAGCCCATTCAACTCTATGATCAACATGGAAAAGGGACAGAAAGTCAAATCCTGCAACCACAAAACATCAAACCTCAAAACCCATTCCAACATCCGCATGTCCAAGACATTCAAACAAAGGAAGAATTACAAAGGCAACAACCAGAAGATGCTTTTCATGATGCTTACCAACATGCAAAAGAGGTAGACAATCAGAATTTCCATCCTCATATCCTTGAACCGCAAATTCTACTCCTAGAATCGCATCTAGAACAAGTCAAAGTTGAAGAGACTGAAGTTATTGAATTCCCGCAAGCGTTTTTGGATGTAACAAGAGGTATGGTTCAAAGTGGTGCAAAGAGATTAGAAGGAATAGGGGAGCTTGACTTTGTTTTTCAAGATGCAGGGTTTTTATTGCCTATTGCTGATGATGAGAAGACGGAATTCATTAATCCCAATCAATTTATAGATGAGCCCAAAGGAAGGTTTCAAGTATTTCCATTGTCACCAATAATCAACCAACAACAACAGCAGCCCAAGGCATCACCATTTTTGTTACTTAAATATTTCAAAACTCGAGGTCGAGTTTTCTCCAACAAGGAGAGAATGATGCAGACAAGGAAAACATCAAGAAAAACAAAATTCAAAGGACCAAGAAATTTTGAATTTTGGTCTAATATTTACAATTTTAATACCCAAAGGGTATTTCTGTAATTTCCAGCATTGCTGGAACAGTAGTTAAAATTTATTTAGAGTTTTTATTTTATTTTAAGTTTAATTTAGGAGTTTTAGTGTGTTTAGTATTTCCTAGTTAGTATTAATTTGTTTTCCTAGTTGGAGAACTAGTGTAGGATTAATTATCCAAACATGCTGTGGATTAGTTTCAACTCTATAAATACTTAGGCTTGTAATCATTATTAATACAACTTTGAGATTCAATAAAATAAATCCTGCATTATTGCTAAGAATTGTGTGACTCAATTCAACTCTAGATGTGACTCCTAGACCTTCTAAGTGTGACTCTTAGAAGTTTTTTCCCCTTTTCCCCTTACTTATTCCCTGTCCAGGTCTGTTTCCTATAAAATCAGCCCTAGAATTTTCAATTTTAACTCTTAAATTTCTGAAAAATTCCAAGTAGAACAGATAATCTAAATCTGTCCTACATCAAGTTTATTTCTCCTGAATACCAAGAGCAAGCATGACACAATTACTAACATCAGTGCCAAAGCATGGAATTCCAGGAGAAGGCTGGAACAACTTAAATGGGGTATGCTGGCTTCTTTATTGCCTAATTATTGCATATTCATTGCCCTCATTCTGTTCCAGATTGGAATATCTAATAAAGCATATAGATATAACAACAAACAAGTTACAGTGCACTCATCTACTGAAACGGACACAGCAAATTCGATAAATTTTCTAAAGCAACCACAAATAAAAATAATAGCATTAAATATAAAAGCAGTAGGACGTACTTCTGCTGCGCTATCCAGATTTGCTGAGTCCGATGCCTTTGGGTTACCGAAAGGACAAATTTCATTTTCACGACCATGCCAAACAGGTGATTTTAATGAGCTTTCTCGAGATTGCATCCAGTTCAAGTTGCCCTGAATATACATTTAAAATCAAAATAAAGAGATTTGCACATGACTTGTGCCAGAATTGATCAGTAGTGTACAGAACTTTATAACCTGTATGGTATTGATCTCTCCATTATGACCAAGAAATCGCATTGGTTGAGCAAGAGGCCATCTGGGACTAGTATTTGTGCTATACCTTCGATGATAAATGGCAAAAGGCGATTGATAAAGTTCACTCTGAAGGTCAGTATAAAACAGTCCAAGAACTTCAGAACGAAGCATTCCCTTGTACACAATTGTTTGATTAGACAAAGAACAGATGTAAAGCTCATCCCCCCAACTTTTTGAGGTTGCAGCCCTTTCAATCAGCTTCCTGCAGATATAGAGTTCTCGTTCAATGTCATCAACATTCTCTTCCTTAATGACTCTAACAAATACCTGCTGTATGTTGGGCATGGTTTCCTTTGCATAATAACCAACTATAGACGTATTTACAGGAACAGGCCTCCATCCAAGCACCTCGAGACCTTCTTGTTTAAAAATATTTACAATAACTACAAAACAATTATGTTTAACAATCAAATGACAGAGCATAGGTCAAGCAAAGGAATCGATACACATATTAGACTGCAATGACACCAGTGAACTCACTGCATAATGAAGAAAATACAAATCTTACATGAAGTATGCGAATTTATAGGAATGCATATAAATTTCTTATACTTTCATAAATGGGTAAATAATAACGCATACTACATTTCGCTCTCCTTTAGGGGTGAGGTTCATTGATCAAAATATATATGACAGTGATACAGGCATTAGGACTCACACATCAAGAAACAAAACCAAAGGAAAATAAGGCACGCAAATAAAAAGTAATAAAAGTAAATAAAAAAAAATAAGTATTTACCAAATAAAGTGAACACTAAAATGGACCTAAATCAAATAGAGGTTTACCACACATGATATGTAAAACAATAATATATGACCCAAAAAAATCGGAAGGGTGATAGCCAATAATAATTCAGAAAGTCATACAATTGACTAAACTCAAACCTCTATATATAATCACCTTTTTTGGCTTCTTTCATAAAGTTATCATCCTTGGGAAGGAAAACCATCCCCACACCAGTATGCAATTTATCCAAAGAAGCAATCCCTTGCTTGTCAGCCCAATTGTTAAATAGATCCCATGGAATTGAAGTCATCAATCCTGATCCATCACCAGAGTCATTGTCTGCTCCACAGCCACCGCGATGTTCCATACAGCAAAGAGCTGTGAGGGCATCCTCAACAATCGCATGTGATGCTTTGTTTTCCAAATTAGCAATAAATCCAACTCCACAGGCTCCTCTTTCTGATATTATGTCATCCAAGTTGGCAACCTGAAGAGAGTGAAAATCAAGTAAAATAGAAGCAATGGAACATTCATTCTCCCAATATTACAAATGGATAAATTATCAATAAATGCAACAAGGTGAAAAATCATGTCACCACATTAACAGAAAGTTTGCTTTCACAGCATGCATGTTTTTAGGTTTTCATGGGAAAATAAAAAAGGGAAAAAGCACCTATTGAAGTCACAATTCACAAGCCTTCTCATTAAAGAGTTAAAATTCAGAAAACCGAAAGTAAATAAAATTTTCCAGTTATTTATGCATCCAACGAGGCTACCAATTGTCAAAATTTTTCCCTTTCCAAATACTCCACAAAATAACCAAAGGGATAGCATCCAAAACCAAATTAAACCTAACCATACAAAAAGAGCCCCTTTGAGTACTTAGTCTCATCTCCACTTATGAGTGTAATTGAATCAAGCTGCTTGTGAGCTATTGGGGTCCAAACTCACAAAATATTCGCACCTCACCCAGTTTTATCGAGTCAAGCTCGAAATTGAAAAGAGACAGAAGTCAAGTTCGAGTTTTATAATACTTGACTCAAGTGGCCCGTGAGACTCATCAAGCATCTAAGATTTTATATAATTTTAAATACATTTCACATTACATGACAAAATCTCAATTCAACTCCCAAAACTAATTGGGGACATTACATGACATTTAAATAATATTTAATCCAACTTAGAACTCAAGCTTATTCGAGCTTTAATTTCAGATTAATTAACAAATTAACCTCCATTTTTAGAACTAATTGAGTTGGGCTCGAATATCTTGAGTATCCCATCGAGTCGAGTTTGAGCATGAAAAACAGAATTTGATCATAGAGTTCTAATTAAATTAAGCTCAAGCTGTACGCTATTGACTCAAATCAGCTCAATTACACCCCTAATCTCCACACCTATCCAATAGACCCAAATAATTCCGAAAGCAACATATTAATTCCAAAAGCAGCATATGATAATTTCCAATGTAACTCGTTCAAACTAAAGTATAATCCAATGTAACTCTTTCAAACTGAAGTAAACTCCTATGCAGCTCTTTTAAACTGAAGTTGCCCATCACCATTAACAAAAACATATATATAGTTATTGAATTTCACCTCTTAATAATACACACAGCTAAAAGTTCAAGAAGAAAGTAAAATTACAAATCAAAGGAATTTCAAGTTACCTCTTAATTCAAAGTGCTTTCAAGCAATCGAATTTTATGGAAAAATAATACAAAAATATCTCCAAGTTTTTTTTTTTTTTTTTTTTTCCAGTATTAACAATCATCTTCAGAAAATTATCTCTTAAACCCTCTTTTACGATCAACTTTTACAACATTGCGCTGTTTCCACATTTCTTTTGTGCATGGTATCAAGTTTAAAATGTTAATTTTAAAAATTAAGATAATTGTAGTAGAAATTTTCAACTTTGAGATTTCTGTAATATCTTGTATTTGTATAACAATTTTCCCTTCAATTGTACAACTGATCTTAGCGACTACCTTTGGTTAGGAACAAACTCCAAATGAAAATGCAACTATATCTAACATACAAAGGGTGGCATGTTGCTATAACTTTATAAAAGCTCATCATCTTAACTTAATTGCCCAAGCACCTTTAAGTCAGAAGGAAACAACCCAAAACCAGGCAAAGGCATTTGGCCAGGTCATCTATACCCTCATCATGAAAAAAAGCAAACATAGACTCAAAAATTTCTGCCAATAAACTACTGATCATCTCTTTCTCTTTCTCTCTCTCTCTGTGTTGATAAGCAACAATTGATCGTCATTAAAGATTATTTTTTATGTTAGAATTTTCTACTTAAAGAAAGTGAAAATTGCTCTCTCTCTCTCTCTCTTTCTCTCTCTCTCTATGTTGATAAGCAACAGTTGATTGTAAGAATTTTCTATTCTAAGAAAGTGAAATTGCTCATTCTCTCTCTCAATCTCCCTCGATAAGCAACAATCAATTGCTCTCTCTCTCTCTCTCTCTCTATCTCTCTCTCCCTCTCTCTCTCTCTCTCTCTCTCTCTCTCTCTATATATATATATATATATGTTGATAAGCAACAGTTGATTGTAAGAATTTTTCAATTCTAAGAAAGTGAAATTGCTCTCTCTGTCTCTCTCAATAAGCAACAATCGATTGTAATTAAAAGTAAGTACTCTCTCTCTCTCTCTCTCTCTCTCTCTCCCTCGATAAGCAACAATCGATTGTAATTAAAAGTAACTTTTCTATGTTAGAATCTTCTACTCTAAGACAGTGACATTGCTCACGTTTGATATATCAAAGACAAGAATAGTACTTATGAATTGCAAAAGCACAAGTTTAGGATCTTTGAAACACCTTTCACATTTGAGGATTTTGGAACTTTACAGCGGCAAAAGCAATTTTAGAATCCTGTGATGCTGATCAGTCAACATATTCGAAGCAAAATCTTCACTTTTAAAATCAAGACTGCTTTATAATAAAATATTGAAAGCAGACAGAAAAACACTTCTAGAATGCTAAGCAAAAATCAAACAGCATTTCATTTCATTAGCTAATATATCCATAAAAATATATGGAATTTGAAACACACATACGCACCATGATTAACAATGATCACAATCAATGAATTATACATTCATAGCTTAGAATTTTTGTTTCCAGCTTTACCATTAACCCCTTTCATGATCAAGAACTATAAAATGACAAACTTGTAGACTTGAAATAGAAAACACAATTTGAACACCCTTCATTCCATCTGCACTAACACTCTATTTTACTGTGTTAAAAGTCATCATGGTCAAAGTACTGCAAATTCATAGATATAACATTAAAAACGCATATAACTGTATTATAAAGGCAATCAACATATTTTTGCCAGCACGTTAAAGTAATTTTTTAAGAACTTGTCTCGTACACCTTGTGATCAGAAACCAAATAAAATAAGATTCCAAAACCTTAAATATCTATTTTTCAAGTTTATTTTTTAAATAGAATTTATTGATTAAATTAATAATTATACATATAAATATACACCATATCAATAAAAATTGGAGTTATTCAAATGTAAAAATAGAAAAAAATTAAATTATTTGTGTACCAAAACAAAAAAAAAAAAAAAAAAAAAAAAAAAAAAAAAAGGAATCCTATTCCAAGAATTGGATAATACTCCTAATCCACACATGCTCTAAAAATTGAAGAACGCAGTAGATGGAACCATGGAATATTAGAATCCCAAGGTACTGCTTCTTTCGCATATTTTAAATTACATACATTTCTAGCTTTTCAAAGCAAAAAGTTCTGAGAAAACTAATTTTGACTTCCAAAAAGCATACTGATAGAGATAGTACTAACAAACAAAGCCTACGCAAATGCAAAGGAGGAGAAGTAAAATTCCGAAATATCACGAAGTTTCGATACTCATGCTAGAAACAGGCATTAAAAAAAGCCAGAAATTAATTAAAATACAAAAAAAAAAAGTGCGTGTTTGGTTCTGTTTTTAAACAAAAGAAATTCCAATTCATTCATATTTTAAAGAAAGAAATGCTAAAAACAAACATTACCTCGGGCTTCAAATCAGGAACCGATTCAGTACGGAAAGTAGCTTTAACTGAAGAAGATTTTTTATTTAGAAATTGAAAGAAACTCGTTCGAGCAATTGACGAAGAAGAAGAAGAGACACCAATTCTTCGTCTAGTACGTTTGGATTTAGAATATAATCCAACAAAATCAACAAACAAGCGATTGTTGTTTTTATTATTATTAGTGTAACCGATAACAGAGGTTTGTGCTTTTGAAGAGTAATAACCATTGGCACTGGCAGAGTAGAAAAGGAGTTGAGGAATGGGAGAGAGTGATGATGATTGCAGTGCCATGAGAGAGAGAGAAAGAGGGAGGGAAGAAACTCAAAAACAAAGGTTGTATTGAGAAAAAAGTCTTATTCTTTTTTGGGGATTTAGAGAGAGAAAGAGTGAGAACAGGATCGTGTGGAGAAGAAAGGAAATGGATGGATGGATAAAGAGGAGAAAGGACTTGAACCACCCGCCTCTCCTCTGGCGTCTATTTTTTCTCTTTTGTTGTTTCTCTCGCTCTCGTCTTCGTTTTTCTATGACTACGTACTACTACCACTCTCAGAGGACTTGGGCTGTGATCCACTGTGTCTTTGTCAACTATACTACCTCTTTCTGGTTCGCTTTTGAATTGCCTCTTTGCTAGGTTGAAAGGCTATTTTTGGTTTGCTAAAATTACAGAAAAATCCCCATTGCTGCCAATCGGATTGGGCTAGAAGCAAACTTAATTCAAAATATTTTGAATGACATAAGCCGGAATTATTTTGGCTAAAACTCAATCCAGATTTGGGTCGAAGTTTACAATATAAGTTTATAAAAGTTTTTTTTTCCCATCATAATTGATAATCTACTTTTTGTTTGTTAATTTTAATTTTTAAATTCATTTCTACTTGAAATTATCATACTATATACAAATTTAATGATTTTTAAAATAAATGTATATACTCAATAAAAGTAAAATAATAAATAGATGTATAATACAAATTATATTAGCTGTGTATGTCAAACTGTGACTTGAATTGTTATACAGTGGACTTGAGTCCACTATACATCATGGACCCTGCACGTGTAGTATATAAGAGCTCCACCCTACACGCGCGCATTAATTCTTTTATTCTCTCAAAATAACAACCTAATTCATTTACAGCGCATCACTTAAGAGCTCAGAATCTCCAATTTTTCTACAAAATCTTCAACTCATCTATGCAATCATCAATTCTGTTGCAAAAAACTTCAATTCCGCTGCAAAATAATCAAAATCCTCAATACAGATCATCAAAATCATCAACCAGTAATGATGAATTATCAAACACTGATTATTTTAGTGAACAAAAATTCAATACAACAATCAATGGCGGATAACTGCAAAACAGCAAATCAAAGAATCATTTCTGTAGTTGAATCTCCAATTGAAGCTATTGATTCGCCTCTTAATACAGGTAAAATACATGTCTGTCACTCATTCTTTATTTCTTTCTCTCATTCCATAGATTATAGTTTCACATTCATAGTTATAAATTTGAAAACACAATGATAAGTTATTTACAACACATTTCTCAGTAAAAAATATAAGCATCAATCACAAAAATACAAGTTCATAGGTTAAAAACTATAGGTTCATAAGTTATAACCTATAGGTTCATCAAAAACATACATAAGGTCCATACATTAAAATTCATAAATTCATAAATTAAAAAATAAGTTCATAGGTTACACACAATATATTCATAAATTATAAACTATAAGCTCATCAAAAGTACACATGAGGTTTATACATTAAAGACCAAAAATTCATAAATTATAAAATAACTTCATAGCTTAAAAACAGGAGGTTCATAAGTAATACACTATTGGCTCATCCAAAACACACATGAGGTTCATAGATTATAATATAAAAATTGATAAATCACAAAACAGATTCATATGTTAATAATACGTCCATTACTAAAAATTATACATTCAATATTCATAAAACATATATTTATCACTATTAAATTATAAATTCATTACATTTTCATAATTTTTCAATAATATCATGTCCTTTTTTAGTTGATAACCAAAAATTATAGTTCTCATAATTCAAATTTATTGGGATTGTCTGCAAAATCTAGTGATGAAGCTTACCATTTATATAATGACTACGCATTCAGAATGGGCTTTAGTATAAGAAAGAGTAAATAAAGATATAGAGCAAATGGCAAAACCGTATTAGTGAAAATATTTCATTGTTCAAGGGCTGGACAAAAAAAAAAAAAAGGAAAAGAAAATAAGTGTTATACAAAAATTGACATTCAAATTGATTATAAAGCTTATGTATAGTTTGATATTGATGAACATGGAGTTTGGACTACCACAAAACATGAGAAAGAACACAATTATGATTTATATCCACCAAACAAAACTCATCTCCTCCGTTCGCATAGAGCAATGACAAGAAACCAATCGACTTATCTTAGCCAACTCAAAAAAAGTGGTGTTCCTATGTCTCACGGAATCAGATTGTTAAAAAACCAATCAAGAGGATCACCATTTATTGTATTCATAGTTAAAGATGCTTATAATCATTTAGCATCGAAAAATAGCAAGAAATTGGATGGAAGTGATTCGAATGTCCTCATTGAAATTTTAAGAAGATGACAAACAAATGAAAAGGATTTCTTCTATGACTTTGAGATTGATAGTGATGCATGACTATGTAGCTTCTTTTGGAGAGATGGACAGATGAAATAGGATTATGAGGTTTTCAGAGATGTGTTAGTGCATGATACAACATATTGGACTCACAGATATCATATGATTTGTGCTCCATTTGTTGGTATGAACTACCACTACATAAATATAACGTTTGGATGCGGTTTTCTATTGAATGAGAGAATATAGTCTTTCATATGGCTCTTTAATATGTTTTTATGGTCTATGGAAGGCAAGCATCTAAAAAAATAATGACATATTAATTTGTTGTTATGGCTATTGCAATTACTCAAGTGTTCCCTAATTCACGCCATAGGCTTTATATATGGCACATAAGAGAGAATTTAAACCTTAGGAAATGAAAAAGGATTTGTAGACTTATCCAACTATGTGATGAAATACACTTATACAGAAACTGAGTTTCAATTCTATTAGACCAGGTAAATCAAATTCTCTGATAAACTTTACTGACTGTTTCAATGAACATGTGATTACATTTCAATGAACCTTTAACTATCCAAAAATGAACCTAAATGTTATATATAATGACCCTGCTACTTTTATCGTGATATTTACATATGATTATCTTTTCAGGTTGATCACATAATATCAATGTTGATCATATAATGTTAATGTCTGAATAATAAGTAGTTATAAAAATTGTACACCTGTGAAAAGAAATGGTGCCCTACATTTAATAAGGACTACTTATCTAGTGGTGTTCTATCATCATAAAGGAGTGAGACTACAAATAATTTTGTATCTAAGAGGCTTTTTAAGAGCACTAGACTTTGTAATTTCTATAGCTCATTTGCTAATGTAGTCTCAGAATGGAGCAGTACAGAGAATAAAAAAGATTTATATTGCTTGCAAGGTCAACTAAAGATGGCTATGAATCATGTCAAAGTACTATCACATGCTTGAGAAACATATACCATAGAGATTTATTTTTTGTTCGAGGAGCAGTTTATAAAGGGCACTGTATGCCATCAGTTGTGTGTAAGATTAGATGACAACAACATCATATATCTTATGTGGCGATTAGATGTGGATATTATTCAACATGAAGTGCATTTCAATCAACAACAATTGTCCATTTCTTGTGCTTGCAAGATGTTTCCAAAAGTAGAGATCATTTGCTCCTATTGTTTGCGTACAATGAACATGTATTGTGTTGAAGCAATACCAAATAAATGTACCATCAAGAGATGGATGAAAGAAGTCATTCAAACTAGAAACATAAATGTTCTGATCATCTCATCAATAAATGAAAATGCTATAGCTATTTCTATTTGGAGGATACAAATGGCCAGAAAGTTTCTGCAATTGATTTAAACTAAAGAACACAACACCAAAGCTTGACAGCACTATGAAGAAGCTTTCAACAATGTAAGAAATACCATCATAAATGAGATTGGGCCTATTTACTTTGAAGAGTCTGATGAAAGTAAAAAAAAAAAAAAAAAAAAAAAAAAGAAAAAAAAGAAAAAAACTCACTTAAGAAAATACAAAATCCACTTTGAAGTAGAGCAAAAGGTAAGCGCAACAAAAGAAGAGCATAATTGAAAAAAAGTGTAATTAAGCAAAAGGACAAAGGAAAAATACTGAAAGGGCTGCATTACAAACAAAAATAGCAGTACAAACTTCTATTTAGGTACTTTTATTTACTTCATTTTCTATATTTAAAGCTTATTCTTCTGTAAGCACATGTGTATTTTCAACCAATAATCACATATTTACAAATAAATTTGGCAGGAAACTTTATCCCAACTAGTTGGAAATAGATATCTTGCACACCTAAGTTATGGCAGCTCACAATTGATGAAAGTTACCCCAAATCCAAATTTAAACTATCCTCCAATTGTAAATCCTTTTCAACTCGCCGCATTCCAAGTTTTCAACCCCATGTCTTTTAAAAGTGTGTGAAACATATTATTCAATTTTAGAAAAATGAACCCTTAAATATATCTTTTTGTTATATAACTGCTAACTATGATGAATCTACAGTTATTAAATAATGAACTTAAACCATATACTTGATGAACCTATAAGCAACAATTAGTGAGCCTCTTGTCTACAACTGTTGGACATAATTATTATAGAAACAAAATTTGCCAATTAATTTTCAAAGAACCTACACCATTTTGATGTTGATCCTATAGTTTCTTTTACATGAACCTACACCTTAACATTTATGAACCTATGTAGCAATAAGTAATAATGAACCTTACAAATAGAAATGATGAATCTACAGTTATTAAATGATGAACTTGAAGTATATACTTAATGAACCTATAGGCGACAATTAATGAACCTCTTCCCTACAAATACTAGACATGATTACTATAGAAACAAAATTCGCCAATTGATTTTCAATAAACTTACATCTTATCATATATAAACCTATCTAATGAAAAATAACAATGAACCTTACAAACACAAATGATTAATTTACAGTTATTAAATGATGAACCTGAAGCATATTTTTCATGAACCTACAGCAAACTCATAATCGTCATGTTGCTTATAACTAGTGAACATGATTAATATAGAAACAAAATTTGCTAGCTAATTTTTAATGAACCTACACCATTCTAATACTGATCCTACAGTTTTTTTAAGATGAACCTACACCTTATCATATATGAACCTATCTAACAATAAATAATAATGAACTTTATAGATAGAAATGATGACTCTACAATTAGTAAATGATGAACACAAAAAATAATACACACACACACAGACACACAAATTATACCCACAAATTATCCAACAAAAAAACTTCTTAGCTTTAAACCTATATAATTAAAATACTTATAATATCAAATTGTTAACCCATCTTCAAAATAGAAATTAATCAACCCACAAATTATCCTAACTAATCAATCCATCTTCTTCCATTCAACAAAATTCTTCCTAGCTACCTTCTTTACATAATTCTTGTATGTGTTTACATCAGACAACAAAATCCTCAAGCACTATTTGGCCCTTAGAGACTTTAACACTAAGTCCTATAAAAAAAAAACAAATAAAATAACAAGATTATAATCCTAAACATAAAATTATAATAACAAAAAAAAAGTGATCTCTTACATTATTTTTCTTCAATTTAGAATCCAATTGTCACTTTGCCCCTTATATGTCTCCATATGCCTCATACAAAATACCCCACAATCATAATGATTACTACTTGATCTCTAGGGCATTTTAAGTAATGATTCCTTAAATTTTCTTGCCTCTCCATCTCTACCAAGTTTTCTTTTCGACTAGCAGTACCCAAATGCATTAACCTAAACCATACATAAAAATATATATAAATATAAAATATATAAATAATAAATCCGACATACGTAAACAATGAAAATTAGCACTGAATCTACATATTATAAAATAATGAACCTATACATCATAAGTAATGAACATACATTTTATAAATACTGAACCTAAAATAGTTTAACTTACAATAAGCCTTGGAGAGCCTTCATACTTTGAACTATATTTCACCATCAACAGAAGTGTTCTATTGTCTATAACCTCAATGGTTGAATTATTAATATTCAAACAAACTAGAAAGTAATGCTTGTGTCGAAGAACAAAGAATACCTAAATAGTTATTTAAAAATTTTAGGGTAAGTATATAAATGAACAAAACATTTATAAAAAAAAATAACTACTAATAAAAACTACAATAGCTACTTACAAGTTAAGCATCACTTATGTCAAGATTCAAAGCATATCCCAATTCTTAATCTAATATATTATTGAAATTCTCAAAATGTTCTTCAAGTGACAAATTCTACAAGTACTCAACCCATGGTTCCAATTGGAACTGCAAAAAAATGTTAATGATAATATTAATAAATATAACAATAATCATTCATAAAATTTCAACATGTCATTAATGAAACAACTACTCACATATGCCCTAGTGGAGAAGAACAACCTCTTTGTTTGGCCAATTGCACGTCTCATGTCTACCAAATTCATTTGCAAATACCAAATATCAATAATGATGCTGACAACCTCTTTATCATAAGAAAAGCTCCGCATATCCTCATGGCTAGCCCAATAATCTTTGTAGTTGAATAAAATTTCTCTATATAAAAAAAGGCTTATTAGTGCATAATATATAATTTGTTTACAATTAATAAAGAATAAAATAGTTGCAAATTAATCTTACTCTTTTGGATGATCTTCATCACATTCCGTAAAGACGAACTTTAAAATAAGTCTCTCCTTTATAGTAACATCAATCAAAGATTTATCATACTAACTCCAAAAAGGAGACCTCAAACATAATGAAAGTTTCTTATACTTTCTTGAAGGCAAGACTCTATTATGTACATCATCCGCCTCATATTCATACTCATCAATAACTCAATGACAAATAAAAAAGAATAGAAAAAAATAAAAAGTCATTTTACAAATAACTAATGAACTTACAAAACAATGATAATAAATCTACAATTCATATTTAATGAACCTACATAATATATTTAAAGAATAAAATAATAAATGATGAACACAAAGTTGATTTTCAATGAATCTATACAATAAATCTAATGAACCTATAAAAGGTAACTGATGAACCTGGTGAACATATTGATTAAAATAAAATATATAAACGAAAAAATAAACACAAGCTTATGCAACAAACACAAAAGAACTAATGAACTTATAAAACAATAACAATGAACCCACAATTCATATTTAGTGAATTTACATCATATATTTAAAGAACCAACCAAAAAAATACATGATGAACACAGAGTTCATTTTCAATGAATCTATAGAATAAGCATAATGAACATATAAAAGGTAACTGATGAACCTAATGAACAAATTAATTAAACTAAAATACATAAACAAAAAATAAATACAAACTTATGCAACAAACATAAAAGAACTAATGAACCTACAAAACAATAACAATGAACCCACAGTTCACATTTAATGTATTTACACCATATATTTAAAGAACCAACACAAGAATATAGGATGAACACAGAGTTGATTTTCAATGAATCTATAGAACAAATATAATAAACCTATAAAAGATAAATAATGAACCTATAAAACAAATTGATGAACAAAAAATTAATGAACAAAAAATAGTAACAATACAAAAAACAAATACAAAATAAAAAAAAAATTAAAAATATAAAATTATAGAATAGTCATCAAATAATAATTAAAAAATATGGATACAAGTCCACAAATAAATAATTCAAAAAAATAAAATTATGGCACATACTCATCAAATGTTTTCTTGTTTTCTTCATTTGCATCAATGCTTCTAACTTTAGCAGCTAGTATCTCAGCTTCATGTATTCTAAAATTTGTACCCTCAACATTCTTGCCAAAATCAATATTGCCTCGGATGCAAACCTCAAAATTATTATTATCACTTTCATCATCACTTCCATCATTTTCATCACCATTTGTTTCTAGATTTGGCACTAGTATGCCCTTATCCTTAGGAGTGAGACTCAATGAAAAAGAGGGATCATAATGACATCTTCTTTCAAGTAACTTTTGTGTCTTACCAAAGGCATTCTCAAGTTCTGCCACTATCGCAAAAAAACCTAGATCATTAAAATAGTCTTCATCTTCATCAATACCACTCACCTTATTACTAGAGATAGCTGCTTCTTCTTAAAAGCTTGAGATATGACTAAACAGTTTTGACACATAACAGAATGTCTTCTTTAATATATCACTACTAGGATGAAGCCTTCCAATCTCAGACATAACCTCTCTAAACTCCACAACAACACTAGTTATCTTCTTTAAAATAGCAGAAACTTTCTCCACACATTCCTATATTCATAAAATCTTAAATCTTAATTTTTCCTTTTTTCGCAAAAATTATAAATAATTACAAATAATGAACCTACACTTAATACACAATGAACATAGAAGATAATTACCATCAAAAAAGAAAGAGGACTAGTAAAAAAAATATAATGCTTCTCCTTCCATTTCTGAATAGATTGCACAAGACTCTTGATAGTGTAATGGCACTAATTAAACTCTTTTATTTCATCAACACGAATAAGAGAAAACAAAATCTTATAATTGCACTTCCTACTTTGGTACCCTTTCAATATACTAGAAACAATAAAAACAATAAAGTTCCTCTTAAATTCATCACCATAATTGCCTTTTTAAACAATATTATCAGGTATTTTTGTGGCGATAGGACTAATAGAGGGAACACCCCATCTATTCCTCCAACTCCTCAACAATGAATTATATTCAGCACTATCTTTATCACCTTTAGCTTCACGAATAACCTTATCACCACGAGGAA
The DNA here is from genome assembly GCA_947687605.1 of Reutealis trisperma. Lineage (NCBI taxonomy): Eukaryota > Viridiplantae > Streptophyta > Magnoliopsida > Malpighiales > Euphorbiaceae > Reutealis > Reutealis trisperma. The sequence continues at coordinate 252,052 of CANTUT010000926.1, forward strand.
GATTCAAACTACACACAACATCCTCCTCATATAAAATAAGCTCCTTTTTGTTCAAAACACTAGCATGCCTACATAAATCAAAATTCTCAAATAAATACCTATATAAACCTCTATGACATTTACTTAATTTTAGCTTCAAAAGATCCCTAAAACCAATATGCTCAAATGCCTCACATTGTTGTGAGGGGGGGGGGGTGAGGAAGGGGGAAGGGGAAGAGATAGCTACTTAATCTTATCAAATAAACTAGTGTGAACTCTTAATTTTACACCTATTGATCTAGCCACATCTTGACATTTACTAGGTTTAATGCTCTAGATAGAGTTGTTATGACGGTCCTGCTAACCAGTTAGCAAGCAAGAGTCAAGGGGGCAATGCCCCCGAAAGAAATTTTTAGCCTATAAGTAATTGCTATCCGAACACTCAAATTTTCTAAACCCCAAACCAACAACCAATCTCTAAAAAAAAAACCTACCACATCAAGTGCCACCAAAACAGCCAGTGGCTCCACCAATTGTCTAGGCAGCAACCACTGGAATGACCGATGGTGCTGCCTAGAGGCCTGGTGGTGTCGTCGGCCTCTTCGGTGGTTGGTTCCCCTTTTACCCTCCAAAATTTTGATTTTGCCCTCCTGCTTAATTTTTTTTAGCATTTTAAGCCTTATTCTTTTAGTCTTTTCACTTTTCCACTTTCCAAACTACCATCAACCCCATTTTCCTATAAATACACCCTCCATTTCTTTATTTCACTCATCCCTTAAATTAGAGTTGGTAGTTATCATCTAATTCCTCTCTTCTTCTCTCTCTAACTACTCCCTAATTAATTAATTAATCTTTTTAATTAATTAATCATCTCACCCTAACCAAGTTAATTAACCTTTGTAATTAACTAAGACTCTTTTTTAAATTAAAATTAATCACTCAATTAATTAATATTTTTAATTAATTAATTGATCACTTTTTCAAAATCAAATTAATCCTTTTTTTAATCCATTCTTCATACAAATTAATTAATTAATCATTTTAATTAATTAATCCACTAGGGACTAGTTGCCACCCTTTAAAATAAAAGGAAAGCAAATAAGAGGATTACTATTTGGTTAAGAAATTTTTTTTAAAATAATCTCAATTTAGCTTATTAAGTATATTTTGACTTTCATACATCACTTTGCATAAGAAAGGCTCCTTGCCTAACCTTAGTTTTAGGAAAAACTTTTGGATGGTTAGTAGTATTGGCTCGACAATGCTTTTTGAGTATGTTAGGAGATAGCAAAAGCATTCTACCCTACGATGAATCTCTGATAATTTTGGTCGTGTAACGAGCAATCAATACTGTTGAACTCATGCAAGGCTTCTTACCTCACATATGGTTAGGTATATCGATGTTCTAGTGGAACGAAGACCCTAAACTAAACCACCCTTCACCCTTGTGCATATAGTTGTCTTAGCCTTTGACCTTAGGCTCTATGAACTGTAATGCTTGCTTGCATATTCACGAAGCCTTTTTCAACATGCATCATGTCATAATTATGCATACATAACATGAGAAACTCGATAAGACAAAATCTAAACACCTCAAAGACCCAAACCGGTGGTCCCTCACCCAAAACATAGTAATCTCATATACCCACCCTATCAACTTGTTAAACTCGGTGACCAACAATATGAAGAGAATCCTTTTTCCAACATACCATTACATTCATACCTTTTCCTTTCACAATTCTTTATTTTTACTCATTTTCTGTATGTTTCTATTTTAAAGGTATTGATGGCTAACACATCCAGCCCCTTCGACCAAGATGCGATGAGCACCTTCTTCACCAAACTCTTCAAGAAACAAAAAGGGACTTTCTAAGCCGTACTCACTATCGCCCTTAAGACTCATGTCGACATTTTACTAATGCCTAGTCTGCCACATTCATGAATGCTCTCTATTCCCAATGCCAATCCATTATTAATAAGGTCAAGAAAATGACCAATGCCACTGTAGTTCCTCCCCCTACTCAGCTTGCTTCCATTCAAAGTGGAACCAGCCATGCCCCCGCTTTCACTCCTCCTATTATCAATCTCACTAATAAAGGAAAGGCACTTAAGACCCTAACTTCTCTTGCACTAAATGCTACTACTCCCACTTTCCCTCTTATTGCGAATCCTTTTCAAAGTGAAGACTTCTCTAGCTTCCCTGAAGCCAAAAAATTGATGGAAACGTTCAAAGCCATAAAACGATCCATTAAGACTATCAAAAAGCATGAAGATATGATTGATGTTGATTCTCTTGCTCTCTTCCTAAATGCCCGAGTTCCACTAAAGTTTAAAATGCTTGTGATGGACAAATTCAATGGAACAATTTGCCTTATAACCCACCTCAAGATGTACATAGGTGCAATAAGACCATTTGATATGGATGATGAGCTTTTTGCTCAGTTATTATAGCAATCATTAACTGGGGCTGCTGTTAGGTGGCTCCTTAATCTCGATAAAAACCACAAAAAGACATAGGATGACATATGCAATGCATTTGTCAAGCAATATCACCATAACATCAAGGTAAATGTCGCCCGTTGAGATATAGAAACAACCAAACAAAGGCAAAGAGAACCTTTCGTCACATTTCTTATAAGGTGAAGGTCAAAAGTAACATAAATGGTGAACCGTCCATCTAAAGTAGAGCAAATTAACATCATCATCAAGAACCTCCTCCTTATGTACCAGATGCATATGCAAACACAGTACCTCTCTAACTTTAAAGCTCTTATTGCCATCGCCTCTAAGATCGAGGATTTAATTCAATCGAGATGAATTAAGGATGAATCCTCTAGGTATTACAAGAATAGTAATTACACCACCAATACCACTAGCTCCACCACCTAAAGAGAAGGGGACGTAAATGTTGTCTTATATCACCAGTTGATGAGGTTAGAGGCAAGAAGTAATTCAGGCAAGAAGTAATTTTTTCAAGCTAGGCATGCCCCTCAGCATCATTTACAAGAAAGCCTTAGAGGTTAATATGATTAAGCCCTTAGAACTATGACCTCCTCCAAACCCTTTGCCTAAAGGATACAATGTTAATAAGATCTGTGACTATCATCAAGGGCCAAGGCACAAATCGGTGTCTACACATTGGGCGTGCTGCCCATGCTGCCGGCACGCTAAGAGTGCCGCCAGACCTAGTGGCATGCATGGCATACCTCTAAAACTGGTCTAACCCGATTTCGCACTGTTTTGGTTGGTTTTGTCCTGTTTTTTATTCGATTTGAGCCCGGTTTAATTCTATGAGTTCATAATCGAAAACCAATCGTTTAAAGGTAAAAGATTCAAAAAATTTATTTTTCAATGGTGCACTGCATAATGCACTAATCTTAGTAGATGTCAAGTTGCGACTGAATTCCAAAGGTGCAAATTTGAGGGTTCACAGGCCCACATGTTAAGTAGATCCAAACCAATAACATTTTAAAACAACTCCACACTAGGCTAACAAAATCATTATCTCAAATTATCATCCTACATATCACTAGCTTCTTCTTAACAAATAAATATCAACTTAAAAGGTACATAATAATATAACGGACAATTAACCATATTACAGGTAATAGAGGTAACATTGTGGAAGTCTAAAGTACTAATATAGATATACAAGTATTATTACATAATTCAGTAATTAAGTTTAAAATACTGCCGAAAGACAAGAAGGAAATTTAACTCAATTCAAATTCCTTTATAAGCTCATTCCACCACCTGAAAAATAATTTGAACAGGAATGAGCATTCAACTCAGCGAATGATACAAACTAACATATTAACCAGGTGTCCTATAAACATGTATCTAATGTTTATGCCAGTGTAATATATCATAGAGACAGACAAATCACACAAGTAAACAAGGATGAGATACAGTCCGTAATACCACCATAATCATCAATATGGGGAGCCAATCCCCCTATCCTATCTCGCGTTATCCAACAAGTTCTCCTATACCCAATGGCCTGGCAAACACTGGTTAGTACCAAGTAGCCCTAACCCGACTAGCAGCAGCCCTGGTGATGAGCAGGCCCGGCAAGCATCCACTAGTCATAGCTCATCTTCTCAATCTTATCACAATCGTATCCACAAATCCTAAGTGGCACTGTATCCTCCCAATCCCTACCCGTCAACCACAACCATTATGCAATAATGAATATCAATTCATCAAGTACAATCAAAAGTTAACATGCATCTATGCAATAATAATGAATATATATATATATATATATATATATATATATATATATATATATATATATATATATATATATATATATATATATATATATATATATATATATATATATATATATATATATATATGTATGTGTATATATATATATACACATACATGTATACATATACACATACATGTATACATATACACATACATACATACATATACACATACATACATACATATACACACACACATATATATATACACACACACACACACACACACACACACACACATATATATATATATATATATATATATATATATATATATACATATATATATATATACATATATATATATATATACATACATATATATATATATATATATATAATATATATATATATATATATATATATATATATATATATATATATATATATATATATATATATATACATACACATACATGTTTATATATACACATACATGTATACATATACACATACATGTATACATATACATATACATACATACATATACACATACATACATACATACACACACACACACACACACATATATATATA